>CAMXCT020001755.1:92617-127617 GCA_947184155.2 Cladocopium goreaui | reverse complement strand
CCTCCATGGCTAGTTCGAAGATTTTCCAGCTAGCTGTGACACTGTGTGTGTGTGTGATTACACTCCATATTATATCCCAGTACTGTATATCCCCAATCAATCCCGTTCAATTCTACTACCATTTCTATTCATATCCCATGAGTATCCCACTAATATCCCTTTACACTGGCTGGTTAAGAACGCATTTCCCAGTTCATTGATTGTGAAAATCCCCAACAAAAACTGGATGGTATAATCCCATATACTCATATAGTAATCAATCAACAGAGGTTTTGAAGACTGGTGCAATGTCCTATGGTTGGTTTATGTATCCCATATGTTTCTGTATCATCATCATCATCATCATCATCATCATCATCATCATCATCATCATCACCATCATCATCATCATCATCATCATCATCGTCATCATCATCATCATCATCGAACATTGTTAACAACAATTATATGATCACTATCAATCACTATTAACCATGGATTCTCACCTCAACCCTGCCGGTCCCTGCCGGGCCCTGCCGCCATGTCACCCTCAGCCACTGCGTCAAGACGGCCGGCTGAAATTCGGTGCTCACGAAGCCACTGGCTCCGTTCACCGTGGCCAGATCACTCCACTTGATCCCATCCGGAGCACTCTGAAGGACCTGAACAAACTGGGGGTGGGTCAGGGTGAGTCAACCTGGGGACCGAACCCTCCCAAATATAAAGGCTTCATCGGGGACACAGGCTATATATATATATTATGTGCATACAATACATATTTGTTTTTTGATACTGGACAGACAAGCAACAAGGTAGATGGATGGATAGATAGATGGGTTGATTGGATGATTAGACAATCAATAATCATATGGATAGGTAAGTAGATAGATAGATACACAGATAGACAGACAGACAGACAGATAGATAGATCGATAGATCGATAGAAAAATACATAGCCAGATTTAGATAGATTATAAGTAGATCTCTCAGGTCTCCAGATTCAGATTTTTCAAATGTCGAGCCAGTTCTTGTGAGCACCAAGCTGCACTCCTATGATCTCCTACACTGCCGGGCAAGGCACAAATTGCTGTGGCACATCACCAAAGAGCAGCACCACGCGATTCACTGCATAGAGTCCCAGAAGGTCCACCCACAGCCATTGATCGTTCAAAGACACTGAAGCCCATTGAGATTCCACGTCCCCATCCACGGCCTTGTAGGCATGTTCTGTGGCAGATCGGAAGGACGACGACAGCACCGGCTTTTGGAACGCCTCGGCGATTCTAGCGAACTGCAGGCTGCAGCGGGACCTATCATTGAAGCTTGGGATAATCCCTAAAAGCAACAAGGAACTTGGTACTTGGATGTACTTGGATGTACTTGGTACTAATCTCAAATCTCCTGCAAGCTGCAAGATTAGGTCCATAGAACGGAGTTGTGGATGGACCAACTGTGCTTGTCACCACTGTCGTTTCAGGCTGGGTGGTGACCACACCAGACAAGGTCGTGCCAACCTCGGTGGTCGCGACAGTCGCCACGGTGGAGGTCGATGTGGTGCTCGCTGTGGTGCTTGCGCTGGTGACAGGTGTCTCGGTGTCTTCGAACACCTGAGACTGAAAAGCTGGGGCGAATGAATTTTGCAAAGGGTTTGCTTGGTTTTCAACTGCACAAATATTTCTCATTGGGGATCATCATCTCGGGCGAACAAAAATGACTGAAACCAGGTTGCGGGTGGGCAAGGCGCCCGGTGGTTTTCAAGCCTTCGGGACAAGATGCATGTGTGTGTGTGCGCACGCTCTTTTTAATCTTGAGATCTTTCGTCCATCTTGCGCACCACCTGTGCCAGCTCTCTGAGCATGGCTACAGGCGAGCATGACGACGTGGCTACAGAGCAACATAGCATCGAGATAGTGCGTAAGTGCAAGAGAAGATCTTGTTAAAGTAGCATCGAGATAGTGTGTAAGTGCTCCACGAGATCTTTGCAACATAGTATCGAGATAGTGTGTAAGTGCAAGAGAAGATCTTATTAAAGTAGCATCGAGATAGTGTGTAAGTGCTCGACAAGATCTTAGCAACATAGCATCGAGATAGTGTGTACATGGAAGTCAAAGTAAGACGCACCGCTTACACCTTTCAGCCTCACTTAATAGATGCCGCGGACACCGGTATTTGGATCGAACAGAACCTGAGAAAAAAACTGACATGTGCCCAAATGAAGGTAGATGGCACCGCACTGGGAGTTGCGCCATCTACGCATGCCAGGTTTTATTTAAATGCGCAAACCATACTGCGGAAATGTAATGACATTTGTGGAAAAAAATGCACCATGCTTTCCTTCTTTTTCCACGGCAGTCAACAGATGCATATAGTACGGACGGATGCATATGGTACGGATACATACGTGGTTCTTGTGGCCCAGTTGCGCCATCTACTGTGCATTCGATTTGGTGGAACATGTGCATGAGTTTTGGAGAGAGCGCTCACATGAATACGCCAGTGACATGTGAGTTGCGCCATCTATGTGGCTGCAATATGGGGAGCTTCCCTGTGTGCTTCTGGAGTGGCGCCATCTATGGCAGTGGCAAGCATGACCAAACTGCACGCACCCCGGTTGCGAAAGCTCCTCAGATTCAACTTGTCCCCCGAATACTAAATATGTAGCCCGTTATTTGCCCAAAAAGATGGCTCAGGTGCGCACGCGATATTAATGCGAGTTGCGCCATGTACCTAGCCCCCCCTGGGGGGCCAAGGTACATGCACAACTAGTGTATTCTGCGCCACTTACTTTTACCTCCAAGTAAGTGCAAGAAAAGATCTTGTTAAAGTAGCATCGAGATAGTGTGTAAGTGCTCGACAACATCTTAGCAACATAGCATCGAGATAGTGTGTAAGTGCAAGAGAAGATCTTGTTAAAGTAGCATCGAGATAGTGTGTAAGTGCTCGACAAGATCTGAGCAACATAGCATCGAGATAGTGTGTAAGTGCAAGAGAAGATCTTGTTAAAGTAGCATCGAGATAGTGCGTAAGAGCTCGACAAGATCTTAGCAACATAGCATCGAGATAATGTGAAGTGCTCGACAAGATCTTGGCAAAATGGCATCGAGATAGTGTGTAAGTGCAAGAGAAGATCTTGTTAAAGTAGCATCGAGATGGTGTGCAAGTGCTCGACAAGATCTTAGCAACATAGCATCGAGATAGTGTGTAAGTGCAAGAGAAAGATCTTGTTAAAGTAGCATCGAGATAGTGTGTAAGTTTTAGACGGGGGGTCTTAGTAACGCAGCATCGAGACAGTGTGACTGTGTATCTTGGTAAGGTAGCATCCACATCTTGTGCATGTGAGCATGAACGTTAATAGCCCACCCCACCACCCACATCACGTGCATGGTTGAACAAATATGCAACTACCAGGCACCTCATGCCCCCGCTAGCAACCACCAACACGACCTGGTTTGGTACTGTTTTTCATTGACTTGCAGTGCAACCTTTCAGTGGTTGGTCACACTACAGGGGGTAGAAAAACGCCGGACCCACCTGCAAACTATCGATCCTAACTTCCGCACAAAACGATCATTGAGTTTACCCACGAAAATGTGGTGCCAGTGGACGCGCGCAATCATTGAGGTTCCAGATTCAACAAATCAATTTGGAGGTTCACTCATATTCGAACCAATCAATCTGCAGACTTCACCATCCCCCTGCCCAGGCCACCACCATCGAATCAATGTGGTAAACCCAGTTCATAAAGCCCAACATGCGTCAATGTTTATCTGAACCCCAAATAGTAGATAGGTTTGTCTGAGAATAGGGTATCCAAAAATCCCATCGTTTAAGAACTAATTTTCTCGCTTAAAACTGGCGTTTCATGGGTATCCTTATTTTGAACCAGCCATACCCCCCACCCTGACCTGAAACTCCCAAAGCCGCAGATCGCCACTTCCCTGGATCACCACCCGCACCCATCGTGCAAAGCTGGGCCGCGGCAAGTCGGAACGCAACAACTCGGAAGAGCCCGCGACCACGGCCAAGTTGCTCCAAGCATCAGCTTCCGTGGCGCCCTGCAACACATAACCTGAAGAGGATTATCTAAGCCGGCAAATGCCCAGTTTCTTGAACAGGGTTGCACAACCAACACCCCAAATACAAGGGGATAAAAATGGATAGGCAAAATTACACTGTTTTGATCTCTTGTGGCCAGCATTTGCCTACAATGGGTTGGAGCAACCATGTTGAAGGATCACACAAGGTGGGTTTTCCATTGCCAGAAAACATGATGATGGTTGAACCAAACATCACCCGGAAGATTCCCCTCTGAACAATCGGAAAGTTTATTCAGCACCAACTGAACCCAAAACAATTTCCAAAACAGCGATTATACAATATATACAGAAATTCAACCCCCCCAAAAAAAGTACGACTCAACCAACTAAAAAAAAAAGTACAGGTACAACGGTACAACTCAACCTTGCCATATACCCAGCAACTTGTGGGATAAAATTCCCCCCACAACAGCACCACATGGCTCAAGGCGTGTACCTCTCCCAGGTCCACCGAGATCCACGGGTTCTGCTCCGTGCTGACTGGGCTCCAGCGGGTCACGAAGAGCCCGTCCACGGCCCGCGCCGCGGCGAAGTCGGCGGAGAGATCGGAGGACGCAACGGCCAGGCGGTACAGGGCCAGGTTCTCCTGCAAAATGGGGTGATCCCCAAGTCACCATGAGTTTCCTAAAAATATCTAAAATGCTGAAAAAATTGGGATGATTTGGGGTACCCCCCCTTGTGACAAAATCAACCGCCAACTAGACAAGCATAGATGGGGAGTATATCAACTATAATTGAGTTTATATCAAACGTATCAAGCACCAACCAAAGGGGGTAAACTCCGGTAATTTGACAGTTTGCTATGGAAAATCACAAGTTCTAATATACGTATAAATGGGCCATGGTTTCTAGATGATACAATAGCGACGCTGCGTAACACTGTTGTATCCGTGTGACATAGTATCCATAACAGCTGGAAATGGGAACCCGGAAGGATATCGGATATCGACTGGATCCACCACCAACAGAGCCGGAAATTGATTACATCTAATCAAAAATCTAAAAACCAACAACAAGTGATACAGATACCCTCCACCAATTTGGAGGACGTGAAGATGGTTGGATGTGGTTGATCCAACATCCAGCGACCATATTCAATGCATAAGTTGGGATCTCTTTATCAGCATATGAATGGATGGAAAGGATCAATTGCTGTGAACTATCAGCAATGATTGGGTTGCTTTTCAATGTTTGTAGGAACCCTGGGTTTTCACCAATAAAATGGGAGTTTCCTGGAACTGTTCGTCATCCGATTCCGGAAATCAAGGATCAACCAGTGGATCGACAGATTGTTGAAATAACGTGGATTTACAATGCGTGTAATCATCAATAGATTCCAAGTTTATATAAGTTGGAAAAATTAAAGCAGAAATGATCAGCACATCAACCATCAACAAAAACCTATAGATCAAGAGGTTTCAACAGTTGGGGGATAGTTTGCAACCAACGCATTTCGGTCACAGGGATGGTTCGACCCTTTAGTGATCTCTCCGGACATCACCATTTCGTTTCCCAACTATCAAGTATACTTAAGTCATCTCAAACCCAGAACATTGGGTTATTAGGATGTTGTTGGCTCTGAAAGAATCGGTATGAATCGGTCATTCGTAGATCCATTGACTGTTTTTCTAACTGGTTTTCCTGCGGTTGCCCAGCCTGTTGAACATCAGCTGAGCATGATGGAGAAAAAATCGGTTAGCGGTTTTCTCACTATCCCTGCAGCTGAAACTCCCATTCTTTGCTAGTGAATCATCATTTTTCTATATGTTTCCTAGATTTTTCCCAATTTTCCATGGTTTTTCTCCTAAATTCTCCATCCACATCCCCGCCTCAGGCGCTTCGGTGGACCCGGTGCTGGACGCCAGGCTGGTGCTGGGACTCGGCCCGGTACCACCATTGGCGGCCTCCAGGGAGGCGGTCCAATAAAGGGCCCAGGCCCAGGTGAGGCCGTCGTCCATGTGCTCCGGTAACATGGCACTCAACCTGACAATGAGACAAAAAATGACAAAAATGGAAATAAATTAATGGTGGATGTTCATCTGATTTTCTGAAATGACACAAATGGACAAATGATGACATCAAATGTTCTGGTCAGGGTTGTTATTACCATTATCTAATGTGGATACTGTAATAATCATGACACCATTGGTTGATGTTGTTGGTCATCTTTTTTGTTGGTGTTTGTCATGGTTTGTCTGATTTCTTCATGTTTTGTCATTGTCATTTTTGGTCATGGCTTGGAATTGCTTGTCATGGTGTGTCTTGTCATTTTCTGATTTGTTTATAGTAATTTCATTGACCCTTGTTGACCCAAACAAATTGGGAAGGAACTGCATAAGAAAATGGAGAGTTTAAGCACCAAAGATCGTTGCTTTAGCCCTAAAGATCGGTTATTGCAAAGTTGAGGTTTTTGTCAACAAACCTGGCATTGCGGACCTTGCAACCCTGACACGTGATTGGTCTTTTGTTTGTGAATCATGGTGACAACGAAATGCGAAAAAGGTCACTCCACTTGGGGACCCTTCATCCATGGCCATTACCTCTCGAACCGGGATGGATCAAGTTGCATGGTAACAGTGGTAACATCACCCAACATTCCATGCCTAGGAATATGATGGAATGGAGGTCTGATGGCAAACATCCCTGCCCTTTCGAATCTAAGCTTGAATGCGCCAGGTATGATGTTCGCCATTGAAATTAAGGACTTCCTAACTAGCTCAAAAAAATCACCCAAGAGTAGACACTCCCATTGTTTCACCAAGTCTCCAGTGGTGTTTTCAGGGACCCCCATAACATGTTCCCATTGTCGCTTCCCAAACACTTCTCATACCAGTGGGGTTCCGACTATGGGATCCCACGCTGAAAATTCCAGCAACAATTTCAGGCGGTTGACCTCTATCTGGTTTCAAGACAGTGAAGTTTAACCGCCCCAAAATGGAAAAATACAAGTTATTACAAGTTCTTACCTAGATTTGGTTGCTAAAGTTCCCCATCTTGGCGAATGTTGATTTGTTGAATCCCATGGAATCCCCGATCCTGTTTGGTTCAACACCTAAGTGTGTTCAAGTGTCTGTGTGTGTGTGTGCCTGTATTGAAGTACATACATATAAGATGTGTATATATATATACATATACATATACATATATATATCATATATTATCATCATTAGTATTATTATCATTATTAGTGTTGTTACTATATATATATATAATATTTATATATGTGTATTTACATGCACATATACTGAAACATGAAAAAAACATGAACCCCTCATCTTCATGTTGGTTTTCCGGGGTTCAAGCCTCGAACCCGGCGCCTGCTGTAAGCTTCTTGCGGCTCAATGATGGACAGGGTGCCAGTGACCAACAACGACGTCCAGGGATCCGTTGGACTCAGAGGCAGCCGCGACAGAACGTTGTCCCACTCCTCAGCAGGAGTCATGAGGTGGGCCCTGGTTTACAGCTAGGTGAACACAACTCCAATAACTATACTTAGTTATAGTATTATGTATATAAGTACGGTTTATGGTACCCATAACTGTACTTAATTTGTACTTAATTGGGTTTATAAACATATGTGCCATGGTCAAAACATAGTATTGTGTGGTAAAGTAAAAGTTTGCGAACTGGAAAATCACCATTCCTTCATAGGTAAAATCATCGAACTATCTGGCCCGTGGCTTCCATATGTGACTTTACCGGAGGGTATGTGGTTTATGGTCATCTAATAGAAATCCATACATACCGGGTATCAGACCCCCAGAGGTGACGTACGAAAATCGACCCTGGGCATGGGCGCATCTGCCCCATTTTGGGGGGGGACTTACCGAGCTGGGGAGCCTGGGGAGTGGTTTTTCATATCCATGACATGATATCATAATGTATTAGATATGAGATGATATCATATGATAGGTTCTGTCATATTCATTTAGTGATGGCTAACTATGGGTACCTTTTTTTTGTGCCATGGTTTTTCTCATGACACTAACCCCATCACCCAGCCCCAGGCGCCCCCAGCCCCCCGGGCCCCCAGCTCCTGGCGGCAGAACTCGGGGGTCCTGATCATCAACAGGGCGGGACTAACAGGAAGCATCTGGATGCCATGGATGAAGTCGTATCGCCAGCCGAACCACGTGGCGTAATCCACCTTGTTCTGGAAGAAGATGCCTCCGGATGGGGCTGATCCTCTGGTCATGGCTGGAGGTGGATTTCCATTGCCGTGGTTACCGGAGGGTACTTCAACATCAATATAAAAATACAGAACCAGCGAGTCGAGGAGATATCCAGGGATGGAAATAAGAAATGCTTGAAACCAACGAACATGTTTGTTTATTTGTGTGTTTGCTTGTTTGTTTGGGAGGACGAGTTGTTGCAAAAGAAGGGCCCCCCTAGTGGCTTCGGTGCTTCTTTCAAGTTCCACCCTGGAAAAACGCCTGTCACGTGGTTTGTCACAAAGTCCTCTGGATGGTGTGGGTTGTCATCTGTCATCAGGAAAAACTCCCGAATTGTCAGAGCGCACAGGGTCAGCATGGTGCTTCCCAGTTCCTGCAAGGGCTCCCTCTGCAACACCATGCCCCACAAGTGAATGCCATACCTGGGATGGAAAGCTGGCAGATATGCTTGCATCATACCCGACCATTGTGTGCCTAGTCAACGGTTGAAATATGGGTTGTTTCTAAATAATTGAAGCTCCCAAACTGCTAAGCCAAGCTCTCAAAACATGCTGACAAATCCATACTTGCCCGTAGACTAGGAAAGTATCCCTTCCTATCTAACACAGTTTCTTGGCACCCCCAAAAGACATCAAGCACTCTAGAAAGCCTCGAAAAAGAAAGCGTCTTCTAAGTCTACATAAAAGAGTCCTAAATTCACCTGTGAACCATTTCTACACATTGCTACACATTGCTACACATTGCTACACATTGCTACCAGTCTGAGGCACAAGAGGTTCAGTTCTTCAGAGGTCGACTCTTGATCTTTGCCATCGGCCGATGGGATCACTCCACGACTCCAGCTGTGAAGATCGAACCAGTCGAAGGAACGGAACTGCGGGAAGTGGCTGTCCTGAAAAATGCGCCATCCTGGTGATGATTTTAGGGTTTTAATGGGTTTTACCATAACAGATTGGGGGGGACGTATCATAGTTTAACCATCCTGCAATGGGGATGCATGGATACATGGATCTGGATAAATGATGACTGAAATTGACCCATTGGGGATAGTTACCCTTACATTCACCATCATTCAAGCGGCGTCGCAGTGAAGGCCTTATAGTTGTACATGAGGTTAACATAGTCTAACCATCCTGAAATGAGGATTCATATCGCAATATTATAGTCTATAGTACTGAATACCTCATAATATCTCTCATATGGGCTCCCAAGATTAAGATATCCAATACTAACTTCAAGATCTATGGGGGGTACTATTTAGAGCGTAGGATTGCGCGTCAACACACATGAACACTCCCCCTGTCGGGCGAGTTGATCCATGCCTTTCTACAAGTACTGCTTGATAAGGAGTTTTGACCATAAAATATATTGAAAATCCATAATGTCCATTGATAATGACCATTGATAATGACCATTGATAATGACGGGAATTGGTAATCAACTTCACCAATAATCCAATGACAGGGCTCTTGATGAAGGGATCAAGCGAGAAGGGCCATGCACATGTCATCTTCCATAGTATGGGGCTATCTCAAAGTAAAAATAGTCCCCTTGACATCACCCAGAAAAGTGTCACAGCCCTCCCAACTACGAAAGCATTCAGGTCGACCAAGACATCACACCTATTGAAAATCCTGACATATGTTGGATGCTTTTTTGGGTCGATCCCCAATACGAAATTCCTAGAAAAAGGACACACACGTTGCCCTGAGAAGAGCGCTCCTGCACGCTGGGATTGGCGGTATCGCGGATCAAGGTATCCACAAAGGAAACGAACGGGGTGTTTTGGGCGAACTCGGGCTTCAACTTCACCAAAACTGCAGCGGACACCACGAAGTAACCTGATTTAGGGCACGTGGATCATCACCAAGAAATGAGCCGGTGAAGCCCGGTGAATGGGTGAGGATACTATTGTCATCTATGGTCCATTGTGATGTATACCATCATATCGTGATTTTTCCGGGTGTCGAATCAGCCAACATTCGAACTGCGTACTGTGTTCAACACAAACCTTATCGAGTGCAAGGCGGTGCCCATAGTTGGCTTATAACTAATATAACTGGGTGTGGTAACTATAACTATACTGGGCTGAATATCAACCAACAAACTGGACCACCTCGTGGTCATAAGACCCATTAATACCCATTAAGATATGTTTGCCATAAATTCTAGTGATGTTATACTCCAACTGAACGATTTGCAACTGGGGCACCACCTTACATTCCAGTATATCCCCACTGTCTCCCAGATATACAGTCATTGATATAATTACCATACTACCAAACAGTACTAACCATACATTACCATGTTAATCCAATCCATTATCATAGTAATATCAATTACCATACACCTGAGTTTCCATTACCATAAACCATAAACCTTGGGTATATTATTATATTACCCAACCATTACCTTACATTGATCTAGTCCCAGTGGCTGAAATGGTAGTGATGATCGTTGTAGCACGCATTGCCAAAGTCCGCCGTCCTGCAACCGGTGTCCGTGAAGCCTTCGCGGCTGGCCACGCCATGCCAGGCTGAGTCGTAGTAGAGGCCGATGGGGGCACCGTTGCACTCCGGCGCCGGCCCCGGGGCGTAGAGACATTGGAAGCCCCTCAGCAAGACTCCGAAACAAAGAGAAAATATGGGATTTAACTGATTTAACCAACGAAAATTGGGATTCAAACATCCAATTGAGGACTTAAGTTGACTTAACCAACTAGTATGTATCATTATGGGTTGGTTGAAGGGAATATCTAGAGGGAACACCTTTTATTCTTGGTTTCTACCAGCAAAATGTTCCTTCATCCAAGTCTGGGACACTTGAGTCCCAGAATTGGAAAGGATGTTGGATGTTTTTCAATGTTTGTTGAGAATAACATAGAATAACATAGAATAACCATGATCTAGAACCAAGGTCCCATGAAATCAATCCATTAGGAATCCATTAGTTTAAAACTGCTGGTTGCTGCTGGTGGCCCCCGAAGAGATCAAGTCAATTGGGATCATCCTCAACCCCCTTGAACTTCCCTCAAAAACTCCCGAACCATCAGCGGATGAACTGCTGCAGTGTGGTTTCAACCCCAAAATTTCCCCCAGCTACCCCCCGTTCACCCGCCTGAGCAACAAATTTGCACAGGACTGGGTATGGCTGTGCTCCCTTCCGTAATACTTCTCCAACATGAGGCAGGTGTAGGCCACCTGTGACAGGTAAAAGTGGTGGGTTATTGGCTCCAAGGGCTCCGGGAGGGGACAGGTCGCGCCTTCTGAAATCCTTTGCCACTGAAGTAGTAGCTGCCCTTGAACATGGCTTGCCGCCACTGATCGGAGTGCAAGAAGAATTGCAAAGTCCCATAGGCCTGGAATCTTTGCTGGGCAAGGGGCGCCAGCTTGAAGCCAGGAAATCATGCTGGTGTTCATGAACATCCAAGAGCTGTTGGATATTGGACATGTCAGCAGACGATTCAGGACAGGGTTTTTTTTACAGCAGGGAAAGACTGACCCAGAACCAGTGAAAGCACCTAAAGTTGAGCCACCACGGTCACATTTTTTCTCCCGGGGAAACCCAAAAAGTCAGACATGCCTGCGTGTGAGTCAAGAGTTTTAACCCCCCAAGCGGGATCCAAAAATACACCATGACCAATCGAAACTTTGTCTTTACTGGGTCCTTGAAGCTACCGGAGGTTTCACACCTGAACCCGCGGCTCCGCCTTCTCTTTCAAGTCCTCCGCTTTGCTTGCATCTGGCTCGCTGGCTGGTAAGAAACCCAAGGATCGCGCTTCAGAAACGTTGACCTGCAACTGCCACATGTCACCTGGCAAGACATGGACTTGGTGGCTTGGTGATACCTCCCAGGGTGGGTTGCATCAATTCATCCTGAGGGTCATGCTGACCTGAAATCTGGGGAGGGAATGAACCCACCAAAATTGGTTCAGTTGTGCTTTCAAGCATCGACTTTTCGGGGTCAAGAGCCACAACCTGGGATACAGATGCTGATGCTTATCATCAATACATGTAGAATCATCAATATAATATAATATAATGTAATATAATATAATACAATACAATACAATACAATATAATATAATATATATAATATAATAATATACATAATTGTATAATAATCAATAATCGTCGACCGTCAATCGTCAATCGTCAATCATCCTCATCGTCATCTTCTTATTCATCGTCAGCAGCAAGAGAAAGTGCTATAGAAAAAGCGATGGCATTAGCAACAGCAACATGCCATCATCCGTCATTCGACATTCGGAGCTTTCTGCTTCAAGCAGGTCACTGTCTGACAAAAACCACTGGATGTAAGGTGATCCCAGAATACGGATGAACCCCTTTTAACCTTGGGACAACTCCACAAACTCCACAAAGTCAAATGTTCAAACAAACCGAATTTCAGATGTAACATCTGCGGTGAGCAGATGTTACACTCTACTTTCAGTTGGAGCCCACCTTCAATGAACTACCCTGGTTGCGGCCTGCAATGCCCTTCATCAGCCCTTTGGTCGGCGGAGCCAATGGGGTGAGTTCTGTCACCACCTGATGGGCTCACAGTCGCTACCATCCAAAGAAACAAGCATCTTCCAGGGTGATCTTTCTTTATGTTCGTTGTTTTCGGTCGAAAAAAACTCTAAAGGAATAAAAAAAAACACAAGGAAACCCTGTTTGATACAAACATCCACTCGTTTCATGTCTTCATTGATATGAGGGTTTTCTGGAATAGTGGCATCCGAAATCATCCAAAATTAGACCATTTTGGTCCTGAAAGTTTCAATGCTAAAACGGTCTAATTTTGGATGATTTCGGATACCCCTCTTTAAAGTTTCAATTTGAAACCAATGGTTTTGGGATATCACCATTTTCGGAAACATCCATATGGCATCTGCCTGCGCATTGCCCGCCAAGAGCTTCTGGTGGTGGGCATAGGCAAAGTGTAAGACTTGCTTGGGAACAGCTGCCTGTTTCGTGAAACTGTACCTGAAGCCCGGGACAAAGCTCTCACTGCTATTCCCCTATGGTAAAAATTCCAACTTGGGGAGCCACAATCCCCAAAACTAAGCTCACCAAAGGGAAAAACCTCGTGGAAAAGTCTGAGCCATCAGACTTTCGGTTCCAACTAGTTCCAATCTTCCCATACTCCAAGCGACTTGATGATGCCGTCTTGTTCAACCTCCAGTTGCCAATCCACCAGAACTGCTGCCGCATGGAAGTCCAGAATCTCCCGATCTTCTGGCGCCTGAACCTCAGCCAAGCGAATCCAGCCCTCAAAGGCCTTGGTCATCCGGCCATCGGGGTGAAAATCGAAGGAGGCATCGGCAAAGGCGCCAAGGGCATCGATGGCATAGACACGGAATTCCTCGGCGATCAAAGCCCATGGGCCCATGGGATGGGGAAAAGTTGGAAACCGGTGATGGGAACCGGCCTGAAGCCGCAAGGCTATGAGAGTTTATCTGATCTGTCAGCTTTCAAGCGACCCATCCCTAGGGTTGGTAGACGTTCACAAATGTGTATGTGTGTTTCTCAAGAAAATTTGTGATATTAGTGATATCAAATATCCTTCGATGGATGGTTAAGTGCTTGTTCCATCCCAGTACAAACATGCTTTCAAATCTACATGTTGTGCTTCAAAAAACGCTCGGAAATCTCAGGATGAAAGCACCAGGCTTCTTTTCCTCCGTTGTTGAGGAGCCTCCAAATTCCATTGCTCACACGCTCAATCACAAGCAAAGCTCGGTCGGAGGAAATTTTCGGAGTGAAACCTGTGTAGAATCCCGAGACATAAGTCATGCCGCTGTAGATGGGGAAGAGGATTCTGCGTTGAGTCCCGCTGGGTCCACGAACCTCCGCATGAACTCCGAACAAGCCCTCTTTGACAATGATTTGCCCTTCTTGGCTGGCTGACTCCACTGCTGACAAGCCAAACTCACTCACGAAGGGTGAGAAGTAATATCTGATCTTGTCGGCACCATTGGTCTCAGAATCACCATACTGCACCACTCGTGCGTCACTGCTGGCGCGGGAGACCTTCATGTTTGGTGCCCCAGTGGAAGATTCGTAGCGCAGCACGTAGGGCATGGGATGAATGGACCTAGGGGTGTGGACCACGCACCAGTCCAGATGAGCAATTTCCGAAACTGAAACCCTTGGGCCGGTTCTAGTGACTCTAGTGGTTGCAGGATTCGCAGAATGGGATCCTCAAAGGTCTCCATCTGGAATCACTCACAAATCAAAGCTAAACCCTTACCGTAAGACAGATTTGAATGCCTTCCCCGTCATATCAAATAGGCCCCCAAACGAAACCTGGGTTTCGGATCTGTTGATCTGTTCATCTTGGGATATCTTGGGGTCCTTTTTAAACGAAAAAGAGGGTTGTTGTTCCGTTCTCCGCGTTTCTTTCAAGGAACAGTTCTCGCCCTTCTTCCACCACCCAATTGGCCCAGAACTTGTTGGTGGCCTTGGCCCCTTGGACCTCTGTGCCAAAGGGTGGTAGATGGCGAGCTTGTTGGGGCAAGGGAAACATGCTGGCATCTGGTTGCTCCACCGCCAGGGGTTGCAACAGAGATTCACCTGGCACCAGGCAATCAGCCGATCTACCATCGACCCTGACATCCTTGTGATACAATCTTTTTCATGGCATTTTTTTTCCATCGAAAAATGAGAATCTCGCCTGCTGCAAATGGGACTTCTAGGAAGAAAACAAGGAATCGAACGGCCGTCATGCTTGCTATCTGAAGCTGGACGGCACAATCCTTCGTTACTTGCTGATCCAAAATCCTGCGAGTCGGACGCTTTCAAAGGCTGCTCTCAGCGCTGTTCTACAAGTGGTGCCGCCAATGAATCTGATCAGTGTGAAACACATTTAGTGCAACAAGAAGCATTTCGGAACAGCTTGCCTCTCAGATTTACGACAAGAGTGTGATGCAAACGACACAGGGTGCTCCAGGTGCATTGTTGGAGTGCTACAAGAATCTCCCGTCCCAATCGAGTGGGACTCTTGACTGTCTCACAGAAGCGTCCAAGAGCAGTACAAAATGCCTCAAAAAACGCGTACAAGAAGGCCCTGGATTTTTGACCACCAATCAACCACCAGATCTTGCGGCTCTGTCCAGAAACAGTCCAACAGCTCATTATTTTTGCACACGGCTCCATGTTTCTTCGCTTTAAAATCTATGTGTGGCTCAAATCTGTGGACGCCAGACCGCTCTGGGGTCCTCCGAGAAAGACAGTTTCGAGCCACAAGCTATTGCACAACCCATACTCCTGGGGATCCAATAAGTCACAGCACTACAGCTGTGTCTGTCCATCACATGACTAGTGAAGCGGATTGCTGTGAGCTTGGCACCTGCTTAAATATCATCAAACATCCGTGTGCCAAATGCAAAATATGTTTCACACACAGAATCGATGCAGCAGTCTATGGTTTCTGCTGGTTTTTGACCTGATGGGCCCAGGGATAAGGGTTGGATCTGCTTTCTGACAAAGATCGGTTCATTTTAAACACTTCGTCATGTTTCAGGTTCCCTCTGTCAAAGGGGAACAGCACAGCTGCAGCATTGTTGCCTAGTCACGCTCCGGGGCTTTACTTTGGAACAAAGTTTTTCAGTCATATTTATTTCTCAAACACATTCCAACATTCCAATGTTTCAGCAACATGTCATGCCAAATGGCACTGATGCGACTACATTGGTGATATGGGATTCGGTAATTCTTTGGTCCCTACAAAACATCAATAAACATCATACAACGTGATAAACTCATCCAGAAAACCACCTGAAACCCACATTTTGCGGGATGAACCATCCAGAAATCCCGGATGTTGCTGCGCTTCATCGCGGTGGTTCACCACAATTTTTGGGAGCTGCCAACCTTGGTTCGCGAGAGTCAGGAAACACCAGGACCAGTGGTGCAGCTTTAATGGATAACGTGGACAACTACTATGTAACTCTACATATGTATATATATATATATATTAGTACATGTATGTATATTATTGTATATTATTGTATATTATTGTATATTATTGTATATTATTGCATATTATTGTATATTATTGTATATTGTTGTATATTATTGTATAATATTGTATATTATTGTATATTAGAGAGAGAAACCATTATCCCCAATCTTAGCAGAAAGCGGTATAAGTCATGGCCAAGTGAGTTATTTTATTGGGTGTACTGCATTCGTTAGACAGGACGCCATGTTTTTTTGTATCCAAGCATGGATGTAAGCAGCGAACATGGGAGGTTGGAACGTGTCGGAAGCATGATTACGGGAAGCATAGATTTCTCGTTTCCGCTGGGTGAACCTCTTTATTCATCTGAAACTGAGGGTTGCGAAAACCATGATTGTGCAGTTTAACATTTATTTTACATTATTTGACAAAAGCGTGAATATGCAATCCCTTCCTCCAATAAATCAACACCCCTGGAAGAAACCCTGGTTCAGTACTGAATCCGTTCATTTTGTGGTCCCATATGATGAAATGTGGTTTAGATTTGGCAGTGGCTTTCTGTGAACCCAGGAAGAAGATCGCAAACCAAAATGAACCAATGACTGGGTCCTCAAAATAGAAATTGGAGATGCCTGTGCGGTTTGCAGGCTCGACCGGCTTTAGCCTGATACCAATGCTGGGTCATTTTGGGACCATACTTGTACCCTTTGCTTGTGAAAAATGAGGGGGTCCCTTCTACTGGGGACTGGTTGGAAAGTGGACTGCAAGCCAATTTACAAAATTAGAGACATCGGGATGTACCCCTCCAACGAACCGCCTTCACAGATCATCCCTGTGTTTTCTCAACCAGTTGGGTTTGTCCGAGAATATGCTAATCCAATATATCCAATTCTTGATCATCATTTCCCCTTGCCATATTGGGGGCCACCGGACAAGGATGTGTTTTTGGCCTCAGACTTGCCAAGGTCTTCTCCAACACTAGGTGGCAGAGGCTGATGGTGAAGGAACCTGAGGGGAGCCTAACAACAATGGCTCCAACCCAAGGGAATTCTCGGCAGATATCACCATGCTCATCAACCACCATAGTTCAAATAGTCCCCCTGTCAAGATCGAAATATCCCACAAAAAAAGGACCGGAAAGGAGCAGAAGCATGGCATGAGGTTGGCATCCCAACCTCAGCTTCTGAAACCTCCAATGCCAACGTAGCATCGAGTTCACATACTGTTGGTACTGAGGATTCACACTGGAAAATCATATCCATGATCCCAACCATTCGTTTCTATGCCCCCACATAGAATAGATCATCAAATGGAAGTTGGGGGTCAACCGCTGCCTAGAAAACACCGCTGTATCTCTCGGAAGTGATCAGTATAAATCAGCTCTTCTACCCCCATGCGGACTGAAACTGACAGTGGGTGATTTTTGGGTGCGCGGCAAGACATCCTACCATGTCACTACATAGCAAGTCATCAGCATTGTGCTTCCAGTAGGACATCAAGTCATGATTCACTCCAAGGAAATGCTGGCGATATTAGTAGAATCTGCCATTGCTAGTTTCACCCATCGTGCATGTTGTAATGACGGTAAATTACCATTTCTGTACCCATTAAGTGTATTGGGACCATTGTCACACTTCAGGATTACGGCCATTGCAGTTTGCATTGGAGCAAGAAATCTTTGCTCCATCAAATCAAGGAGTCCCCAAATTGCAGGGCTTTCCCGGGTGGATCGAATCGGCCCCCAACTTTTCTTCCCCACCTTATAAACCTTGAAGAAGTTCCCTTCAGCTGAGCAAATCATCGACATGTCCGTGGATATGGAGATGCTCCTCCAGCGGAAAGGAAGATTGTTGGCAAGGTGCTCAAAGAAATCCCAAAACAAGGTCACTAAACAGCCATAATTTGACATAGCTGTCGAAAGTCACCATTTTCAGAGGTAAATCATATAAATGGGCCATGTTCAATAGCTGTGTTTACCAGAGGGTAAGTCAAGCAGCAGTGCATAGACAAAACAGGGGCATGGCAAACTGTGGGGCTCATCAAGCCGATGGGGTAAAGAAAATCCCGACCTGCAGGGACCCTCCAACTCATTAGGAGAGCAGGTTGTATGTGTATGTATATATACATATATATACACACACGGTATATATATATATATACATATATATATATATACGCTATTATAATGTATTATATATATATACACGTACATGATACGCATAAATAGGTTTTGTATCTACCTGTCCGATATATGTTTGTATATACACATATATGTGTATAACTTATAACTGGTTCATATCCTGCACCAAGTGGGATTCTGCTTGTTTCACCGCTCCACCAATCTACCAGCATGCATCCCAAAAATCAGTGCCTGCCTCACACCAGGGTTGTCGTGCGCACAGCTCGTCTCACCTCAGAGTTGTCAGTCCACGAAAATGGAACAACTGATGAATTCTGGTCAAAAATGGTCGAAAGGATCCAGCATTTGTGCTGCCATTAAAATTGAGGGGGAGGTACACACCATCACACGGAAAATCCTATCCCATCACTCTGGGTAGATCCAACTAAAGATCTCAAGAGACTCAAGTTCTTCAGACTCTTAGAACTATGATCTTGCTGATTTGCGCATTGATTCAAACAAGCCACGTCGCCCAATCATATAAATTTCAAGAAGAATCAACCTTCTGTTTCTGCAGAGGGTTAGAATATGCACCTAAGATCTCAGTTCCAAATCTACCCTTGCTGCTTGAAAGTACTCAGTAATCTGAGTGGTGGGAAACCCTCTGATGCACGATGGAAATTCACGTATATAATTGGACCGGGTATCAGGTCCCGCAACCTTCAGCACATCGCTGTCCGTTGAAATGTCCCACCAATTCGTCAAGACACTGTTGTAAAGGTTGAATACCAGTTGCAAGCCCTCGGCACAGCTGCCTGGCAGGACTTGGAATGATGAACCATGCCGAATTCCACTTGAAACTCTTGAAATTTAGCCTGGCTACCACCCTTAGGAGCCTTAGCAACTGCCAGGACTTTCCCATTTCTGAAGGGATGACTTCAAAGGCGCCTTGATCATAGAGAACCCCAACATTTGGCGGCGGTTCTTCAAATGGGAACCCCAAAATCATCCAGAATTGGTGGAAAAAAAATCATGGGCCTCAACTCTTCGAAACCTCCCAAATCTGAGAAACACCCACATTTTGGTTGTGGGTGCCAGGCATAGACCCCAGTACCAGGGAAGTCAAACGTGCCATCTGCGACACAATAAGCAAGTTGTGCTCCTGCGGCTCGCACAGCTCCAAAGCAACAGTGTGTGAAATGGCAGTGTGTCAAAACCTTGTACCCCTGGTGAACATCAAAATAGCTGGTAAATGGATATTCATCCCCCTAAAAATGGTATTTATAGGTATTGATCCATACCCAAATGATATCGGAGAAAACGGGGCCCAGCTGCCCAGCCCGTCTTGTAACAGAAGTTCAAGGCCGTGCAGAGTGATGGAATTGGGACGCGATAGACCTCATGTGCCGTGCCATGTAGAAAACCCCATGGTTTGAAAATGGAAAGGGGATGTTGTTTCTGTCTTGCTGGATCAAAACCCATTCTGAACAATATTCGGGCAGTTATTCACATCCATGACTACCTCCTATTTGCTGCTCATCTGTATAGAATATCATGGACATAATGTCCAGTTTCTATCATTTTTCGAGGCGCAAAAAAACCTGCATTTCTTGACCTGGTCAGACTACCTTGGCTCCCGGGCAGTCTGGAAACTACCATCCAAGCCACTGACACTCACCACTTCTATGCAATGTGTGGGCCTCAGCAACTGGGTCAACGGTCTATTCCATTGGTTCGTGCGTGTGTGTGTCCTCAAAAGTTGAAAGTTGCTCAGTTCCAACCATGGGAACTGACCATCTGCTTGAAAGTATTGACAATTGCACATCCGTCATATATAAGAGTAAAAGCAATGGTCTCCGGCCTCCGGTAACAAAACGAGAGAAATGCCTAAATCCCAATTTTTGATGGCAAAGTTCCCATTTATTGATTCAATCCCCATATACTGTCTTTGGACCCCCCATGTATTGACCAAAATCCACGGGTTCCCATGTTCGCCATTTAGGGTGCAAAATTCCCTGTTTACACTTAAATCCCTGGCTATTGTGTATATTCACATACAGTTCTTGATGGCAGAATCCCCAACCGTACCCCATCAGTATCCCCAATGAATCCAAATCTTCGTTGGTGCTTCACGCCCAGCTATGCTTCAAATTCCACATATGTATTTGTTGCTTTCCGAAATTCAAATTTTAACGGTTAAACCATGTTTAACCCCAACAAAATTCCCAAAAATCCCATGGTTTTTTGGTGTTTCTTACTGATTTTCCACCATTTTTTCACCCCAAAAAATGGCTGGGCCACGCTGGAGCAGCCGGAGCTCCACCAGGAGGCTCCTGTGGGTTGAACATCTCAAGTATAAATTTATATTTCAAAAATGTGCGTATAATAAATAATACAAAATTTTAAATACATAATATATATATAGTATATATAATATAATAAGTATATATAAAATATATAATATGTAATGAATAATTTATAATATACAATATTTAATATATATATATAATATGTTTTTTAAAAAAAAATGTATATTATATTATATCTAAAATACAATAGAAAATATTTAATATAACATGGTCTAGTTGTATTTAATAATAAATATATCTATCATATATTATATATATACTATATTTTAAATATAATAAATATAAAAAATATATATATATATAATTTTTAAAATACTATATAATATAAAGATATACAATAAATAATGTATATATAACATAAGATATATAATTGAAATCAATATATAATATATAATATATACTAATATATATAATATAGTAATATCATAATATAATATACAAAAAATATATGATATATGATGTATAATGTACAAATAAAAAAGATTAATATATATATATATGTAAAATATAAATAATATATTTAATATATAATCTATATATATTTACAAAAACTATATGATAATTAAGTTACAATATGAAATATTTAATATTTAATATATATTATCAATATATATATATAATATTTAATATATAATACAAAATATATCTAATAAAATAAATAATATCATATAATAAAATATAGTATGCTATAATACAAATATATATATATAAATATAAAAAAATATATATATATAATATATATAATATAAAATATAAAATAAATAATACAAATTATTTAAAATATATATAATACAATATGAATTATATATAATATATAATAAAAAACAAATAATATATAGTATATAATATATAAAATGAAATATATAATATATAATACAAAATATATAATATATAATAAAATATAAGTATATGTTATATAATATATTCTATACCATACTTATATACAATATAATATCATATATATATATTTATTTATATTAGATTATATATTGTATAAAATATACAAGATATAGTAGAATATTTGAAAAAGAATATATAGAATAGGATATATATAAATAATATATAATAATTGAAATAAAATAAACAATATTTAAAATATTATAGACAAAATATAATGTATAATAGATAATATATGATATAAAAAAGATAATATATGATATATAATACATAAAATATATTATATAATAGATATTATATAATATACAATATATAGTAAATTATATAAATAAGATCAAATATAGTATACAATCTATAGGATATTATATGTAACATGTCGTATTTAATATATAATATATAATAAATAATTAACTATATATTATGTATAATATACCATATACAACATATAATATGTAGTATTTAATATATAAAATGCATAGATTTCTAGATATATAGATATATAGATATAAAGATATATAGATAGATACATATATAGATATATAGATATATAGATATACATATATAGATATATAGATATAGATATAGATATATATTGAAATTATTGCTGTTGTCTTAACATGAAAGAAAACACCAAATAGTTGCTTTAAAAACGCTGTTTGAATATCTGGCCAGGTAGGCAGAGAGAACACAAGAGTGAAGGATTGACCCCAAACCGCCCACTCGCGGAAAAAATAAAGTGTGTCCTCCGCCATCGCAACCAAACACCTGATCACTGAGGAGAGGAAAGCATGTCAGTCAGCATAAATGGGTATATTATTGGACATATATGGTACCCCCGAAGACCTACCTTTTTAGCAGAATAGCCGGTATTTGCAGTATTTGCTTACGTATTCTTGACTTTTAAACTTAGAGCATTTTCTGGAGGTTTCCCATACTACCTCAGATTCGAGATTCAAGGCTCAGAAAAAACTTCTTGAATCCAACCTCTCTGGATTCAAGAGATTGAGCCTTGAATCTTGAATCTTGAAGAAGTTGTCTGAGCCATTGTGTACCGATTCAGTGAGACATCCCTCCGAAATCTTTGTTTTTGCCACAAACCTTTCTGGGTAGACCAAACCTGATGCACTGGGAAACTGACACTTTTGATTACTTTAATACGAGATTCCTCTTAGTCTATGCAGTATGCATTTAAAACAGTAACAAACTAAAAATAATAATGTAGTGTAGCATAACATCGAAAAATGACACATTCCTTAGACATGGTGGGCATTCCTTCAAGAAAATGTAACATTGCTTTGTCTGGAATGCCTCAATAGATGCAGTAATATTTAGAAATAAGCTTCGGTGGTATCCCCAACAGCTGCAACATTTTATTTTTATTAAACCTTTCTGACGCCTGCTGCGAAGCCAAGCGCTGGAAACCCTGCTGAACTTGTTGGAACCTGACCTGGCCCTGCACCAAAGATTCCCAAAACCTTCTCCGGGACCTTCTCTGCGACCTTCTCCGAAACCCGTTGAACCTAACTTGGCTTTGCACCAAGGCCTCCTAAGAGCTCCTGTTGAACCTGACCTGGCTCTGCTCCAAAGCCTCCCAGACCTTCTCCACAACCTTCTCCGGAACCCTGTTGAACCTGACCTGGCTCTGCACCAAAGCCCCCCTTCTGCACCAAAGCCTCCCAGACCTTCACCGGAACCTTCTCTGGAACCCTGTTGAACCTGACCTGGCTCTGCACCAAAGCCTAACCTTCTTCAGAACCCTGTTGAACCTGATCCGGCTCTGCCGGAACCTTCTCCGGAACCTTCTCCGGAACCTTCTCCGGAACCCTGTTGAACCTGACCTGGCTCTGCACCAAACAAAGCCTCCCAGACCTTCACCAGAACCTTATCCGGAACCCTTCAACATGACCTGGCTCTGCACCAAAGCCTCCCAGACCTTCTCCGGAATCTTTTCTAAGATTCCGGAACCCTGTTGAACCTGAGCTGGCTCTCCACCAAACTCCCCTGGACCTTCTCCGGAACCTTTTCTGGAACCTTCTCCGGAACCCTCTTGAACCTGACTTGGCTTTGCACCAAGGCTTCCTGGAACCTTCTCTGGAACCTTCTCTGGAACCTTCTCTGGAACCTTCTCCGGAACCCTGTTCAACCTGACCTCTCTGCACCAAAGCCTCCTAGACCTTTTCCGGAACCTTCACACCGGAGCTATTCTGGGCTGAAGACCCCATTAGCTTGCGCTGTTGAGGAAAATCTTAGTTTGGAAAAAGTCCCTGAATGGATGTAGTACTCTCTTGAAATAGTATACTACTTCTACAACTGCTACTACTCCTAGTCCTACTCCTGCTCCTACTCCTACTGGTACTGCTACTGCTACTACTACTCCTTCTACTATTTCAACTGTAACTACAACAGCTACAGCTACGACTACCAATACCACTACACTACACTACAGCTACAGCTATAACTACAACTACAACTACACTCCACTACACTACCACTACACTACCACTACACCACGCGACAACCACAACAACAACTACTACATCAACTACTACATCAACAAGAACAATTGCAACTGGAACAAACAGCAACCACAGCTGCAGCCAATACAACTGCAACTACAACTGCAGCTACAACTCCACTACACTACACTACACTACACTCCACTTCACCACACTTCACCACAATTGAACACCACTACAACTGCAACTACAGCTACAACGGCTACTACAGCTACAACTACAAGATTACAACATTACAACTACAACTACAACTACATCATCTACAGCTACAACTACACTACAATACAACTACAACTGAAACATGGTACTTTGCACTGCACTCTACACCACATTACATCCAGCAGTTGTGGTTGAGGTGACCACTGCAGCCACTCCACATTACAACTCCAACCACCTTTCGGTCCATCAATGGATTCGCTTTGCCATCCATGCATCACAACAACTCACCTCTCCTATAGTGTCCTATCCTTGAAATTTCCGCCACTGCCATGTGCGGTACTACTGGTAGTCGTATTTGTACTTGTATTTGTAGCGAACTGCAGTGTAATTAGAGTAGTGTAATTGTAGTGTAGTTGTAATTGTAGTTGTAGCAGAAGTAGCAGAAGTAGCAGAAGTAGTAGTACTACTGTTGATCACCGTCGTAGTAGTAGTAGTAGTACTAGTACTAGTACTAGTACTAGTACTAGTACTAGCAGTATTAGTAGTACTAGTAGTACTAGTAGTACTAGTAGTACTCGTAGTACTAGTAGTACTCGTAGTACTCGTAGTACTCGTAGTACTCGTAGTACTCGTAGTACTAGTAGTAGTAGTACTAGTACTACTAGTACTACTAGTACTACTAGTACTACTAGTACTAGTAGTAGTAGTAGTAGTAGTAGAAATATTAGTAGTAGTAGTAGTACTAGTACTAGTACTAGTACTAGTACTAGTAGTACTAGTAGTACTAGTAGTACTAGTAGTACTAGTAGTACTAGTAGTACTAGTGGTACTAGTGGTACTAGTAGTACTAGTAGTACTAGTAGTACTCGTAGTACTAGTAGTAGTAGTAGTAGTAGCAGCAGCAGCAGCAGTAGTAGTAGTAGTGGCAGCAGCAGCAGCAGCAGTAGCAGTAGCAGTAGCACTAGACTACACTACACCATACCACACTACAGTACACAACACTTCACTACACTACTACACTACTCTACACTTCACTACACTACACTAACTACACCACACCACAACTACAACTGCAACTGCAACTACACTACACCAATTATACTACACTACAACTACAACTCCACTACACTACACTACAACTACAACTACATCCAGCAGTTGTGGTGAGGTGACCACTGCAATCACTGCAACCACTCCGAAAAACACAACTCCAACCACCGGTCCATCAGTGGATTCGCTCTGCAATCCGTGATTCACAACAAGCAACCTCTCCTGTAGGTTTCCAATTCTTGAAACTTCCACCACCTCCTTGTGCGGTACTACTGGTAGTACAAAAGTTTATCTGTTCAACAGTGTTGTATCATGACTACAATGTTCTCTTAAGAAGGTGCAGCACTACTAGAGCGGGCCATACCCTTCAAAGAGACTTTCAAAATGTGCAGTATTCCTCTAGAAAAGGATGCCACCTGTGGAAAAGAAACAGTGCTACTTAAGTCTTGAAGTCAATAACTTCCTGACAAGAGTCCCTTTAGAAGGTCTTGGAAACAAGACAAGAAAATAGTTTCAGATTCTGTGGCGAAAAATTGCATCAATCAGAAATGAATCATATATTCAAACCTTGCATTTGGCCACAGTGGTCGCAGTAGAGTGACCAAATTTCAATACATGTGTAGTGCGTACGGTATTGTTTATTGCAATTGAACAGGTACTTTCCGGCTGTAGTTAGTGTTACAACAAGTGATAATATAAGCAGTAAGAAAGAGGATGTCAAGGATATATCAGGTAGGTCTTAGGGGAGGTAGCATCTATATATATACATACATACATATATATATATACACACATTAAATGATATACGTCGTGAAATATGAATTAAGCTGTCATCAGATTGTCAAATATTCTGTGCTTACAATCTCTATTCACAGGGTATACTTTGGCCCCCCATATCCTTCCGAGGTCCCCTAGGTCCCCGGGTCCGAGTTTCCCCACGCATCCTGTAGACCTTGAGCTGCCAAAAGTCCTGGCCTCATCTGCCGACAGCTGAGAAACTCGCAGGGCCGATACCCTCTGGTAATCAAAAATGGCAGTGGAAAATCCTGCAAATGGGGTTTTAACAGAAAAGTGTCGACATAAGATATATACCTATATATACGTGTGTGTATGGATGGATGGATGGATGGATGGATGGATGGATGTATGGATGTATCTATGTATATCTGTGTGTGTGTCTGAGTGTGTCTGTGTGTGTGTATGTATGTATGTATGTATGTATGTATGAATGAATGAATGAATGAATGAATGTATGTGTGTACGTATGTATGTATGTACGTATGTATGTCCGTACGTATGTATGTCTGTATGTCTGTGTGTCTGTATGTCTGTATGTCTGTCTGTCTGTCTGTCCGTCTGTCTGTCTGACTGTCGGTCTGTATGTATGTTTGTATGTAATTAATGTATGTATGTAATGTAATGTAATGTAATGTAATGGAATGGAATGGAATGGAATGGAGTGGAATGGAATGGAATGGAATGTATGTAATTAATGTAATGTATGTAACTAATGTAATGTATCCAATGTATGGTATGGTATGGTATGGTAACGGTATTGTATGTATGTATGTATGTATGTATGTAATGTAATGTAATGTAATGTGATGTGATGTGATGTGATGTGATGTAATGTAATGTAATGTATGTATGTATGTATATGGTATGTATATGGTATGTATGTGTATATATATATATGGTATGTATGTATGTCTGTCTGTCTGTCTGTATGTATGTAGGTAGGTAGGTAGGGTAGGGTAGGGTAGGGTAGGGTAGGGTAGGGTAGGGTAGGGTATGGCATGGCATGTATGGCATGTATGCATGTATGCATGTATGCATGTCTGTATGTCTGTATGTGTGTCTGTATGCATGTATGCATGTATGCATGTATGCATGTCTGTATGTCTGTATGTGTGTCTGTATGCATGTATGCATGTATGCATGTATGCATGTCTGTATGTCTGTATGTCTGTATGTCTGTATGTGTGTCTGTATGCATGTATGCATGTATGCATGTATGCATGTATGCATGTATGCATGTATGCATGTATGCATGTATGCATGTATGCATGTATGTATGTATGTATGTATGTATGGTATGTATGGTATGTATGGTATGTATGGTATGTATGCATGGTATGTATGCATGGTATGTTTGTATGGTATGTTTGTATGGTATGTATGTATGTATGGTATGTATGTATGTATGGTATGTATGGTATGTATAGTATGTATGGTATGTATGGTATGTATGGTATGTATGGTATGTATGGTATGTATGGTATGTATGGTATGTATGGTATGTATGGTATGTATGGTATGTAATGTATGTAATGTATGTAATGTATGTAATGTATGTAATGTATGAAATGTATGTAATGTATGTAATGTATGTAATGTATGTAATGTATGTAATGTATGTAATGTATGTAATGTATGTAATGTATGTAATGTATGTAATGTATGTAATGTATGTAATGTATGTAATGTATGTAATGTATGTAGTGTATGTAATGTATGTAGTGTATGTAATGTATGTAATGTATGTAATGTATGTAATGTATGTAATGTATGTAATGTATGTAATGTATGTAATGTATGTAATGTATGTAATGTATGTAATGTATGTAATGTATGTAATGTATGTAATGTATGTAATGTACGTAATGTACGTAATGTATGTAATGTATGTAATGTATGTAATGTACGTAATGTACGTAATGTATGTAATGTACGTAATGTATGTAATGTACGTAGTGTATGTAATGTACGTAATGTATGTAATGTATGTAATGTATGTAATGTATGTAATGTATGTAATGTATGTAATGTATGTAATGTATGTAATGTATGTAATGTATGTAATGTATGTAATGTATGTAATGTATGTAATGTATGTAATGTATGTAATGCATGTAATGTATGTAATGTATGTAATGTATGTAATGTATGTAATGCATGTAATGTATGTAATGTATGTAATGTATGTAATGTATGTAACGTATGTAACGTATGTATGTAATGTATGTAATGTATGTATTGTATGTATTGTATGTATTGTCTCTCAGTCTCTCAGTCTCTCAGTCTCTCAGTCTGTCAGTCTGTCAGTCTGTCAGTCTGTCAGTCTGTCAGTCTGTCAGTCTGTCTGTATGTATGTATCTATGTATCTATGTATCTATGCATCTATGTATGTAATGTATGTAATGTATGTAATGTATGTAATGTATGTAATGTATGTAATGTATGTAATGTATGTAATGTATGTAATGTATGTAATGTATGTAATGTATGAATGTATGTAATGTATGTAATGTATGTAATGTATGTAATGTATGTAATGTATGTAATGTATGTAATGTATGTAATGTATGTAATGTATGTAATGTATGTAATGTATGTAATGTATGTAATGTATGTAATGTATGTGATGTATGTAATGTATGTAATGTATGTAATGTATGTCATGTATGTAATGTATGTAATGTATGTAATGTATGTGATGTATGTAATGTATGTAATGTATGTAATGTATGTAATGTATGTAATGTATGTAATGTATGTAATGTATGTAATGTATGTAATGTATGTAATGTATGTAATGTAATGTAATGTAATGTAATGTAATGTAATGTAATGTAATGTAAGTATGTATGTATGTATGTATGTATGTATGTATGTATGTATGTATGTATGTATGTATGTATGTATGTATGTATGTATGTATGTATGTATGTATGTATGTATGTTGTATGTATGTATGTATGTATGTATGTATGTATGTATGTATGTATGTATGTATGTATGTATGTATGTATGTATGTATGTATGTATGTATGTATGTATGTATGTATGTATGTATGTATGTATGTATGTAGTATGTATGTTAATGGTATGTATGTATGTATGTATGTATGTATGTATGTATGTATGTATGTATGTATGTATGTATGTATGTATGTATGTATGTATGTATGTATGTATATCATATATATATCATATATGTATATCATATATATCATATATATCATATATATGATATATATCATATATATCATATATATCATATATATATCATGTATATCATATATATATGTGTGTATCATATATATATGTGTATCATAAATATATATATATATACATCAAACATATATATATATCAAACATATATATGTGTATATCGTACATATATATATATCATACATATATATATATATATCATATATCATATATATATTATCGATGTTCCATTGCCACGTTTGATTACGAGAGCGTAGGTTGGAAAATCGACATCAGAATGCAAATGGCCAATTGCGAGGGTCCACTTCCTCCATACCTGGTTCAACTAAAGTTGCAGCCAATGTAAAGCCAATAGCAAATCATCCTCAGTTGGTATACCCCTGGGATCGCTTGTCTTTCTGCTGGCTTACCGCATTCTTCATCACATGTTAATTTCAATAATGAGAAAAACCTAGGTCGCCCAAAAAAGAGACGTTGACCATGTTGCCGCGATCATGCCGGCATCCGAGCCTCTTGTTGACCAGCTGGCTGGCTTTCTTGTAAGACAATCTGGCCTGTTGATGAGCTGCCTGGTCCAGCCTTAGCGTTGAGCTTGAGAGCTACAACGCCACTGAAGATGGTTCTACTTCAGTACAGGGAAAGTATGGATTTGTTTATCCTGAAGGGTGAAAAACACTTGCATACAAAGCAACAAATGATTTGCTACCAGGAACCGCGACCCTCAGGGCCCCAAGTACACCTATTTGATGCGTGCAGGTGAGCGGCCTGTTCTTGAGCGTGGTATGGGTCAAAATTAGGTACCCCCACCATTATTAACAATATCTTTGGGTCCCAGGGCCTTAACAATTTGACCCACAAGTTTGTTCTGGCTTCAAAGTCTTCCCGAGTTTGGCAACAGTCTTCATCTCCACATTTCTTCATCTCGAAATGCGCGTCTCGTCTGGCTTTGTTCTAGCGGGGCCAGGGCTGCCCTTTGGGCTGCCAGGGTGCATGAGTGGTCGCCCCAAGGGATGTGTTCTTCTCCGTAAGCGGAATTTCTGTCATTCCAGCGCTGGACTACATGAATCCGTGGATGTCGTGTGCAGATTATAAGTTGAAACAAATCAGAGTACGTATAGTGTTCTGGCTGCTGCTTTCAACCCATTTTGGGATCATTCCATTTGTTGGATGTAAAACAGAACATATCTAAAATTGAAGAAACAGATATACGGATTGTATAGTATCCCCACTAATGGAGGATACAACTTCATTGTTGCCCATGTTTGGATGGAACAAAGTCCAACCAATCCATCCTTAGTTGAGTGATTCCAACCCATGTGATGGTGATTCTTTCCGTTGAGAAATCTACACATATGTACCTATATTTCTTATGTATATAAGTCTATGCATATATTACATATAATCATCAATAATATTTGTTTGTATAATGTTCAACGATGACATGTAAAATGTAATATGTATATATATATAATCATACACATCCGCTGGACGACCTCACATGATGGCGCAATCCTCCTGTACTTCTCGTACCAAGGCGTTCCAGCCCGTGTCCAGGTCAAAGACCGCCTTGCGCATGGCGTCGTAGTCCCAGTCCAGGGGCACCGGTTTGTCCTTATCGAAGCCAGCGGGTTCCATGAGCCCCACGAAGCTCAACTTGGAGGCACCTGGATGTTTGAAAGAATGGAAAATGTCTGGGTGAAACACCAGGATTTGGATTTCGTCAGATTCTGTATTATAGGGCCACAGGGAAAAACAAAAAGGTCGGTTCAATGGCAAATGTTTGAGTTTCCATGAAAAAAAATGGGGCTACCCAATCCTATAAATTAAATAAGAATCCATCCAAACCTATCAATTTCTGTTGGTCAAATAGTCAAATCGTTCCAATTGTGGCGGGTGCCCCACCTGGAAGCTTCACTGGCTTGGCCAGCAAATGTCTCCGGGTCATTCGATGGGCGGCCACCATGACGTAGGGTTGGGAGGCATAACACCTGCACAAATGTATAAGCATTGACTGAAGCTATGTAAACCCACCCGAGATGAATGGTTTACAAATATCTGATTGGCGGCTTTACAAAGCGCCAGAAAAATATGAAAGTCATTTCGGATCATCATGCTGAAGATGGTCGAAAACTTTCTTGGAAAGCCACTAACCAGCAGGACAGGCACCAAAAAGAATCATCCAACGTCATTCCAAAAGACTTTTTGAAACACAAACATATGTATGTATGTATGTATATATATATAATTATATTATATACATATAGTAATATCATGTCTATATAGATATGATTATATATATATATATATACGACATGCAATGACCCATTGGCCAGCATCCCACTTGGCCCCAAACCCCCCCCCTCGCCTGAAGATCATCCTCTCCACATGACTGGTTTCCTGGGGCAATTCTGCCACGATGAGATACTCCCCGCCCCGGTTCACGGAGAAGGCCACCATGGAGTCCCGCACGGGGAGCCAGTTGGAACGGCACACCAGCTGATCGCCTTGCGAAACGCCGGTGGAAGATGGAACAAATTGCGGAAAAAATATGAACAAATTGGGGAAAATTGTTGGACATTAAAAAAAGAACAATCCAATGTATCTAATCAAGAATATGTATTTGGATTTAACCAGCAGTGATATTTGGATTTGGGGGATTTGACCTTCAAACAACAATATCTGGAGAGGTTTAACCATTGACAATTCACTTTCATCAAATATTCATGGTAACTGAGATATATCATGGGGAGATTACCAAGAGAACATGGAGATGTTCACCGCCAAATAGAGGTTCACCTGCAGCACTGGAGGTTTCAGCACAAAAAAATTGAGTGATTTAACGAAAGATTGGGGAAGAATCAAATAATTTGGGTCTAAACGTAAAGAAAATGGAGTTGCCGACCAAAACAAAGTACTGTGGGTGAGCCACCCACCCTGAACTCAGAAATAGGATAGATAGCCTATACTAACGAGGGTCTTTCAGCAATTCTGATGTTTTTTGTTGGTTGAGTGGCCCCACAAATGGATGGAGCTTCATCAGAGTTTGAGCAAGGGTCCCAAGCAAGATGGGTTCCCACTCCTAGAATAAATCACCCAGATGCTATGCATTGGTTGGGTGATATCTGCTATTTTTGGAAACCCGCACACTTTTGCTGGGGGGGCCTAGCAGGTGCCCAAACTTTCTTGCGATCCAGCCGGTTAGTTACACCTTCCAGACATGCAAAACAGCTCGGGTCATTCACCATGGAGTGCCTGTGGAGAATCTCCATAAGTAGACGGCATCTTGGATCTCATGATGGCGTCTCTAGGTTTACCAAGTGAACGAATCGTTTCTGATTGTTAGTTCCCATAGTGATTCCCCATGAACCTCAGCGACATAAGCCCCAAGAACCATCCTTTGTTGCTGAGATCCCCATGTTTGCAGGTCAATGTCAATCTCCACATCGCCAGAAAATCCCAGAAAAATCACGGATTCCGACCCAGAAGATTCCCAAATTAAGTAGTGAATTCATCAAATCGGAAGGAAACTGGTGGAAACTGGTGGATTCGCCATTGCCCCAGTGGCTGTAGAGGTTCTCCCCGTCCACTTTCTCATAGACCTTGCAAAGGATCGGCACCGCCTCGGGCCTGGGCAGTGGCCCGGCTCGATTGATCGATCCATTTTTTTCTCCGTACATAATACATATGTAATATGTATTCTGTATATATTAATCTACATATATATATATATATATGTATGTATGTATGTATGAATGTATGAATGTATGTAATGGTATGTAATGGTATGTAATGGTATGTAATGGTATGTAATGGTATGTAATGGTATGTAATGGTATGTAATGGTATGTAATGGTATGTAATGGTATGTAATGGTATGTATATGTATGTATGTATATGTATCTATATGTATGTATATGTATGTATATGTATCTATATGTATCTACATGTATATATATGTATCTATATGTGTATGTATGTGTATGTATGTATGTATGTATGTATGTATGTATGTATGTATGTATGTATGTATGTATGTATGTATGTATGTATGTATGTATGTATGTATGTATTGAATGTATGTATGTATGTATGTGTAATATGTAATATTATTTTAATATGTTTTTTTTTTTTTATATGTATATGTATGTATATGTATGTATATGTATGTATATGTATGTATATGTATGTATATGTATGTATATGTATGTATATGTATGTATATGTATGTATATGTATGTATATGTATGTATATGTATGTATATGTATGTATATTTATGTATATGTATGTATATGTATGTATATGTATGTATATGTATGTATATGTATGTATATGTATGGATATGTATGTATATGTATGTATATGTATGTATATGTATGTATATGTATGTATATGTATGTATATGCATGTATATGCATGTATATGTATGTATATGTATGTATATGTATGTATATGTATGTATATGTATGTATATGTATGTATATGTATGTATATGTATGTATATGTATGTATAAGTATGTATATGTATGTATATGTATGTATATGTATGTATATGTATGTATATGTATGTATATGTATGTATATGTATGTATATGTATGTATATGTATGTATATGTATGTATATGTATGTATATGTATGTACGTATATGTACGTATATGTACGTATATGTACGTATATGTACGTATATGTACGTATATGTACGCATATGTAGGCATATGTATGCATATGTATGCATATGTATGCATATGTATGCATATGTATGCATATGTATGCATATGTATGCATATGTATGCATATGTATGCATATGTATGCATATGTATGCATATGTATGCATATGTATGCATATGTATATGTATATGTATGCATATGTATGCATATGTATGCATATGTATGCATATGTATGCATATGTATGCATATGTATGCATATGTATGCATGTATGCATGTATGCATGTATGCATGTATGCATGTATGCATGTATGCATGTATGTATGTATGTATGTATGTATGTATGTATGTATGTAACATGATTATATCTGTGCGTAATTACATGGGATTATATAGATATGTATATGATTTTTTTAGTTTCTATCCCTATCCAAATCTATCTGTAGACATCTGCAGCAGCACCAACACACGGATTGAATTTCCGCACCTCGCCTGCCAGGCCTCTTCATGAGCATTCGAGGATCGAATTGCTCAATGGAACATACCACCTATCAGCCATGGGCGTATAGTACAGGTATACCTCCTGTTGATCAGCTGGGAAATACTCTATGAATTATTTTTGTGTGTATTTAAGGCGGTCGGAGGTCGGCGAAAAAATCGGGATTCGATTCTTTGGTGGTGATTTTCAAGCCAGCTTAGAGTACAAATGTTCATTGGGAAAATCATGATATACCCACTGGATTTTAGGGTACCTTCTGTTGGGACAACCCCGGATGGTTCATACTCAAACAGAGCAACTCCGGCAAAAACTCGAGCAATTGCTCCTCCCCCCTTCAAACCTCGCAGGGCACGGCATGTTGTGGCACCGAAATCACGAATTCCGGCTCATTCATGCGCACCACTTCTCCAGGGTTGGCATAGATCCACTCGTACCAAGCCAACGGCTGCCCATCGGGCCCCACGTGTTGAACACCTGCAGAACATGCGCAGAACATG
>CAMXCT020001755.1:0-92517 GCA_947184155.2 Cladocopium goreaui | reverse complement strand
GGTACCCATGTAACGTAGTCGGTCTATTCTTTGATGAAGAAGAATGAGCTTGGTTTTCCAATTTCAGGGCTGCAATGGTACTCGTCATTTCTTCTACCTCAGCGTAACGCTCATTGGCCAGTTGATGCATCTCGGTCAAATGGCTTTCGGGAATGGAATAGTCAGTCGCACCTTTGATCACGAGTCTTCTGTCGTTCAACATCTTGATGGACTTACCTGCATCCCTGTGAGCACGCTCAAGAGAGTCCTTTTGGGCTTCAAGTTCAGTATGAAGGCGAGCAATAGCTGTATCCCTGTCATTGAGTTCATTGTGCAAACTGTCAAACAAGGTACTCGTCACATTCGGATTGTTGCTCATGTGATCGATCTTGTTCAGAGCATCTTGATATTTCTTACCAGTTTCATCAAAGTTTCGCTGGAAGACTTTGAGCAGGTCCTCAGTGTCAATGAGTTCAGATCTATTCTGCAAGTACAACTTGTCAACCTCAGCCTTAGATTCCTTCAAGCTGTCACGTTCACGCACGGCTTGCATGTACATCTCATAGAGAGGTCCTCCATGCGGTGATCTGCTTGGTGATGATCTTCTGGCTCTTCTGGCTTGTTGGCATGAAAGTTCATGATACTGATTCTTCGATTCAGTCAGTTGTTGTTGCATTCGATCTAAAAGACTTTGTTTCATGTGTAGTTCAGAACGTAGTCCCATTATCCTCATGTCCCGCATGCCGCCTGATTCAGCTAGAGATTCTTCAGAAACCCTGTTCTCAGAAATCGCTAGTCGAGATTGTAAGTTCTCACTGTGGATCACCTGTAATCGAAGCTGTGATTCTTCCAAAGCTAAGTGATGTTCACATTCTGCATAACGGTCATGTTCAGATCTTATGTTACTACGGAACTCCTTCATGATCTCGTCCCTCTTCATGTCAGCAGCATCTAACTCAGTTTCCAGTCGCCTGACATTCATGGCCATGGTGTGCTTCATCGTCTGTTTCTGATTGGCAACCTCGAGCATCTCGATCTGCAAAGCACATGTTTGGTCATTAGCATAGCCGACTGCTAGAGCTTCTTGCTTGGCATTCATCTCTGCGTTTTCCAGTTCCAGTCTGAGTTGATTGATGTGAGCATTCGCGTCAGTTCCCACATGTACCATAATTGCGTTTGCTTGTCCCATTTGTTCATCGAATTCCGAACGTAGTCGTGAATATTTGAATTTCAAATGAGATGCAGCTTCATTCGACATAGTCTGATACCTTTCCAACTCTTCGATCCTGTAGGTCGCACCTTCATCTTCCTGTTGTGCAGCCTGTAACTCGAAGTTCAGCATCTGGAGTTGTTCGGTCATCGACATCATCTCTTGATGAGTGGTGCTTTCCAGGAAATTAAATTGTTGATAGGCATATGCTGTCGTCTCGCTCAATCTTGCCTGAAGTACGGATTCTTCTTCAGTGGCCCTCTCCAGTGATGTCTTGTATTCTGCTAACTCACTCTGATAGGCAGTGAAGATGTCGCTACCACTTGACGGGGCGTTCACTTGCTGATAAGATCCTGTCCCTGATGGAGTAGCGTCCTGAATCGGTGAAGGCGGATTCGACGACGTAGTCTTTGCCTTAGTCCTTGGAGTCATCGGAGGCGACAATTGTCGTGCAGATGATCTTCTCTTTCCAGGTGTGCTGTCCCTATCTTCAATTGCTTGCATTGTCGAAATTTGTCTCCCTCTAGGAGCAACCAGATGTCGCCTGGGTTGGCTTGTTCTCAGTTCTGAGGCATCGCTTCCACCAGTGTCTATACCCTGTGAAGAATTTGACTGCGTGCCGGCAGCTGGTGCAACGGCATGTCCAGAGAAAGAAAATGCATTATCGCTGCTATCCTGTTCAGTCATCTGTAAGGCCCACGGCTACCCGCTCGTAGGCTCCGTAGGAGTCCTACGGCTGATAACCTGCAAATCGGGGATTGCCTGTCCGATTATATTCCAGTAATTGATGTTGATGTTTGTTGTTCCAGTGATGGCTTCACAACGACGACAGCTTCCGCATGGCGTTCCTTTTCCCTGTTGCTGCAGTGGGTCTTGAGCCAAAAGGGCGATTGTCACAACCCTTTGGCTTCGAGTCTTAGAGTGAGTTATGTGATAATGTACATTGGTCCGTAGCTTACACTCTATTTGCATGTATCATATATATATATATGTGTGTATCATAAATATATATATATATATACATCAAACATATATATATATATATCAAACATATATATGTGTATATCATACATATATATATATATATCATACATATATATATCATATATCATATATATATATATATTATCGATGTTCCATTGCCACGTTTGATTACCAGAGCGTAGGTTGGAAAATCGACATCAGAATGCAAATGGCCAATTGCGAGGGTCCACTTCCTCCATACCTGGTTCAACTAAAGTTGCAGCCAATGTAAAGCCAATAGCAAATCATCCTCAGTTGGTATACCCCTGGGATCGCTTGTCTTTCTGCTGGCTTACCGCATTCTTCATCACATGTTAATTTCAATAATGAGAAAAACCTAGGTCGCCCAAAAAAGAGACGTTGACCATGTTGCCGCGATCATGCCGGCATCCGAGCCTCTTGTTGACCAGCTGGCTGGCTTTCTTGTAAGACAATCTGGCCTGTTGATGAGCTGCCTGGTCCAGCCTTAGCGTTGAGCTTGAGAGCTACAATGCCACTGAAGATGGTTCTACTTCAGTACAGGGAAAGTATGGATTTGTTTATCCTGAAGGGTGAAAAACACTTGCATACAAAGCAACAAATGATTTGCTACCAGGAACCGCGACCCTCAGGGCCCCAAGTACACCTATTTGATGCGTGCAGGTGAGCGGCCTGTTCTTGAGCGTGGTATGGGTCAAAATTAGGTACCCCCACCATTATTAACAATATCTTTGGGTCCCAGGGCCTTAACAATTTGACCCACAAGTTTGTTCTGGCTTCAAAGTCTTCCCGAGTTTGGCAACAGTCTTCATCTCCACATTTCTTCATCTCGAAATGCGCGTCTCGTCTGGCTTTGTTCTAGCGGGGCCAGGGCTGCCCTTTGGGCTGCCAGGGTGCATGAGTGGTCGCCCCAAGGGATGTGTTCTTCTCCGTAAGCGGAATTTCTGTCATTCCAGCGCTGGACTACATGAATCCGTGGATGTCGTGTGCAGATTATAAGTTGAAACAAATCAGAGTACGTATAGTGTTCTGGCTGCTGCTTTCAACCCATTTTGGGATCATTCCATTTGTTGGATGTAAAACAGAACATATCTAAAATTGAAGAAACAGATATACGGATTGTATAGTATCCCCACTAATGGAGGATACAACTTCATTGTTGCCCATGTTTGGATGGAACAAAGTCCAACCAATCCATCCTTAGTTGAGTGATTCCAACCCATGTGATGGTGATTCTTTCCGTTGAGAAATCTACACATATGTACCTATATTTCTTATGTATATAAGTCTATGCATATATTACATATAATCATCAATAATATTTGTTTGTATAATGTTCAACGATGACATGTAAAATGTAATATGTATATATATATAATCATACACATCCGCTGGACGACCTCACATGATGGCGCAATCCTCCTGTACTTCTCGTACCAAGGCGTTCCAGCCCGTGTCCAGGTCAAAGACCGCCTTGCGCATGGCGTCGTAGTCCCAGTCCAGGGGCACCGGTTTGTCCTTATCGAAGCCAGCGGGTTCCATGAGCCCCACGAAGCTCAACTTGGAGGCACCTGGATGTTTGAAAGAATGGAAAATGTCTGGGTGAAACACCAGGATTTGGATTTCGTCAGATTCTGTATTATAGGGCCACAGGGAAAAACAAAAAGGTCGGTTCAATGGCAAATGTTTGAGTTTCCATGAAAAAAAATGGGGCTACCCAATCCTATAAATTAAATAAGAATCCATCCAAACCTATCAATTTCTGTTGGTCAAATAGTCAAATCGTTCCAATTGTGGCGGGTGCCCCACCTGGAAGCTTCACTGGCTTGGCCAGCAAATGTCTCCGGGTCATTCGATGGGCGGCCACCATGACGTAGGGTTGGGAGGCATAACACCTGCACAAATGTATAAGCATTGACTGAAGGTATGTAAACCCACCCGAAATGAATGGTTTACAAATATCTGATTGGCGGCTTTACAAAGCGCCAGAAAAATATGAAAGTCATTTCGGATCATCATGCTGAAGATGGTCGAAAACTTTCTTGGAAAGCCACTAACCAGCAGGACAGGCACCAAAAAGAATCATCCAACGTCATTCCAAAAGACTTTTTGAAACACAAACATATGTATGTATGTATGTATGTATATATATATATATAATTATATTATATACATATAGTAATATCATGTCTATATAGATATGATTATATATATACGACATGCAATGACCCATTGGCCAGCATCCCACTTGGCCCCAAACCCCCCCCCTCGCCTGAAGATCATCCTCTCCACATGACTGGTTTCCTGGGGCAATTCTGCCACGATGAGATACTCCCCGCCCCGGTTCACGGAGAAGGCCACCATGGAGTCCCGCACGGGGAGCCAGTTGGAACGGCACACCAGCTGATCGCCTTGCGAAACGCCGGTGGAAGATGGAACAAATTGCGGAAAAAATATGAACAAATTGGGGAAAATTGTTGGACATTAAAAAAAAGAACAATCCAATGTATCTAATCAAGAATATGTATTTGGATTTAACCAGCAGTGATATTTGGATTTGGGGGATTTGACCTTCAAACAACAATATCTGGAGAGGTTTAACCATTGACAATTCACTTTCATCAAATATTCATGGTAACTGAGATATATCATGGGGAGATTACCAAGAGAACATGGAGATGTTCACCGCCAAATAGAGGTTCACCTGCAGCACTGGAGGTTTCAGCACAAAAAAATTGAGTGATTTAACGAAAGATTGGGGAAGAATCAAATAATTTGGGTCTAAACGTAAAGAAAATGGAGTTGCCGACCAAAACAAAGTACTGTGGGTGAGCCACCCACCCTGAACTCAGAAATAGGATAAATAGCCTATACTAACGAGGGTCTTTCAGCAATTCTGATGTTTTTTGTTGGTTGAGTGGCCCCACAAATGGATGGAGCTTCATCAGAGTTTGAGCAAGGGTCCCAAGCAAGATGGGTTCCCACTCCTAGAATAAATCACCCAGATGCTATGCATTGGTTGGGTGATATCTGCTATTTTTGGAAACCCGCACACTTTTGCTGGGGGGGCCTAGCAGGTGCCCAAACTTTCTTGCGATCCAGCCGGTTAGTTACACCTTCCAGACATGCAAAACAGCTCGGGTCATTCACCATGGAGTGCCTGTGGAGAATCTCCATAAGTAGACGGCATCTTGGATCTCATGATGGCGTCTCTAGGTTTACCAAGTGAACGAATCGTTTCTGATGGTTAGTTCCCATAGTGATTCCCCATGAACCTCAGCGACATAAGCCCCAAGAACCATCCTTTGTTGCTGAGATCCCCATGTTTGCAGGTCAATGTCAATCTCCACATCGCCAGAAAATCCCAGAAAAATCACGGATTCCGACCCAGAAGATTCCCAAATTAAGTAGTGAATTCATCAAATCGGAAGGAAACTGGTGGAAACTGGTGGATTCGCCATTGCCCCAGTGGCTGTAGAGGTTCTCCCCGTCCACTTTCTCATAGACCTTGCAAAGGATCGGCACCGCCTCGGGCCTGGGCAGTGGCCCGGCTCGATTGATCGATCCATTTTTTTCTCCGTACATAATACATATGTAATATGTATTCTGTATATATTAATCTACATATATATATATATATATGTATGTATGTATGTATGAATGTATGAATGTATGTAATGGTATGTAATGGTATGTAATGGTATGTAATGGTATGTAATGGTATGTAATGGTATGTAATGGTATGTAATGGTATGTAATGGTATGTAATGGTATGTAATATGTATGTAATGGTATGTATATGTATGTATGTATGTATATGTATGTATATGTATGTATATGTATGTATATGTAATGTATGTATATGTATGTATATGTATGTATATGTATGTATATGTATGTATATGTATGTATATGTATGTATATGTATGTATATGTATGTATGTATGTATGTATATGTATGTATATGTATGTATATGTATGTATATGTATGTATGTATTGTATGTATATGTATGTATATGTATGTATATGTATGTATATGTATGTATATGTATGTATATGTATATGATATGTATGTATATGTATGTATATGTATGTATATGTATGTATATGTATGTATATGTATGTATATGTGTATGTATATGTATGTATATGTATGTATATGTATGTATATGTATGTATATGTATGTATATGTATGTATATGTATGTATATGTATGTATATGTATGTATAAGTATGTATATGTATGTATATGTATGTATATGTATGTATATGTATGTATATATGTATGTATATGTATGTATATGTATGTATATGTATGTATATGTATGTATATGTATGTATATGTATGTATATGTATGTACGTATATGTACGTATATGTACGTATATGTACGTATATGTACGTATATGTACGTATATGTACGCATATGTAGGCATATGTATGCATATGTATGCATATGTATGCATATGTATGCATATGTATGCATATGTATGCATATGTATGCATATGTATGCATATGTATGCATATGTATGCATATGTATGCATATGTATGCATATGTATGCATATGTATATGTATATGTATGCATATGTATGCATATGTATGCATATGTATGCATATGTATGCATATGTATGCATATGTATGCATATGTATGCATGTATGCATGTATGCATGTATGCATGTATGCATGTATGCATGTATGCATGTATGTATGTATGTATGTATGTATGTATGTATGTATGTAACATGATTATATCTGTGCGTAATTACATGGGATTATATAGATATGTATATGATTTTTTTAGTTTCTATCCCTATCCAAATCTATCTGTAGACATCTGCAGCAGCACCAACACACGGATTGAATTTCCGCACCTCGCCTGCCAGGCCTCTTCATGAGCATTCGAGGATCGAATTGCTCAATGGAACATACCACCTATCAGCCATGGGCGTATAGTACAGGTATACCTCCTGTTGATCAGCTGGGAAATACTCTATGAATTATTTTTGTGTGTATTTAAGGCGGTCGGAGGTCGGCGAAAAAATCGGGATTCGATTCTTTGGTGGTGATTTTCAAGCCAGCTTAGAGTACAAATGTTCATTGGGAAAATCATGATATACCCACTGGATTTTAGGGTACCTTCTGTTGGGACAACCCCGGATGGTTCATACTCAAACAGAGCAACTCCGGCAAAAACTCGAGCAATTGCTCCTCCCCCCTTCAAACCTCGCAGGGCACGGCATGTTGTGGCACCGAAATCACGAATTCCGGCTCATTCATGCGCACCACTTCTCCAGGGTTGGCATAGATCCACTCGTACCAAGCCAACGGCTGCCCATCGGGCCCCACGTGTTGAACACCTGCAGAACATGCGCAGAACATGTGCCATCCAACGCTCGCTGGAAGATTCCAAACTCAAAAAAAAGACTCCCCCCCCATACCATCATCCAACCACCATCCAACCACCATCCAACCACCCCAACAAATCCAACTTTCCCAACCTCTCCGTTGAATCTCCTCCCCATCCATCATCTCAGAGTGGTGGGGTGACTCCGTCATTCCCGGGATCGCTGTGGCCATCGGCATCCCCGTGGACAGCATGCCACTAGCCATCAGCGACATCTCTGTGGCCGGCGGCCGAATGACGTCGAAGCGCGGCGGTGGCATCTCGGGGAGGGAGACGTCACCGGAGTTCACGAGGCGACATTCGAAGATGGTGCCGAAGTATTCATGGAAGTCCTCGAAATCTCCGATTCATAGGATTTCCATGGATCCACCATTGAGAGAGTTGTCTACTGGTGGAGACAAGCTTGGAAGAAAGACACAGTGGATGAAAACGAAAATGTAGATTGGATTCTCACCATCTTGGGAAATGAAGCCACAGCTTGTGGTGAATGCTCTGAGGGGTTAGCTACCTGAAAATATGGGGCATAGTTTTAACATAAACACCAAACAGCTTCTGTATGTCCTTTTTGAAAAAGCAGCAGGGCCAGTTTGCAAGGGGCAACCTGTTTGTGTCCTCATCATTCCAATTCCATCACTTACCTATTGCTTGTCAAGAATTGGGAGAAATTGGGAGGGTTACCCATTGTTTCTCATCAAGCAGTGGAGAATGTGACATAGATGTGATCAAAAACTCTGGTATTCTGGTGTGTGATCTCAAAAAGGCTGGGCGTTGTGGATGTCCATCCCCCATTCCCGTGGTCCCATAGCTATTGACCCATCAAAATAGGGTACCCCCTTTCCATCCTCAGTTGACCGATTTTCCCCAATTGGAATGGCCATATTTATTTGGGGGTAGACTGGGTAGACTGGTAGACTTTCCATTGACTTTCCATTTTCACACCCATGTCCTCCGCGCTGAGCCAAAAGAATCCATCCTCGCGCTTCTCAGGAAACTTCTCGCAGTGCGATAGGCTGTACGGCACTGTGATGTCCTCAAGACCTCCATCATGGACCCCGGGACCACCACAGAAGACCTGGTAGTACAAGCCACCCTCCCATTGCACGGCGCGGTTCACTGCATAGGGATAGTAGGGGTTCAACCTCCAGGGTCTTTGATGTTTCTTTCGAAAGGTGGCAGCAGGCTTGTAAAAAGAAAGTGTTTGGTGAAACAGTTGGTTCTTTGATTTTGTCTTGCAAGCGGTGCAGAAAGAAATCACAGATGGAGTGGTCGGCTTCCTAGCGTTCCGTACCTTGTTTCAGTCTAAAACAAGGTGGATTATACTCTCACCGCGGGTTTGCAACTCGAAGCACTCTGTGGCCCCACCTGACACCCTGCAAGTCGCACAGAGTTTGGCTGGGCCGGCACACGAACAAGGTATCGCGCTGCAAGTCATAGATGTAGATGAAGAGTCGGTCGGGGGAGACATCCTCGCGGCTGGTTTTCTTACTGGTTGAGGTATGAAAGTCTTAACCTACACCTTTTTCTCCAGTTGCAGTATACCGACTGACCCAAATCCCTTCCGTTGAAATTCCAACTTGAGGCAAGTTAGCACTTGCATGCTTCCATCGGAGGTATTTGCTGAGAATATCCATGACGTTGGTGTTACAAAAACATTCTGCGCGCGATGTCTGTCAAAAATCTACAGTCCATCTGTTAGTACCCTTTCTTTCCAACGTTCTCACAAATTCTCCACCAACTTTCATATGTTTCAAACATCTACTATCAACATACTGTGGATGGTTGCGAAATTTTGTAGCAGTTGGCAGATGGAAGAAATCCCATTTTGATCCCAAAAAAATTATAGTGTTTCATAGGAATCCCAATAGTTACCAACTCATCTCCCATTCATATTCCATTGCTTCTTCCACTAGATCCCCATTCTGTCCCCATTAAACATCATTAAACCATATCCAACCACCATTTTTCTCCCTGTTGCGTCCCCGAGTCCCCGGGCCTTGGTGTAGAAGCGCCCGGCCACGCCCCCCGTGAGATCCGCCAGGGCGTCCTCCACCTTGCCACCGCCACCAATGGCCTCCCAGCCGCCCATGTCGTCTTCGGTGATGGCACTCGAGGAGAAACGAAGGGTGTGGATCTTGGCATAGGCTTTCTCAATCAAACTGGGCCAAATCCTAAGCCAAATCCAAAACTTGAGCTGCTTTTCTGGTTTAAGGTTGACTGATGGCTTTTGACCAATGTTGGCTGAAAAGTCAGTGTAGATCATTCTCAGGGAATGGGAAGAAACCCTGGCGAGGGAAGTTGAAGAAGAATACTGACAATAGTGTGGGTGATCACCTGTGATAATGAAAACACAACTCATCAAATGTAATGAAGCTGGCCCTGAGCTTAGACCCACTCGCTTGAAAAAACACGAGTTGGGAGGACCGCAAGTTGCAGAAAAAACATGTGTGACTTTCTCGGACGGAAGTGTTGGAAGTCGCTGAAGGAGCCGAAAACAAGTTGTGAAGAACCGTCATCCAAGGGTCACATTGGGAAAGTGCTCAGAGCGGCAACAAACGGGCACATTGCCATCAGTGTCATTTCTCCCAGACCGTCCAACTGGAACAAAGTCATCCACCTGAAAGAGTCAATTATCAAGCGCGGTGAGGGGGAAGGGTTGGTTGTGTCACATGTCTTCATATGACATAGTGAAAGCAGACCGTGTGCATCAAAAACGCTTGGTACCCGGGTTTCCAACTCCCAAAAATGACCAGAACAGACTGCCCTTCGCAACGAGAATCATCCAACGCGCACCTACCAAATCCTTCCAAGGTCCACTACTCTGAGTTTCAGATCTACGATCGAAGCTTTCCAAGCCTCCACCCTCATCCAAGTTCCATGTTTGAAGAGACGTGCGATGTAAATACTTCGTCTGGTTTGCCAGGCATAGAAGAGTTGCTTCACCAACTTGGGTCGCAAGCTAATAGCCTTCCGGGCAGCATCTGGCTGAATGATACAAGCAGTAGAAATAGCTTTTATATATAATATTTGCATACAATATATATATATATATATGTATATATATATATTGTGGTATTACAGTAAAGATATTTGGTATTTCTAAGTACTGATATAAATTTTAATATTACATATAGCAATACGTGATGTATGGTTTTGTGGGCCAAGTTCAGTTTGTTCATCCATATACATACATATGCATATATATATGCAGATGTGTGTATGTGTACATGTCTAATGTATGAACCCATGTACATACGTATCATACCTATGTCTACAGCTCTTTCTTTGGCAGGAGCGACTCCGGCACGGCGCCTGTAAGGCTTCCACAAAGTAGCCTCATGGGGCAATAAGCCAAATAAGCCATGAAGTTGGATGGTTATAGTTATAGTAACTACAGTAGTTGTACGAACAATAAATATGATGCTTCGAGGTGGAATCTGTGCAATGCTGTTTTTTTGAGCTTCTGAGACTTAGGAAAAAAAAACTAAAACAGTAGATTCATCGAAAATCCAGCTGATGATCTTCCAGAAAGGTTTCAATGCTTCCAACTGATACGTGTCTTCCAAAGAATTCCAAGTGTCCCAAATCAAGCCACTATTCTTGAAAAAAAATCTGGCCCTCACCAAACAAGTCAGGTATAAATGATTTACCATTTCCCCTTCCTGACTTCCCTGTCATCCAGGGCGCCATTGTCCAAAGATCCCTGTAAGATGCGGCCGCAGTGTGTCTTGCAGCTGAATTCATCGAAGAGATGCACCGCATCCGCGTGCTGGGCAAAGTCCACCAGCCGGATCCAGGTGCTGCTGGACGTACCTCAACGTCGACGGAACGTTGCCAAAAGGGGTTGGGGTCAAGGGGCTCCACAAACGGTGGCAAAATGCTGGAAAAAGACTGAATCCTTAGGATTTTAAGGCACATCTTCTGCCAGTTTTGTAGGATAGAAGAAAGGATGACTTGAGTTTCCAAAACTGTTTATGTGGCAACAGTATCCGGCAACTCTAACAGCACCTCTTACAGAATTCGCGCGAATCACTGCGGCCATGGTTGCCATTGTGCGCAAAATTTGGCACGGCAATTGGCCACAAGGTCGAATGCCTTGGGACATGGCTGACCGATTAAGAGTGCTCCTCTGGTCGGAAGAGCCTATGTGGTACCAATTCTAGAACATCACTGCTATTTTCAACGATCCCAACAAAATTGCTAGCGTTAGCACCTGGTATCTAGCCTGAAATCTCAAGCTCAGCTCCAAGGCACACGGGATCATATTTGCCTCCCACATAGTACTGCTGGTCATTGGGTGGAAAGGGAACCAAGGCGTTGGACAGCACCGTGCCGGTGAGACCCAGGTCCGGGAACTCATGGGGACTGTTCACCCAGCGCCCATCGCGACAGTTGCCAGCAGTTTCTCCTTAGCAAAATCATGGAGAACCTCAAAATTTGGAGGAAAATCCACGTTTTTTTCCACTGATTTTGTTGATTATATTGATTGTATTGATTGTATTGTATTGATTGTATTGTGGATTTCGGTTTCGATAAACTTACAGAAATCCAAATCACTGACCCCCTAGTGCTTGGACCCACCGTTGGCGCGTTCTACCCACTCTCGCTGTCCTGGAAGCGGCCAGGGTGTTTTCCAATTACTGACAGTACACCACCAGAACCTCCAAAGGTCAAGACCCAGCGCCGGCCAGTCATCTACCGAAAACCTCCTCGTGGCCTTGGTTGTACTGCCAAGTGTCGCTGACCCACCGCGCTGCTGATGGATTGGATGTGCATCTTGGCCAGTTCTTCTTGCTCATAGCGATTGCTCTCAGCATGGAACCAGCCCTGGTCATGTAATTCCTTGGCGAATCAAAACACCAGGGGAGAGGTGGGTATGGGACTGGAGTCCCAATGGACCTGCCAAAGTGGTCTTTTTTTGCTGTAAACCATCCAGTTTGTGGGTTTGATAGTTTTGAACCATCCCCTTATCAAGGTCAGCTATGCAAGCAATCTGAAGACTGCCGCTGGATGGTTTCTTTGATCAGAAATTAACCCCGCTGTCCAAAATGATTACATTCATACATTTGTTAATAATGTTGTTCCTTTACTGTGGGTATATACATAATGGATATCTATATATATATACATATTCATATAACTCATGTAACTACAGTACGTAAAACCCTCCAACTTTCATATCACCTTGCTTCCCCATTCCCCACATGCATCGAGATGCCACCTTTTGATGAGAAGTGATCTTGGCGTGAAGCTGTCCTTCCTGGTCCTCCTCAACTACCGCGTTGTTGTCCAACGGCATGCCATCAGGGCCAAAGAGCACTCCATCCGCAATGGGAGGCTCTGGCGTCTTCACTGGGGCCTTTGCTTTTGGAGCCTCGGGAGCTGAAGGATGTTCCATAGCTAAAATCATCTACAGCTCGTGGTACAGCCATGATATCCCAGGCAGCAATATACCCAACAGGTGGATATTTGGGCTTAGCATCTAACCACAATCATTCCTAGACTGGAAAAGCTTGCCATTTGGAGATGATTCCCCAAAATCCTAACCCTAACTATCATAAACACGGGACTTGAGGTTGGGATAGGATCCTGCCTCAGATTGTTGGTTGGTCATATCATCTCTGCTGTTGCGAAATATATCTCCATGATGGATGGTCACATACCCATCTTTGCCTGATCCTTTTGGGGTTACCACACATCTGATGGTTTACCCACTTGGTTGTATCCCCATTATCTATAGATTATTAAATCTGAAGTCATTGATGGTGAAATCCTAATTTCGAAGCTAATTTTTTGATATGTATATCCTAATGTTTCTCTCTGAAATCCAAATGATTTAATCATTCATTCTGAAATCCACATACTTTATAGTTGAATCCCCATGTGTGATGGTCAGATGCCCCTTTCGATACTGGTTAGAAATCTCACGCATCCACAGGATATACCAAAATCTCAATCATCATACCCTCCTTGAAAGATCTATAAATACCACCATTTACTAAAGTTTAGATCATGAACCAAAAAATGTTTCATATTCCAAAAATAAACAAAGAAACTAGCAATAGTAAATAGTAATAGTATATAATGACGATAATATTTAAAAAAAAAAAACGAGACTTGTTCATTGCTATTGTCCCCCAATATCAAATACAAACAGGGGAGCATTTCAACTGATTACAAAATCATATCCACCAGCTAGTGCGGTCATAAGGTGGTCAACAGCCCCAACCATGAATAAATCCACCATAAATCCCAGTTACCCTCTGGTGATTTCACAGTTTGCTATGGAAATTTCACATTTGGGATACCTCAATCATCGAACATTTCATGGGCCATGGCTTCGAGTTCGCAAAGTGCAACAAATTACCGGAGGGTATATGGCTTATGGTCGTGCATGCAATCATGGGAATCCACACATCATGGCAACGTAAATCCCTGTGAAAATGAATTGACCCCCATCCCCCAAGATGTGAGAGCCATTAGCCATTCGTGCTAGTGTCAAAACATGCTATATATATATGCTATATATATCTTATGATCATCCATCCCATACGAATACTTATACTTAGAATCCTAACATTAAGGTCAACAAAAAAACCTATTCCAAAATGGATGGATTCTTCCCATTCAGATTTAGGATTTTCCCCATGTGACCATGTCACCCAACTTCACCAAGCCGCGGTCATGGACTCGTTGCCCGGAAAGGCCTGGGACTTCCCCGGCCGCTTCCCCAGGGCATCGAAGTCCCGGTCCATGGCACTGCGGTCCACCACCTTGGTGTCGCCCAAGGGATCGGCCTCGGGCAGCTGAAGCCATGCGAAGCTGGAACCATAGCATCTTAGGTGTTGATCATGTTTTTTTGGGGGGGAGATCTATGATAATTGGGTTGCAAGTATAAAATTGTTGCGATTTAGCCTCAAACATTTGGGAGGGGACAGCTTTAACAATCGAAATGCAATGGGTTTCAATCTGAAAATTAGGATTGAAGCATTTTAACCGAAAGAAAATGATTTGACTGATTTGACCAGGAAAAATTGGGAGCTAAGCATCAAAAATCAGAGTATCCGATTTCGAATCATGAACAAGGCTTCACCATGCAAAATAGGCAGGAAAGTACATAAGGGACATGCATCCTGGGAATCAAACAGCAATGGATTGCAATGGGGCAATTCTTTGTTCCTTCTGCCAGTCGTACCGCACAAGGCGGTGGCGGAAGTTTCAAAAATAGGAAACCTATAGAAGAGGTTGGTTGTTGCGAATCATGGATGGCAGAGCGAACCCACTCGTGGATCGAAAGTGGGTTGGAGTTGTGTTTTTTGGGGTGGTTGCAATGGTTGCAGTGGTCACCTCACCACAACTGCTGGATGTAGTGTGGTGTAGCGCAGTTGTAGTTGTAGTTCTAGTGTAGTGTAGTGGAGCAGTAGTTGTAATGTAGTGTAGTTACTGCAGTGTAGTTGCAGTTGCAGTTCTAGTTGTGGTGTGGTGCAATTAGTGAAGTGTAATGTAGCGTTGTGTACTGTAGTGTTGTGCGCTGTAGCGTGGTATAGTGTAGTATTACTGTAGCGTAGTGTAGTGTAGTGTAGTGTGGTGTGGTGTGGTGTGGTGTAGTGTCGTGTGGTGTGGTGTGGTGCAGTGTGGTGCAGTGTGGTGTAGTGTAGTGTAGTGTAGTGTAGTGTAGTGCAGTGTAGTGTAGTGTAAAATAATGTAGTTGTAGCTGTAGTGTAGCGTAGTGTAGTGTAGCGTAGTGTAGTGTAGTGTGTTTTCGTGGTAGTTGTAGTTGCAGTTGTAGGTGTATTTGTAGTTGCAATGTAATGTAATGTAATGCAATGTACTGTAAAGTAAGGAAATGTAATGTAATGTAGTGTAGTGTAGTGTTCTGTAATGTAGTGTAGTTGTAGTTGTATTTGTATTTGTAGTTGTAGTGTGCTGCAGTGTAATTAGTGTAGTGTAGTGTAATGTAGTGTGTATTGTAGTTGTAGTTGTAGCTGTGGTAGTAGTTGTTGTTGTAGATGTAATGTAATCAGTGTAGTGTAGTGTAATTATATAGATGAAATTAGTGTAGTGTAGTGTAATTAGTGTAGTGTAATGTAGCGTAGTATATTTGTATTTGTAGTAGTGTAGTGTAGTGTAGTGGTAGTTTTCTTCTCTTCTCTGACTCTTCCCACCTCTGCTTTTTCATCTGTCCATATTGTCGGAAGTTTGACTTCTGAACTTCCTTAGATAAATGGATACAAATGGCATGTTTTCACCAAGGTAGATTGCTGGAAAGTATGCAGGATAGGAATATCATGGGAATCATGGAATGTCTCCTGCCTTTGGCATTCCAACCTGTTCTTATCGCCCCATCATATCCCATGTGCCTTGACATTGTACTTCTTGGTGTCGCCAAGGACATCTCCTCCAAACCACATGGCCGGCTGGCTGCAGGGGGTTGCAGCTGCCGGATGCTTCACTATCGAAACATTCAAATAAAGTCTGGAGCCAAAATGGCTGCAAGTGATGAAACGGTGGAATTTAAAGCCTGGATGAATTCAGACCTTGGTTGATACCGGGGATCTGCGCGGAAAAATGTGAGATTGATAGAGGATATTTCCTGGTAGTCCGGCTATTTTTATGGCAGCCCACCAAAGGTGAGCCACACTTGGTCTCCACACATGAAGACATCCACATGACCTGTCTCCTGTGGCACAACCAGGATGAGTTCAGGCGAATTTTTCGCGGTGAACCCCCCATCTTTATGGATCTCAAGATGTTTGTTCATCCAGCATTGTTGTTCCTCAAAATCCCCATGTTTGCTTCTTCAAACTCCCTTGTGATCGCGAAAAATCCCGCACGGGTTTGTCCAAGAATCATATCTCCTATCATCATGTTCGCCATTGAAGTTGCCTCCATTTTGCTTCGTATTAATTTAAAGGAAAAACTAGAGAAAGCCATCGCCTTTACCCCTCAAACATCATCTTTTCGGGTGTCCTCCTTTCGAAACAATAAGTCACCGGATCCACTTCTGGGAGTCCACATCTACATCTTCTTTCATCTCATCCCGGAAGCCAAGCTCCTTATTGGTGAGGCAAACCCAAGCTCCATCATCGGAGGTAGCCAGGGCACCAGCACACATGGCCAACTTCACCTGAGGGGTGCCGTTATCCAGTTCCGGGGGGATTCAATTGGAATTCCGTACACCAATGGGCCCCCCAAGTTGTGACATCTAACGATATGTCCAACATAAATCTGAGCTGGCTTGTAGCCAGCTTGTCCCTCTAACACGCCCCTGCTTGAATGGAAACTCTCAGTTCTGAGACCAGAGACATCCAGCTTTCAGTGGATCATGTGGCACCCAGTTAGGTTTCTGCCAAAGACAAAGGCTGAACCTATAAATGTTCAAGTTAGTTTACAACAGGAGGTTTCCTAAAATGGGGGTACTCTTACATCATCCTCCATTTTCCATTATAAATCATCCAGCCATTGGGGATCCCCCAGTTATGGGAACCAACCATTTCTGAGTTTTCCCTTATCACTTGTGGTTGTCTCCTACCTCATAACCACCGCAGAAGGACCATGCCTCACTGATGAGTTGGCTTCGGGCCGAGTTCAATAGCCAGCAGTAGACCTGCCAAAACCCGGCAGGTCGCAGGGAAGGTTTTCTGCAGCCAGGAATCATCAGCAAATCATCCTCATTTCTGTGTGCAGAAAACCACCACGGAGGTGTAAAATGCAAGTCTGGAGGTGTGTGGCGAAAGCATCTGTGACGAAAAACTTTTTAACAACCAAGTAACCAACTGGAGATGATATAAAAATGAGTCAATATAGATATCTACCCCAGACCATGGACCCTGAGCCACAGGTCAGTCATTACTCAAGCATTCACATTCAATTCTACCTTTCGGTAATCAAACATGGCTGGCTGGGAAATCCCCTAAAAATAGAACTTTAATGGGAAAATCATCTATATTATATATAGATGATTTTCCCATTAAAGTTCTATTTATAGGGGATTCTATATAGACTATATATATATATTATATATAGACTATATATATAATTGGGGGAATTCTCATTGCCATGATTACAACGGATTACAATCTATAATACCTTCTGAGCGGCCACATCATGATTCCGCAACAGATCTGGTCCAAATTATAACAGATCGAGAATTCCAAATGATGAAGAAAATACGTCCCGCGTCCACAGGAGGTAATTGTTTCCTTTTTCTGAGCGACATTTAGTTCTCCTATGGATCAGAGTCAAAACCCCTCTTGGTCTCTTGGTATCCAGAGCTCAAAATCATAAATGTTGGGTTGGGCAATAATTACCATGATTCTGATCATTTAAAATACTCAAAGTATCAATATGTCCATAGTCAAAATCCGCCCACACCGCTTTGGCGGTGAAGGCGTGCTTATTGGGGGGAAACAGCTACACTAAATGCTCAATCACATTTGTTAATATAGCAGTCGCTATATCAGCTTTAGCTGGGGGGGGGGGGCCAAAAACGGTTTCGCACCGAGACCAGAAAAACGGTTTCGCACCGAGACCAGAATACGGTGGTGTTTTCGACATTTTTCGAGGATTTTTGGGTGTCTGAGCGCAAGAGGGTATTGAAATGGAATTTTGGGTCATTTTGGTAGCTTTCCGGCAATGGAAAAACGGCCAAAAATGAAAAAAACATTGTACATAGCAAGATTTTGCAGGGTTTTTGGATGCCAGAGCATTGAAAACACTGCAAAAACAAGTGTTTTGGACTGACGTTATAGCAAAAAACGTGTAAATTACCGTATGCTTGACTGGAAACATTACAAAAACACTGTCAAAAGCAATGTTTTGGAAGGATTTACTGCCTTTATGGCAAAAAACGTGTAAATTACCGTCTGTTTGACTGGAAACATTGGAAAAACACTGTCAAAAACAATGTTTTGGAAGGATTTCTTATATATATGTTGGAGTTGGCTACCGGCATTGGAACATGGAAAAATTGAAGAAAACACTGTAAATAGCGGTATTTTCAACGGTTGGGGAGATAAGGGAATTGGAAGCATTGTCGAACATGATGTTTTCGACCGGTTTTATGGCGACAAAAGTGTAAAGTACCGTGCTTTGAAGGAAACCATTGCAAAAACATGGAAACACATTCAAAGAACACGGGATTTGGGGGACTATCTAGGCGTCGTTGTCTAGCTATTTGAAATTCCGCAGCTTGGAGAGCCTCCAAGGGAGGGAAAAGTGAAAATTCCATAGCTTGGGAAGCTGTCACGGCGGGGAAAAGTGAAAATTCCCTAGCTTGGGAAGCCCCCACGGAGGGGAAAAGTGAAAATTCCCTAGCTTGGGGAGCCCCCACGGAGAGGAAGAGTGAAAATTCCCTAGCTTGGGGAGCCCCCACGGAGGGGAAAAGTGAAAATTCCCTAGCTTGGGGAGCCCCCACGGGGGGGAAAAATGAAAATTCCCTAGCTTGGGGAGCCCCCACGGGGGGGAAAAGTGAAAATTCCCTAGCTTGGGGAGCCCCCACGGCGGGGGAAAGTGAAAATTCTTAGCTTGGGGAGCCCCCACGGGGGAAAACCACCCTTAGCCCCTCTCACGGACCGAAATAAACCTGCGGTGTGGGCGGCCACCCCACGCGAAGCGGGGTGAATATCTCATAATCACTAATGGTTCCTTGAGTATAGTCAATCTTAGATATCCATACATATCCTGCAAAAACTCGCCAAATTGTGACGTGCCACCTGGCCATCTGCCAACCGACCCATGACAATGCAAGTGCCCTGTATGCGCGACATAGTGACCTGGGGTCGCTCATACAGTGTCAGCATGCCCTGATGAAGGGACCTTGCCATCAAAAATGGGGGACCTTGACAGCAAGAATAGAATTTTTACCAACAAAATTCAGGGGTTGACTATCAAGAATCATGATATGCATCAATCAAAATGGGGAAATCAACAAACAATGGGAATATCATCCGGCAACAATGTGCGTATAGGTGAAAAATCTAGGCCCAGGGGACCACGGATATTTACCATCCAATTTGGGGGACACTGTATTTCAATCTTGACACATACTGTTATCGATTTGGAAGCTATAAGAGTAGTGCAAATAGTGCAATGATGCAAGAATGTATTTGTTTGATCTATGTATCTGTCTGTATACCAATGCGTGAATATTACATGCATGTGCATGCATGAACATGTGTGAGGGCGGCAAGCAATGATGGGATGTCACGTCCCAATACGCAAGTTTGCAACTACTTCCAACCGGACTTGACTGGAGCTCAACAGGCTCTACCACCAAAATCCAATCGTATAAAGTTTTATTTCCTCCTTCGGGGATAAATCCCCCATTTGCGGACAACCAACGGCTGTGCCGACCAACGTCCGTGCCAAGACACCATTGGCGGGAGCAAATCTTGCGAAGGAACTGACGCGCACGGAAAGTCTCCAAATATATAAATCGAGTGTTTATTTAGTCCTCACAATACACGTCTGCGTGCGTTTCAATAGAGAGAGAAGAGAAGGGTGGCAAAAAATGATGACATGCATTGCAAGCCCCTAAGGGATTATTCTGGAAAATCAATGACGTTCTGACAGTTTGGGTACTGATTCGAACAGTCTTAATTACCAAACCATTTTGGGCTATACGGCTGTCTGAAACTAGGATACTCCAAAATTGGACGGTCTATCATCATGCCTCGTTAAAATCAATCCAGCTTTGCAACCCGACAGCAGGTTCCTGGGTTCCTGGGTTCCAGGATTCCGTTCCGGTTTTTGGGTTTGGCAAAAAACCTCGCACCACTCCCAAACCCAGAGACTGAAACCTAACAGTCACTGCTGTCAGGAGCTACCGCTTTATGTGTATCCATTTTCAGACACATATGATGCTGCAATCACCTTAAATCCCGAAAAAAATAGCGGTTAAATTCCCGGGCGATATCTCCCTGGCAACCCGCAAGCGCAGCGCTAAAGCGGCGGCCTGCGGTGGGCGGAAGTCTCAGCTTTAGAGGCTCTTCGTGCTGCAGTTGCCCGTTGGGCCTTGGCCGAGTCGAGTCAGCCGAGGCGAGACCAAGAGACTGAACAGCTTTGCAGGGTGAAAATGTGTAGGATATCGTGGTGATTTACACATATCTATGGGTATCTAATGTGTATGTATGTATTTATATATATGTGTGTGTGTGTAGAATAAAGTGTTTCAATCTCTCGTGGACATCCAACATCGCAGGGGTTGAAGAATCTGTGATCATTGCCCCTTGAAGCCGTGGCCAAATGACCATCACGATGACGCTTTGCGGATTCACCTGACGTGGGAACCATTCTTCGTCAAGAAAACCAACGGGACAACCAGACTTGACTTGGGTATCTTATGTGGTCAGGGAACCTCCAGCAAGTCATTCATTCCCCTTGCAAAAAATGAGGTTTGGGTGAAGGGTTGGGGAGCTGCCGACTTTGGGATAGCAGATTAACCTGGATGGTACAACTAACCCGGCTGGTCAGGCATTGATCGTGGGCACTCGGGCTAGATCTGTCTGTGGGTTTGTCCAACCGTGTGAGGAACATTTTTTCCCGGAATTCCAGTGGTTGACCATCGTATTCCCCATTTCCCAGAATTGTTTCTTGGAAAATTGCGTAGAAACCGTTTGATTTGGGGGTTCAAAACCAGAGTTTCCTGTAATTTTTGCCATAAACCAATCCATTGACCATTGAGTGGTCATAAAATTCGGGCTGTAGAACCTGGGCCCCGCACCTGTGCCCCATCCTGCTGAAACCTCAAACACGCCTCACGGTGTGGGCAGGGGATACAGTGTGTAATTGGGAAACAACTGAATTATATAGCGATAAAAAAATGTGACTATCGCAAGCAAACTCACCAAGAAGTTGATAATTTATATTCGGTCAAAACAATAATAACATCAGTGACAAAAGAATCACCAAAGGAAATTTAGTAAAACTTCCGAATTACGGACGATGGCCATGGTTAGCATTCACACCAGCATGTCCACCACATCATCATGTCAACCCTATCATCATGCCAACCACACCATCATGTCAACCACACCCGGATATGTGTGGTCGAGTCCGCGCAGTTGACGCTGCACGAACGTGGGTCGATGTGATGCGACGCTCCTGCTATGCGGGTTTGCAAACGGCTGCGAAAAAACACATCGGCACGGCTGCGTGCAGCAAAGCTTGAATGATGCTGCGACACTCCTGGCATTCGGGATTGCAGCTGGAGGTTGCTAAACGCATTGGAACAGCTGCGAGACAGGTAGTTCTTGACCATAGTGACATAGTGCTACTCCTGCGCCATGCAGGATTGCAGCTGGAAGTTGCTCAACGCATTGTAACAGCTGCGCAAAGAAGAGAATTGGGTTGCAGAAGCTACAGAAGAGGTAGCTGGGAGGCAGCTCAGAGCAGCCCAAATAAGAGGCTGTTCAGAGAGAAGTAGTAGCCGAAAAAAGAAGCACCTCAGCGAAGAGGTCGTTCAGTGCAGAAGTAGCTCAACAAAGAAGTAGCTCACTCATCCATCCATCCATCCATCCATCCATTCATCCATCCATCCAACAACTCATGTGTTCATTCATTGACTCGTTGATATCCATGGATTCACTGATTCATTGCTGCGTTGGTTCATTGGTTCATTGCTTCGCGAAATCATTGATCCATGGGTTCATTGATTCGTTGATTCGCTGAATCATCGATTCACTGAGTCATCGATTCATTGGTTCGTTGATTCATTGATTCAACAACTCCACTCGTCCATTGATTCATTGACTCATTGATTCATTGATTCATTGATTAATTGACTCATCGGTTTAATCATTCATTGATTCACTTATTCGTTGATACATTGATAATTTTCATGCATTGGTTTATTGATTCATTGGTTCAATCATTTCATTGGCATCTCAACCACCATTTGCTCATTCGTTGATGCACTTCACAGCTTCAACACTTCATTGCTTCTGCATCTCAAAACATTCCTATAAGCCATTGATTTCTTAGAGCTGATTGTTTTTTTTTCGAAACTTCCGCCCAGCGCGGGCCGGGCACTACCTGGCAAGTACACTCACTAGTTGATTGGGTATTCGCATGTGTTCATCATACATCATACCCTATCATGTAGGATAACAGGATCCAACCTTTTTGCAATGAGATAAACTCAAAACACTCACAGTCCAACTTCCAAGAAACGGTACCCATTTCAGGAGTTTCCCCACTAAACTTGATCATTTCCTGGTAAAGGAAACATCTTCTGGTTGGAACCGATCGTTGCACAAAAATACTCTGGTAACACCCATCTCTCAACATGGGTCTCAAAAATAGGCTACTTCCAAAATCTAGTGGTTCCGAAATTTGGAAAATCAACATGTCCCCCATGTCCTGGCAATTTTAGGGTGTAGATCATCATTCTTTTCCCTTAATTATCATTCCCCTTTCAAAATCACAGGTTTTCCAAAGAGCGCTCTGAGCGTCTCGGCCGCCACCGTTCCAGATTCCGGATTCACGGCCACGTTATACACGCTGCCCTCGTTCCTGGCCGATGGATCCCAATTACGATAAGATCCATATAGGATCAATAGCATATTGGAATATGATGGACTGAGGGGAACCACCCTAGTTTTAAGTCAAGTGCTTTGGGAGACAGTTACAGCTGGTATCAATTAGTCAACCAAAACCTGAGAATAGTACAGCTGGTATCACCTGGTGCCTGTTCGCAGTGGCCTACAGTTCGCCCAGTAACATGCCAGCATGGCTTTTGCTTCAGGTTCCTGGGATGCCAACTGTGTAGAATAAAATGGTAAAATCACTAAACCACTCGACTGGTTTGTGAAAGATTTAAAAAAAATAAAAAATCACTTAAGTCATTTGACAGTTGCTCACCTCAGAAAATCCATCGCACGCAGTCAACCGCCGCGACTGAGCCCGGAAACTTGAAGAACAGCGGCCGCTGCGTCTTCACGCTGTACCTTAGCCACTAATCCTGACGCCAGCCTCCCCGTGGAAATGAGTGCCGAATGAACCAACATGACCATATTTCTGCTTGGTGGTTTTGGAGATTCACCTTTCTTGCTGCACCCATCTTTCTGGTGAAGACATCAGGCAAACAACCACACGTCCTACCCTTGGCTGGAAGGTCCACCATTTAATTTGGAAAAGACTTAGATCTTGAAAGGGGGATTTCAGCTCACCATGCTGAAAGTCGGCGGGGTAAACGAACCCCCCAGGTCCATCGGTCAGCCAACTTGCTAAGTGCCCCTGCAAACCTACTCCAGACCTTGTGTCATAGACCACCTTGTCCCCTTCGGTGTCCTTAGTAATCGGATATTGTTCAGTGAAAAGAGAGTTCCAATGATTCATTGGGCTGGTTTTTGATGGAAAATCTACGGGATTGACCATGTTTCTTACCCCAGTTCCAAAAGGAGGTTTAACAGCAGATTTTCGCTTTCTGGGAATGATGTCCAAGGGAACAAGCCGTGTTTGGAGAAAAGCATGTCGACAAATGTGTGAATGATAGATGTTTTTTGCGGATGTTGAACTTCAGAAAGGGGCAAATACCAAACAATGATATTACTTCCCACCCACCTTTTTCCCGTTCGAGGTGCCATCAATGAATGGCCATAGATCAGTACGTATATTATACCGTACCCCATTTCCGAAACAAACAGTGCCATATTCTGGTCATCTGGTTTTGCTTCAAGGTCCTCAAAATCTGTGGTTAATATCCTGGCACCATTTCGAAGCAGGCCTACTCAGACCCCCGCGGCAAAATGCACGTTTTGAACCTCCTGGGACAGGGATGAGGTGACCCAATTTCCATGATGACCCCACATGAAGGCTAGTCACTTGCAAGGAAGGCCACCAAGTAAGCCCTGATGGTGAATCTTTAGACACGGTCCAAATAGGGACAATGTTTCTTTAAATGTCACCCACGAGATCTGATAGATAGCATCATGGTGAAAGCAATACATCTCTGCGGTTCTGGAAACATCTTTGCACCAAGAAATCAGATAAAATCAACCTCCAAAATCCATCCAATACTCAGAAAATCAAATGGATCAAGGCCTGACTCTCCAAATTGAAGGCCACCATCCGCTGGTCCATCACCAAGGACAGCAACTGTCGCGCCTCATGGGATCAGCACTTGAATTAGTTGGCCATCGGGCCGTGGTACCTGAAAATGGACGATCAACATGGACCAACCCCCAATTTATCACCAAATAATGGTGAAAATGAGGTGTCCAATACAAACATTAATATAAACCGTGGGATTTTGTGGGCTCCTAATGCTTCTATCCAACAAAACCATATGTGGCATGTGGCCTGCAAAAAAGCATGGGAATTGGAGTTGCACTGGTGGCCCCGCCTTTGCACTATCAGCTGCCGATAGCAGAGGTTGGTTGTCTGCACCTCTGGCAGAAAGCCTGAGGCCAGACCACTTACGTCAGCATGTACATAACATGCATGCTTGATTGCCAGTATCACGATTGAAAAATAGCTATTGATGCTATTGCATCATTTATAGTGGCAATCAACTTTATATCGCCAATTTCATCTATAGTGGCTCTTTTTTTCATCATTTCACCCCAGCAGCCCCAGTTTCTGGGTGCCCCAAGCTGTCCAAAGACTTGCTTTACCAGGTCCATGGGTGTCCGGTTACTGGCCGCTGGGGGGGCTCCACTCTCCAAAAAGATACCACGGATTTTCGCAGGATCTGATTTTGTCGACTCCTATGGTATAGGAAAACCAAACATGTTCAATAAGACAATCCGCACCAGCCAGGAAACTATGAATCTGGCCCAACGGTGGAAACTAACAGCCAAGATGTGGATCACATACTGCTCAATCCTTCATTATATTCGTATCTTTTCTGGGAGTTGCTGTATTATTGAAGTGGAAAAATACCAATAAAAGGCGATGGATTTACATACTAGGGACTTTGGACTAAGGATATTCCTAAATTCCTTGTCAATGTGATGCTGTGTTTTTCATTACGATCCGCGCAACTGAGCTCCTGGAATCTTTGGCATCCGGCTTTGCATTGCTGCACAGCCTCGACCGAGCGACCGTCGGCATCCAAAGGTCCGATGTTGAGCGATGTTGAACAGCTTGGTTGAGGAGCAACAGTATGGGAGCATTCCAGTGTGTGAACTCTATACATACATATATATATATATATACATATAATATACATATATATAATATACATATATATATAATATACATATAGACATATGTATAACCTTCCCCGCTATCATAGAATATGGAATTAAAATTTTGGCTTCCCCGGGCATCCCAGGAATTGAACTTGAAAACAGATACTTAGAATACAGTTGAAGTCAAAAACACTATACTTAGAATATGGTTGACCATATATGGATGTACAAAGGCTTCGAGAGCAAAGACCAAATGATGAGAAAAAGTTTCAACATGGAATGGTGGCATATTCTAAGATCTTTGTAGGTAAATTTGCCTGCGGAATTGAAATTTTGCATATACTATGATAGCGGGGAAGCTCATATATATATATATACATTCATATATATATATACATATATATATATATACATATATATATACATATATATACATATATATACATATATATATACATATACATACATATATATATACATATACATATACATATACATATATATATGTATATCTATATATGTATATGTATATGTATATAATTCATACATATATATATATACATATATGGAAGCTTCAGAGTGAGAGAGAGAGAGAGGTGCGTTTGAATGACGAAAAAATCTCCAGAGGTTCATGAACTCATACATGAGTGTCAAGTATCCAGCAATCGCACATTCTCTGTGAAGCGACACCAGATCGGGCACTGTTCTCAGCGAGACGCAGCATTCCAACCGCCACGGTGGGAATTCTTTGGTACCTCGGAAGAACTTGAGCTTTCCAAGGCTGAAGGGGCACTGGAAGCCCAATGATCGAAACAATTGGAAATGAAATATGTGTATGTATACATACATATATATATATGTGTGTATTTATCTATTTATTTATTTATTTATGTAAATGTGTATGTGATGTCACTCATCCATGATTTCTGTATACATATATATATTATATACATATATATACATGTGAGAGATGTCCATGATGTATATATTTATATATATACACACATACATGGAAATATATATATTATGCACATACATGTTAAATACAATATGCATCAATATGAATATAGTGTAATTACACATCCTGCATGTAAATCATGTACATCATGGTACGGTGAGCGGCACAGCTGAGCTTTCAAGGGCAAACTGGCGGTCTCTGGCGGCCTCGCCCCGTCTTTGAGCATCCGGACTGCTGGATGGCCACGTGCAAAGGAGTCTTTCCTTGTGCCATGACTGCATTCACATTGGCAGCGGCCTTAATGTCGGGCGTTTCAAATTGGAAACGTCAATTTTCGGTGTTCACTTGGCCCAGGGCCTGAAGCAAGTAGCCCACCTCTTCAACAGTTCCACCACTTTCCACCTGACCACTCAGAAGCAAAGAAACTCAAATTGGTACCAATTATATGACGAACCTTCAAAGAAATGCAGTACCTCAGTACCTAATTCTCAGATCGGAAACCCAAACCAATAACAACCCAATAATATATATATATATTCATAATTGCAACAAACCCCAAGTGTCCTAACTAAAAATAGCTCTCCTGTCCAGTACCTAACGCCACGCCAAGGCGCTGCAAGATGCAGAGGTGTGCGGAGGTATGGCGTACCTTCCTGAAAGTTGACCTGGCGAACCCAAGACCAGAGAGCTCTCCGGCCTTTGTTTTGGTGAAAAATCTGGAAAAAATCGTTGTTTGATGGGAGGAAAGCTTTCTTTTCATAATTCCCGTCAGAATTTACAAGAAAGAACTATGAAACCTGTTGAAGATCCACTTACTTTTCTCATGATTCACAACCTTTTGTGAAACATCAGGCATTCGATGTCACACTTCAAACACCGACTGACTGCAGTTTGTTCTCCACACATGGCAGAGACACATCTGCACGTTGTTTCAGCAATTCTTTCACCTGGATCCAGGCAAGGACCAAGAAAAGAGCTGGAAATGTCAACGTTTTGAGTCCTGAAACAACGCGAAGCAAACACTATTTGGATGTGGAAACCAATGTGAAATGTCAAATGTCAAATTGACTACCCAACTCAGACAGCAATCCAGCAAATAAACTGACCTGCCTTGGAAGTTTCGTGACGTTGCACGCATTCCAAGAGTTGCACATCAATGGCGAACTGTCCTCGTCTCCTGATGGGTTCGGCAATGCTCAGTCAAAACATCCACCAGATTCCTGCAGAAATGATTGGAGAACGCACGACGCTACAACCCTATCGGTAAGCATGACTGGCACAGCCGAACTCATACCAAGCTATCAACCAACTACGGAAGCTATATAACCAATCGAGTTAATGAATGTCTAGCTGACTAGTGTCTAGCTCACGAGGTGTCTAACTAATCAACCAACTAACTCACGCATGAACTAGCTCACTAGGTCTTAGGTGTCGAACTTACTAATCCCATCTCCCTAATAAACATCCCACAGAAAAGATGCATTAGTTAGGGTATTTACACATATTTGGGACCTTCTAACGTGTTGTATTGGGGCGACGGGATTCATCAACTGACCAACTGAACTGTTCCGAAACGCCGCCAAGGAACGCTTCCGCGGAGGTCTGCCTGTGGTCATTGTTAGTCTAAGGGTGTGTCTGAAAATGAGGTATAAAACCAATAATGTCCTGTTGTTAAAGGTGTAAACAAACCCCTCTATTAATCAACCAACCAATGGGAAAAGGACATCTATGTATAAAACTCTCCAATTTTTTGGGTCATGAGTCAAGTCCAAATGGTCTGTGACTCTTCACTAATTCTAAAAAGCGAACATTTTACCTGCTGGATGTCCCACAAGGTGGCAAATTGTTGTTGTGAGTTCTATATCAGGATCTATATACATCTATAGATATAGAATCACATGTATATCTCATCTATACACAGTCTGCCAATCAGTAGCATTTCCGCATTTCCTGCAAACCATGTCAGTGCCAATTACCGGTCCTGTGCTTATTCATGATTTTATGACTTTATGCATCTATGAAAATGGAATTTGGTGTCTTCATCATCATTTTAAATCCGGTGTTTCATTATAGATAATTGATCTCCTAATTATGTATGTATGTACAAATATATATATATATGCGTATGATATATAATATCTAGCTTAGCATACGTATGTACTTTATATATACTATATTTGTGCAATCTGCTGCAATCCTTCAGCCAGTATGCATCCTTCCAGGCCTCTCAAAGTCTTTCCGGTCCTGGACTGTTACCATTCATGAGGTTTCACATCACATGGTTCCAAGATCTTGGCCCTTCCAAACAATTTGAGCATTTTTGGTTCAATTCCGCATCATGTATGTGGCCGGAAGATGCTGGAAAGACTACGGGGAGTCTTACTTGTGACGGGTTGCTTCTCCAGTCACTTTGCTACCAAACATTTTTGGGCTTTGTTGGGTTTGACTAAGAGTGGAGTACCCAAAAATTTCCCGTGAATGGATGGCCATTTGAGGGGCCCATCTCCCATTTTCAGACAGACCCATATCATTTTGTTGGTATTTGTTGGTTATCTACACCCGATGATTTCCCCATGCAATGTACCGATTGAATTTCCCAATAGTTCCCAATTCAACTGTAGGATACAAAATATATATGTAAATATATCATATATCCACCTGTCGACCCAGACGTCCTGAGTCACCTGGGTCCCGCTCAGGGACGAGGTCAGATATGCAGGAGCCTCGATATCGTCAGATGGTCCGCAAATGTTGAATCATGAGTGTAGTTTGTTCCTAAAGCTTTGGTGGTATCCCCAACAGCTGCAACGGTTTATTTTTACAAATCTTTCTGAAGCGTGCTGCCAAGCAAAGCGCTGGAAACACCTCAGCTTGGTTTCCGTGAGTTGAAAGGCCGTGCAGGCCTTCTCCGGAACCTTCTCCGGAACCCTGTTGAACCTGACCTGTATGGCACTGAGATATAGGTGAAGCGTGGCGTCAGCCCGCAGTGATGTCACCCTACTGGCGGCGCGCTTTGCCGACAATCGAGCCCCCGGTACAAAATGGGAAATTGACAGTGAGTGCTCTCGGCGAAGCAGTTTCAGCACGATAAAAATTGAGAGGTGCAGTAATAATCTGATTGAGCCGGGTGTGATGCTCAGCTTTATCTCCATAGGAGCGGTGCGAGTAGTCTTAGAGGTCATCACCCCGTCTGAGAAGGGCATCACTGCTGAACGGTGGAGGAAAGATGCCACGGTGTGCCCCCGCAACTGGCCCACCGATTACAGCTTGCTGCGTGGGTGGTACCTTCAAGGAAGTGTGTCTCAGTTTGCCCTCTCTCAACACAAGAAAATCGGGCACCGACACATGTTCTCCGAGTGGACACTTGACCTGACTAGACTAGCAAGCCGTGTTTTCTTCCCTAGGCCTGCGGTGTGGCTCTCACAGGTAGCCATCAACCCCCAATGGGCCAACTACGATTTCCCGAACCGTGCTCTGAAGAAGGTCAAGCAGGCTGAGATGGCCAGGCTACTGCTGCCAAAAACAAAGCTAACTCTCCTGCCATCTTCGTACTTGACACAACGTGGCAATCTCTACTCGCAGAGGATAAGAGGATGTATGGTCGCTACTCTCCCCAGACTGCGGCGGCGCTGAATCTGGACCGCTTGGACATTCTGATAAGATCCCGCTTTCCCTTGTTGAAAGAGGGGTGCAATTTTGCTAGCCACCTAGCAGGGAACCAAGCGAAATTCGGCTGACCACAGTAACCCCTGAGACAACCGTGAATGCTCTTCCTTGACACTCTCCGCACCACCTGCCACGTTCACCTCTTCAAGCGCCACTTCAACGACGCCTACCTCTTTGTCTAAAACGGGCACTGGCGGAAAGGGTGTGACAGGTTGGGGCAACACGCCTCCTGGTCTGGCCTTGCGCATGGCGTAGCAGGTAGCAAAAGGATTTGGTGCCATGCGGTCTTCCTCCAAGCCCAAGCCAATGCGCACACGGTGCAACAGCATGTTCAACTTTGGCGTGGCCCTGCACCGGGAGGCCAAGCACACAAGCGGAGTATGCAGTCTACCAGCTTTTTGCCACTGCGATCGGGTGGAGTATGCCTGAACTGACTATGCACCAAAGCCTCCCGGAACCTTCTGCGGAACCTTCTCCGGAACCCTGTTGAACCTCACCTGACTCTCCACCAAAGCCTCCCAGACCTCCGGAACCTTCTCCCGAACCCTGTTGAACCTCACCTGACTCTCCAGGACCCTGTTGAACCGGACCCGGCTCTGCACCGAAGCAACCTTCTCCGGAACCCTGTTGAACCTGACCTGGCTCTGCACCAAAGCCTCTCCGACACCAAGGCTTCGTGGAACCTTCTACCTTCTCCGGAACCTTCTCCGGAACCCTATTGAACTTGAACTTATTCTGGCTTCCTGGAACCTTCTCCGGAACCTCTCCGGAACCTCTCCGGAACCCTGTTGAACCTGACCTGGCTCTGCACCAAAGCCTCCCAGACCTTCTCCGGAACCTTCGGAACCTTCTCCGGAACCTTGTTGAACCTCACCCGGCGCCTGCACCAGTGCACACCGGAGCTATTCTGGGCTGAAGACCCCATTAGCTTACGCTGTTGGGGAATTTTGGGAAATATAAGCTTCGGTGGTATCCCCAACAGCCACAACGTTTTATTTTGACAACTATTTCTGAAGCGTGCTGCGAAGCCAAGCACTGGAAACACCTCAGCCTGCTCCAAAGCCTCCCAGTCCTTCTCCGGAACCATTGAACCTGACCTGCCTCTGCACAAAGCCTCCCGGAACCTTCTCCGAAACCTCCTTCTCCAGAACCCTGTTGAACCTGACCTGCCTCTGCACCAAGACCTCCCAGACCTTCTCCGGAACCTTCTCCGAAACGGCTCTGCACCCAAGCCTCCCGGGCCTTCTCCAGAACCTGAAACCGTTGAACCTGACTTGGCTTTGCACCAAGGCTTCCTGGAACCTTCTCTGACCTGCCTCTTCACCAAAGCCTCCCAAACCTGCTCCGAACTTGACCTCGCTCTGCACCGAAGCTTCCCAGACCTTCTCGGAACCTTCTCCGGAACCTTCTCCGGAACGCTGTTGAACCTGACCTGGCTCTGCACCAAAGCTTCCCAGACCTTCTCCAGAACCTTCTCTGGAACCCTGTTGAACCTGGCCTGACTCTGCACGAAAGCCTCCCAGACCTTCGCCGGAAACCTTCTCCGCAACCGTGTTGAACCACCTTCTCCAGAACCTTCTCCGAAACCCTGTGACCTTCGCCGGAACCTTCTCCCCAACCTTCTCCGGAACCTTCTCCAGAACCCTGTTGAACCTGACTTGGCTTTGCACCAAGGCTTCCTGGAACCTTCTCCGGAACCCTGTTGAAGCTGACCCGGCACCTGCACCAGTGCACACCGGAGCTGTTCTGGGCTGAAGACCCCATTAGCTTACGCTGTTGGGGAAAAAATCATGGTATGAATTATTGAAGATTCATGGGGAAATGATGGGAATATGATGGTTATGAACATGACATTCCTCACTAAAAATGCCATGAATTGGGGTATCCCTTGGCACCTACAATAGCCTCTTTGAAATTGGAGTCCACTGGGCAGTTAAAAACCTCATAGAAAGATATGACGTAACTATTTTCAAACATGGACTGGGCATTCGAGTATTGCAGCTTGCCAAAAGATATGAAGGTAAATTACCACTGTTTTAGTAGGCTTTTACTTTTCTATCCTTTTGGGGCTGCTACAAGCAAAGTGATGAAAAAACTACTTGCAAACATATAAAGAACTGCTTGACAAGTTAGTGCATGGCTCATTGGAGAATGCCTTTGCAACAGAGCCAATGACCTGCATGACTTTGCAATCCTCTACATCAGAATGACAAGCATACCGCTTATCACCATCAAAATCATCAGTAATCACCGTAATCAACCTCATCATCAGTCATCACCATTGAAAATTCATTTGTGTTTCTGCCTCGCCCATAGCCTCCCCTACCTCTGAGATCATCGAAAAAATTGGCCCACCACTGGGTCACGGGCCGCATTGGCTGGAGTCTCAGGAACCTTCCGTGGCGCCGTGGACAACCCAACTTTGGACCAAGGACCAAGGTGTGTTCAATAAAGGGTGAAACCATCGTTCTTGTCATGTCGTATTCAAAGACTTCGCAAATCATCGGAGCGGCAAGCATCACTGCGTAGCGTCAAGACGACAAAAGAACAGCAACTGAGCAGCTGTGTGCACGACCTGCACAACCCCTTGTGATATCAACCTCTGCCAGGGTTCGTTGAGATCCCAACACTTTGCGGCTGCGAAGCTGGGGGCGCCCTGTCATACGATTGATGGTCAAGCACCATCAAGGGGGCGGATACTGTTCTAATCGAAGGACTCGAAAGCCTGTGATATGGTACACATTGTGTGGATATAGATATAAAAAGAAACTCGAACTAATGACTCTATATCACTCTAAACTGCCCGAAAAATTATCCAAAAATCCATGCCTCAACCGCAGCAAAATCCCACGCATTCGCACCTTCCCTGCGACTTGGGCGCCACTGCTGCACCATCTTTCCTGACTGCTGTGCCAGCCACGGCCCCCTTGATGAGTCAAGATCCCTATGCAGCTGAGGCACTGGATTTCAATGAGTTGCTGAAGCAGTTGGGGTAGAGACACACTCACCTGAGAGTTGGACCGTGGGACCGAAGAACCTATGGAATCTAAGACCCTGGACACCTGTCGGTTAATCTGAGTGAAGATGTATCCATGCCAGGGCGATTCTGGTAACGACTTCAGCCAATGGTAATTCGAAGAGTCGTGTTGGGATGTGGGGGCATTGATTTCAATACACTTGGTAGCATGCAACATCTTACACTACAACACATTGTCTCTTTCTTTAAGCTAACTCCTGGCTGAATTCTGCCACCAGGGAAACATGATTGACTGTCCACGGGCCAGGGACAGGACCGCAAAGCGAAACGAAAGACGTTGTTCCTGGGCCACGTACAGATGAGCGAAGACTAAAGTGGATATGGATCAATTCATCCTGCTACCCATTCAGTTTACACCCAAATACTTGATACAGCTGGATGTGAATAGCCTCCCCAATGGATTCATCCACAAATGGTCTGATAATAGGGTACCCAAATTAACATCATATTTTTTCCTATATAATAAAAGATCGTAAACTCTGGGAAAATATGGCGAACCTTTGCTTGTTGAGCCTCGAAGTTCCTCCCACCACAAGAAGAATCAAGCAAAAGATGTTTCTGTTAATAACACATTTCATCCAAGAAAATATTTTGCCATTGCAAAAATTGTTTGCGCTAATATGTTGTTGTCGCGGACTGCGTAATCTTGAAGCACCCACAGTTTGGGGGACAAAAATCTGCATCATGTCGCACCGGCACTGGGTCAACGTGACAATTTGGTGCCTGCGTCTGGGGATCAAAAGCGACTTCCACGCCATAACTTTGCGTGTTGAAGCACACATTCACTGGTCCCTCCTGCAATGCACACAGCAATTGATCCACACACCCATGCCGATTTGAAAAATACTACCCATTTCACCTACGGAACGAAGTTCAGGTTACAAAAAAAATGTGTTACCCAAAGTTTGTTCGAATTGTTTCACTGCAATTGCGAAATGGGAAAAAATAAGCTTCGGTGGTATCCCCAACAGCCGAAAGGTTGGATTTTTACAAGTCTTTCTGAAGCGTGCTGCGAAGCAGCCTCGATACACCTCAGCTTGGTTTCCGTGAGTTGAAAGGCCGTGCAGGCCTTCTCCGGAACCTTCTCCGGAACCTTCTCCGGAACCCTGTTGCGCCTGACCTGGTTCTGCACCAAAGCCTCCCCGACCTTCTCCGGAACCTTCTCTGGAACCTTCTCCGGAACCAAGCCTTCCTGGAACCTTCTCAGGAACCTTCTCCGGAACCTTCTCCGGAACCCTGTTGAACTTGACCTGGCTCTGCACCAAAGCCTCCCAGACCTTCTCCGGAACCTTCTCCGGAACCTTCTCCGGAACCCTGTTGAACGTAAGGTGGTTCTGCACCAAAACCTCCCAGACCTTTTCCGGAACCTCGTTGAACCTGACCCGGCGCCTGCACCAGTGCACACCGGAGCTATTGTGGGCTGAAGACCCCATTAGTTTACGCTGTTGGGGAAAAATGATACCTGGGAAGTTCTCATGGTACCGGAAAATTTCAGACTTACATGTTCAATGAATTGTCCTGCACCATGGCGAAAAACGAGCACAAAGCGCGTCGTCAACGTGTTTGACAGAAAATGTGATCAAAAATGAATGTTGTCAAGTCTCATGTGGTTGCTGCGTCACAAAACATGATTTTTGTGTTTGCGGGATTTTTTCACTGTATGGAAACATTGCAAATTTGAAAGCACTGGCTGCGAACTGCGGTTGAAAAACGGGAAAATTCACAGCAATGTGATCTGTTACATGTTTTTTGAAACATGAAAAACACCAACCACAAAAACAACAATCCAGCTGTTCTTGCACACACACACACACCGTGAAAAAATGCAAAACAAACATGCCCAGAACCAAAAAAAATATGCGGGCCACGCTTTCAATCCTACAAAACCAAAGAGCCTTGTTCATTTGTTGAAATCGCATGTGTTTGGCCATTCATTGGCAAATTGGTGATTCTCAATGAGGGAAAACCAAAAACCATATCGAACAAGGAAAAAACAAAATATGCCACAACCAGTATAAATTGTCAATCAACCTGCAAATCAATCTCTATTTCCATGTAAAGCCAAACATGTCTGTCAACAAAACAAATCAAGTTTGCCGCCCGGCGCCGCCGGGAACAAACCAGTTTAATATGTCATCTAATACAAAAAGTTCCGACTTGCTGGAATACATGTTGCTACGGAAATGGGCTAGTTTTGGCCCCCTGTACATGGGTTTGTCTGAAAATATGCGCCCTTAAATCCACACATTAACCATCATTGAAAACATGGAAAAAATCAAAAAAAACATTTCCTTAAACCCGGCCACATATTGGGCACGTTGAAACATTGCAAGGGAAAATTGCGCAACATCACACTTGTTTATGTGGCAGGAAGACTCAACCGCATTTAATGCACAGAACACACGCACTGCACGATACAGTTACATGTTGAAAAACCACCTGAGATTCGGTCCATCAACCCAACATGAAAGGCAGTATGTTTTGATGAGGCCGTCATGTTCTTGCTGGTGCAGTGCAAGACAATGAACTCAAGCAGGCTGACGTCTCTTTTTAACTTGGGGTGCAACGTGTTGAAACCGCGTGCGGTATGGTTATGTTTTCCCTTCGGTCAAAAAGGGTGGCTGTGGGTTGGGTCTTTTTGACCTGCAAGAGATGTCACATCTTTAATGTGACCCCTCCCACACCACCTCTAAGCCAGACTTCGAAGATGAAACGAAAGTCACTGCACACGTAAATGATTTTACTCAGCATGTCCAAGACAGTTTGATTTTGTGCCAAAAGCTTCACCGTCATGTTCTTGCTGGTGCAGTGCAAGACAGTGAACTCAAGCAGGCTGACGTCTCTTTTTAACTTGGGGTGCAACGTGTTGAAACCGCGTGCGGTATGGTTATGTTTTCCCTTCGGTCAAAAAGGGTGGCTGTGGGTTGGGCCTTTTTGACCTGCAAGAGATGTCACATCTTTAATGTGACCCCTCCCACACCACCTCTAAGCCAGACTTCGAAGATGAAACGAAAGTCACTGCACACGTAAATGATTTTACTCAGCATGTCCAAGACAGTTCGATTTTGTGCCAAAAGTTTCACCGTCATGTTCTTGCTGGTGCAGTGCAAGACAGTGAACTCAAGCAGGCTGACGTCTCTTTTTAACTTGGGGTGCAACGTGTTGAAACCGCTCCCCATTCTGTAGAAACCTGTTGCACTCCATTTTCACTTTCTGTACGAAATTTTCCAAATATTCCCAAGCAGCTGAAGACCCATCGCATGAAGCTTCTTAGAGGGGATGTGTAAGAAACGTTGAGGGGATGTCAGCTATGAAACTCGGTCCAACGCACGCTGCAAGCAACTCAAGCTCATATATTATGGTGTCCTTGCAGCTGGCGCCAAGGACCTCACAAACTTCTGGAACAACAACGTCCGTTGGAGTCTACAAGGACTCCTCCAAGGCCACTAACCTTTCCCTCCATGTTGTATGAAGTGTCCGTAAAAACGCTCCACTCCTTCACAGTCGAAGCATCAACCTTCTTTGGGCTGGCCTTCTTTAGCCTTTCCAGCATGAACTCCAACAGTTGCGCCAGTTCATCGTCCACAGTGTTTGTGAAGCTGTAGGCATGGTCAATGAGCCTCTTCAACACCAAGGATCCTAACCTGCCATGCAGAAAGCTATCCGCGAACCCAAGCCGTCCACGCAACTTCAGTGAATCATGTCTGTTCAACGCCTTGTCTCGTATAACCTTCTCAAGCTGCTACCCTGCTCTGGGTGTTTTGGATTACCCCGTCAAGTGAACCCTTCAAGTTGAACTCAACTCCCAGCGCTGCACATACGCTGGAAAAATCTGTAGCTTTGCGTCCTTCCACAGCAAACTCCCATCCAGTAAAAAGAAAAACAAGTTCCATGCTACTCTTTGCAGAATCCTGAAGGCCAGGATGGCTGGCTAAGATGAAGTCATCATAGAAATTGGTGGTCATCAATCTCGGTCCCCGGCAAGCTATGCAGTGAAGTAGGTTGGCACCAAATGGCAACGTCATCGACCTGTAAATTTCAACACCGCCAACTTCGTGGTTGTAAATGCAGAAGTAGGCATACTTCCGGTGGGAAGCTTTCACCGGGATCTGGCGGTAACGCTTTGAGGTCGCATGTTTTTGCTGCCAGAGTGCAATCGCCAGACTGCTGTTTCATGCTTTCAAAGTAAAGTTTGGCTACCGCCACAAACGTGTCGAGCATGTGAAGGTCAAGCTTTGTGTGAATCGTGCAGCTGTCGTTCACACCAGAAACTGAGTAGTCGTCAACCATCCTTATCTTGTCTCCTTGGGCTAATGGGAATCGTCTCGAAATGGCTGACCCTGGTTCAAGTTGTGTCAGGTCAGCCCAGCCTTTCGCAATTTCCTCTCGCGTCTCTTTTAAAACTGCAGCATCAAGTTCACTGGACCCAGAACTGTTTTGTCATGCCCAAAACTAGGGCATTCCGTTTCTCAGCATTCTCTTCCAGTTGAGGCAAGGTGGCCAAACATGGTTTGTAGGATCTTTGAAAACGGCCGCTGCATCAATTTCCCCCGCCAAAGGGGATCCTTCCTCCAAAAACTTCAACGCATCCATGTCTTCATAGTCAATGCTCTGCAAAATTTCACGTGTCAACCTTAAGCGTTTTTTCACGGTTGGTGGATGCCTGGTTTTGGCCTCCTGCTTTTCCTCCCGGTCCAGTTCTGCAGCACGTTGCAACCATCGTTTGCACCAATCCAGCCTGGTCTTTGACACTTCCACAAAACTATGTGTCACATGAAAACCCACCACCTCTTGTAAATCACTTGGCACCATTTTGCAAAAGTTTGAAGGGTGTTCTCTCTCAGCAGCCTTGGCCATGAAGGTCTCATGTGACCAAGGCAATCCAAAAGCCACTTCAAAAAATTCGTCACCAGTTTGCACGCCCCCTTGTACAGAAAATGGGGTCGTAGTGGAAATCCTACGCAAAAGGCGAGAATACTGTGGAATGGTGGCAACTTCTCCAGTGACAATGTAGGCTTTCAACTCAGAGGAAAGCTTGCTTTGCAATGAACATGGTACATCAGATGGCTGCGGCACATAGAAAACACCTATTGCAAAGGAGTCAGGTATCAAAGGCGGCAACTTGCTCTTTTTGCTTTGTCCCTGTGCAGTTATTCTTGCAGTTTGCATTTCAAACATGTTCTCATCTTTCGCAGCAAACAAAGAGTCATGCGGAATTTGGATGTTTTGCCGTTGCAGTTGGCGTACTACGCACTGCACCAAAGACAAACAAAACTTCCTAGGGTATTGTGCTTCCAGGCTTGTCGCATAGACTGTTTTCCCTTCATCGTCAAGAGCTTTTCTTGTCTTAACTCTTTGATCCTAGAAATGATCAACTGTCTCTACCTCAATCAGCGGCGCAGTCAATCTTTTTTCACCATATCGGGGGAACATCTGGTTGGAGATTTTGATGTCTCACTCGGCCTCTGTACAATTGATGTCCAGCCTTCCGCATGTTGGAACCATCTGGTTGGATCGTGATCGGCTTTCTGCTAAGCGGTTGGGTAGGATCGGTTTCCATATCCCCCCTATTTCAAAACCAGACTATCTGTTTCCTGCCGCTTTGACTAACCAATCTGCTACCAAGCTTTGGCATTCGAAGCCCGAGATGAAGTGAGCAGCCCATTGTTTGGCTGCCTGTTGGCCTTCAAAACGGGAAGGCTCATCTGCTGGACTACTTTTGCTCGGGACTCTCTCTACCCACCAGAATGATGGCAGATGAACTTCAATTGAGTAAAAGGCTTTGATCAAGTCATCCATTGTGGGACTATTGGATCTACCTTTAACAACGCCCCCTCTGGCAGAATTGTTGTCCACAAAGAGGAGGACTCTTCTGTTGCTCAATTCTTGCTTCCATTGCCATCGGACGAGCACCATGGCCAATAGCTCTATTTGACAGATGAGCTGGTCCCCCACAACGTTTTTCCAAAGCTCAAGCAGGTTTTGTTGTACCTTATCCTGAACTACAATTCGGGAACCACTGGATTCGTCCAGAAGGACAGCTCCTAAGCCTGCCACACCATTTTCCCAAGAACCATCGGTGAACACCAAAACAGTTCGGGTATTGATGCTTAGGGGAATGGTCCTGGGTCGGACACTACCGAGTAAGACAAGGACTTCCTCGCACCAGTGCTTCAACTGGGGCACCCTCGAATTGCCCTTATCCACCAGGGAGAAAATTTTGAAACAGGCATATTTTAAAGCTCTTCCGGCAAAGTAGCCAGTGGCAAAATTCATCAGGCCACGTATCTCTTGCGCCTCGGCCAAGCTCATCACACCATTCTCTTTGACCTTGAGGACCTTTGAAGAGATCTTTTCAATCCTCCCTTCTTTGTTGGTCAAGGTATATAATGGAACTGGTTTCCTTCAAGCCTGACAGGTGCATTGTCAGCCCGAAGACATCAAAGGAAGAATCGAAGGGCTTTCCCTTGGGGCCGGTTCGATCATGCTTCCACCCGAGGAGATCCAAGAAATCCGACACAAGAGAGTCTGTCTCTTGGGCACTGGCTTTTGGCGAGAACATAGGGTAATCGTCGAAGTACACTGCTGACGGCACTTTCAAAAATTTGTTTATCAAAAACCACAGGGACCTACTGACTCGATTGAATGCGTAAACAGCGGCGGTGGACCCAAACAAAGCGTTGGGGATGTAGTACCTGGAGTTCCCCGTACTGTCTTTGAAGAACACTACAGCGAGGTCCCGGTGCTCTGGTAGGACAAGGAGTTGCTTACTTGCTTTGGATAGGTCTAGCGTAGCGTTTTTCCCAACCAATCGAGCTCGTGGCTTTTTCCCAACTCTAGGGTCAACGCCACTACATAGTCCGCATCTTGGAGATCAAGTCTGATGGTCGAAGTGTATGCCGAGTTGAGCTGTGCTTCTAACCCATCATCTATGGGTCTCAACTTGGACCCTGTTCAATCACAAAGCGTCTCATGATCCTCCAATTGGGGTGGTTTCAAGATGTTCAGCGAACCCAGGAGCATCTGTTTGAGGCCTCCTGCTTTCCAAAGCAAGTCGACAATGGGCGGCTGAACTCCTGAGCTCTGACACGAACGCGGAGGCCAACTTCAACTTCAAAGCGTAACAGGCCGGATGATCGTGGGCGCCAACCAACACAACCCCCTCCTTCATAAACTTCACCACTTCCAAATCATCGTAGCCATTCTGTTCTAGCACTTTTTGCCAAAGTAGGATTTTCTTGCCACTCACTACCTTCTCTACTGATTCAGGCAACTTAGCATGCAAGGATTTTTCTTGAGACTCCAACTGTTTTGCCAGAATCTTCGCTTTGAGTACTTTCAAACAACAAACCTGTCTCAACTCTTGCAAAAACATCGGAAATCAGGGACTCAGCACTAACGATTGGACACTTTGAGTTGCACTGCCAGCACTTGCACTTTGCTGCTGGTCTTCAATTGCAGGCCAACTCCAAGATCCGTCCCAATTCTCTTGTCCTTCGTGCCATGTACTGTCCCAAGACTCATCCCAACTGTCATTCCAGACTTATGCAGTTTCAAACCAAGACTGGTCCTCCCACCAAGAACCATGGTCCTGCCACCACATGTCAGTACTGTACCATCATAGTCATTTTCGTATCCAACTTCGTTCATTTTTCTTTTCTTGCCAAAACCTTTCTCTTTGCCTTTTCCTTTCTTCTCTGCTTTCCCTTGCCCTTGATTACCTGCCTATTGTCGCCTGAACCTTCCACCTGAGTGACCTGGTACAGCAAAACAGCTACGAAATCAGCTTCGGCTACATACAACCCTGTGGCATCAATTCTACTTAAAAATGTTCCCAGCAACTAGAATACCTGACCATTTCAAAGTCTATGTTTCTAATTGTGTCTAAAACTTTTGTCTACTGTCAGTTGGACTTCCTGACATTATACAACCACCGGTTCGGCGGCGGGGGCATACGGTGCAGTTGCGCCTCCAGGCAATCTTCTTTGGCCCTCTGCCAACTCCATCTTGAAACGTTGAGGGTCTGTGCAGGCTGTTGCGGTTCTCTCCACTGTGTCGGTACCTGACCCACGCCGCTGAGGTTCAGAACCGATGCAGTTGTTGTATGTCAGGCAGGTGTTAGACGAACAGGTTGGCGAGGTTGGAGGTGTATCTGAGATGTTTAGACAAAGAGCCACAGGTGGATTTCCACAAAGCATGGACTCTATGCATGTTCCAGGTTCTTCCGGAGAATACGTAGAAGACGTATTTGCAAAGAGTGAAATGAGAAGGAACACCTCGAACCCCAGACTGTTCGAAGTGGAACTGCATGAAGCAGAAGGTTGCTTGCTGTTTTGAGAAGTGCATTTGGAAATCATATACGAACTTCGACGTTGATCAATACATTCAGTGATTGTGCAATGCGGATGTTGGTGTGAATGCGCAGATGAACGGTTTGCAACAACAAGTAGTTCATCACCAGAATGTGTTTGCTCAGGTAGAGGTGCAGCAAGTGGAAGTTGATTGATACTTTTGCCTCAGCATTGTGACAAGACTAGGAAGGAAAGTTCATGGGATTTTGTGTTTGGCTCATGGGATTTTGTGTTTTGTTACCTGGATTGTGGCTGATATTTTTTATGTTTTGTGCTTTTTATTCTGGAATCTGGCTTACTTTTTTTGCAATCTCTGAAAAGTGACAATCTATTTTGTTCAATGGCCCTGTGAGCCTCCTGTTACAGTTACAGCTGAAACACTCAGGCTAAGGCTTTTATTCTAACACTTATTTCAGCAGCTCTTCAATTCTTTGAGACATGTTTTGACAGCAATTGACTCCAGGCACGAAGCACACCGAATCTAATTCACTGCAACATGATGGCCCTGGGGGCCACCTTTTCTTTTTGGCAACGTAATGGCCTATATCAAGTCAATGATGGCCCTGGGAGCCACCTTGGGATAAAAAGGGCAAGCTTTACAAAAACTGGCACAGACAGAATCTGCCTTCAAAGGCGATTATTTTTACTCACAACTTCTGCCAGCAGTTTGGTTTGAAACTGGCACGTCTTTGGCACCAGGTTGGACGGGGCCTGTCAGATGTCCAGCACTGTAGAGCTCCTTTACCAATGCTGCCGTTGAACTTTCAGTACGGACGGCCATGATGCCTGCGATCATCAGGGTGTGAAGGTGGAGCTCTGCCAAAAAAGGAACTCATCGACCGGCGCCGCAAGAGCTCGGCCACAACCAACTCCAGCAGCCAGCTGCTCCAAAGATGCTGTCCGCACGGTGCCTGGATCGAAGTTATCCATTGCTCACTTCAACCCTTTCCTTGGAGTCGAGCCCAGCAGCTGCAAATACAAGAGTCCAGCAGTCTGAGTCACGAGCGGCTGACGATTCAGCAGCTGTAGCTGTAATATTTGCATGGACCATTCCATTAGAAAGGAGAACGCGCAGTTACCATGTCCAGAATGGCCTAAAGAGCCACCAACCAAACAAAAAAAAACATGCGCTGGTGTCCAAAAATAATTGCCCGGAGGGCGACGAAAAACACAATGACAAGTCTTGAAGGCGGCCCAAAGAGCCACCAGAATCAACAATGGCCCCAAGAGACACAGACACGTACTGCTTGTGAAAATGCTGCTGAGACTTTTTCTCGTCGCATGGTGCCGTAACAGTAGGCTCTCCAGTCCTGCGCTGCAACTCTATGAGCATAATCAGAGTCGCTTCAAAGCCTTGCTTGACCTGTACAAATTCTGGCGGGAGGACGGAAATCAAGTGGTTGACCTCTGGGATGGCCAGGTCGATCCCAGACACTTGTTGATTTCGTGACCAGTCTTCGAAGGCAAATCGGCATCGCCAATGTTCTTGCAAAAACTGCGCCGTCCTGTGCAGAAATTGCGGGGCTGGGTTGGGCAGGTTTTCGTCCAAGTTGTGCTGGCCCATCCACCGTGTCAACTTTGTTGCTTGCAGCAAACTGTACACGGCGAACATGAGCGCGCATTGAATCGCTGGCAGTCTCGGTTAAGGTGCTGGACAGGCCGAAGCAGACTGCATGGTCAACATGGCCCACAAGAGCCACATGGCAAGTAATTAATGGCCCAAGAGCCACTGACACTTTTATGGCCCTGAGAGCCACTGCTAAGGCAAATCAAAGATGACAGGACAAAATGGTGCACAAAAGAATTCTGGCACAGGGACAACTTTCAAACCTTACGTCTCTCAGTGACACACATGGTGCGGAAGGGTAGCAACCCTCGAAAACCTCTAGACCTGCTTGGGTCAGCGTCCAGGACGTCATCCTTAACAAAACAAAAGACCGTCCACGCAACCAAGTCAATCGATCCCAGAGCTCAGCTACTTTTACGGCACACAAACAAGACAAGAGAAATGTCTCTGCTCATGTCGCTATGGTTCTTGTTGACGTGTCACTCCTTGACACAAAAACAGATGCGGAGTCGCATGTTGACATCTTTCTGTCAACTTCACAAAAAAAGGATCAAAAACACATGTCGCCACAAAAAGTCTTTACATCAAGACATGGTTTGTTTGTTCAAATAAGTTTAAGTGTTTGAAAAACGTTGAAACATTTCAAGCACCAAAACGTGTTCCATGATGTCTCCCTCAGATTTGTTAGCAACTCCAGTTCTGAATGCCTTCAGAACGTTGCTCGCTTTCATCATTGAGAGACAAAATCAAACTAAACTTCTCCGATCAACGCCAAACAAAGTTCCTTCTTCCGGAGTAACCAAATGAATTCTACGAACTAGTTCTTCGTGCTCTTCGTGCTATTCATCGATGAAAGGATATGGAAAATGCATTGATTTCCTAATTTCATTCTACGGATTCAAAGCCTCACCGCATTCTCCGCAATCAAAATAGTCAAAGAAGATGAAAAACATATCGCTGTAAGGTTTCGCCATCTCCAATAAAAGCTGCAGCATATGAAACATGCAAAAACGACGTCAACCATCACGGTTGCGCTCACCATCAAGGTGTATAAAGCTGTAACTTATCCAGACTTCAGCATAGATCGCCCAAACTTGACAGGTCAATACATAAGGATGCCCTTAGCCGAAGGGCTACATAATGACCACCCATCCAGTTCGACAATCTTGCAAACTGCAGTTGTCCACATAGAATGAGATCCTTCATAGATCCAACCACCATCACAGTGTCATCAATCACAAAACTCTCGACGTAAGGCAGTTCCGGCATAAAAGGGCACATTAGCCGCTTTGCAGTCCACCAAATCTCGGGCCTTGATGTACCTTGACCAATCCAAGGCAGGACCCTTCGAAGAGTCTCTGGTCAAATGCTTTCGACACCATGAGACATAGTTGGGATCTTTCTCGAAGACAGTCTGGTAATTTGTCTTCTCCTCCTCATACTTTCCAAATGCAAACTTGGTCTTTCCCCACATAGCCGTATTGGTAATACCAGCTGGAAGCAAGGCCTTTGTGGCCAAATCTTCGGTGCCTCCCACAGGCTCCATGAAACTACTTCCAACCACCCAATCTGACTCTGTGTCAACTTCAAACTCTGCATCCTCAATTCTGCGCTTCGATGCATCGGTCATTGCACCACTAGATCCGCTGTCGGCAAAGGCATCTGGCATTGTGTTCTTGAAACCAGGCGGTAGTCGTCCTCGTGGTGCAGTTGGTATCGCGACACTCTTGTGTTGCTGACAGATTGCCGGTGGTGGATCGATTCCCCGCTGGTCTGCAAGCAAGACTCAAGACCGTAGACCCGTTGCGTTTCGGCCGGTCTACAGTCTTGAGTCTTACTCGCGGACCAGCGGGGAATCGAACCACCACCGGCAATCTGACAGAAGAGTGCCGCGATACCAACTGCACCACGAGGACGACTTTTGTCTTGCTCTGCTAACTAGGTGTTCCAGGCACAGGTCGGTGGCAATCCACTGCTACCACAACCATCATTTCCTCACCTCTTTCAGCCATACCAGGCCTTGGCTCCCTGGATCGATTCCCACTACACCTCTACGAGCAGCAAGCAGGCAGCTCCGGAAAGGTAGCAACCCTCGAAAACCTCTAGATCTACTTGAGTCAGCGTCCAGGACGTCGGTCTTAACAAAACACGTCCACGCAACCAAGTCACGAAGGGAGCTTGAAGGGGGCTTGAAAGGGGCTTGAAGGGGCTGGAAGGGGGCTTGAAGGGGGCTTGAAGGGGGCTTGGAGAGGCGCTGAAAGGGGCTTGAAAGGGACTTGAAGGGGGCTTGAAGGGGGCTTGAAGAGGGTAGTAGTGGTGGTAGTAGAAGAAGTAGTAGTAGTAGTAGTAGCAGTGGTGGTAGTAGTAGTAGTAGTAGCAGCAGTAGCAGTAGCAGTCGTAGTGGTAGTAGTAGTAGTAGTAGCAGCAGTAGTAGCAGTAGTAGTAGCAGTAGCAGTAGCAGTCGTGGTAGTAGTAGCAGTAATAGTAGTAGTGGTAGTAGTAGTAGTAGTAGACTTCATCTCTAAATTCAATCCCCTGGTGCCTTGTTTCACAGACCTTCAGTCTCACTCTGGACTTCATCTTTAAATTCCACCACCCTTGTCTCAATTCAGGGGGACTTGCTCTAGACTTCATCTTTAAATTCCTCCCCCGTTGCCTTGCTTCACAGACCTTCAGTCTCAATGACTTCACAAACCTTCAGTCTCAATCTAGACTCTTTTTTGGTTGCGAACGGTTGCGACCGTGAACGCAACGTCGAGCGAACACACTCTCAACCTTCAGACCCCCTAGAGTAAACGGGAACCCTTGCTACGCATTCGGGAAACACGACAAAGAAACTAACGCCGCTCAGGGCCACTCAGAGTTCCCTCAGACTTTGTCTGTCATCAGCCTTGAGTGGGTTCCAGTGCTCAGGCGCAGCACTTTAGACGCAAAACCTGACCTTTTCGAATGTTTCCACGTAGGTTGTCATGTCGTTTTGCGTGGCAGGCGTGGCACTTTGAGACATTCCAACCTGTTTGATAACGTGTCGAAAATGTCAAAAATTGGCGCACGAAATGCTCGTTTTTCTGCATCCACGTGCCTTATCTCAAGTCGCTGATTTTTCTGTGGCGTCGTCGTGTCTGTGGAGGAAGCTCCGCCTCCTCACTCTGCACTTTACACTCCACTTTACACTCCACACTACACACTCCTTACTTTACACTCGACACTTCACACTCCGCACTTTCCAGGTTGTGTCTTGGTTCTTTGCTCGTTGGTACCTTCCATCTCTTCATGCAATCTCCCTCACTTGGGCGTGTGACGTCTGGAGCTAAGATTGCGAGAGTGTTTTAGTAAAGTTTGGTGTGCCTTGGGTGTATGCAGATGTTGTTTGAGTGGCAAGGAAACAGCAGTGCTCACTAAGGACTGGAATCTTTTGGCGTCCCCGAGGGCCCCTGTTTTTGCCCTTCTTCCTTTGCTTTGCCCTTCTCCGAGGAGGTTTCTACCTGAATTCGTTTGTCTCGTTTTGGATGTCCTTTGTCCGGTGGCTCTAGAGCAATCTAGTGGTGCTCCGGTAGGACAGTCTGGGGCGCCCGAGCAGCACAAGTCTGCCTCCATGGTTCGTTAGTTGGTGGACGAGAATTGGTGACTCTGCAGCCTGCCTACTCTGTGGGTGAGCAGTGGTACGGGTTTGGATGCACTACAAACGTCTAGGGGCAGTCGTGGAGCACCCTTCGGCGAAGGTACCTTAAGCCCCCTTCGAAGGTACCTTAAGCCTTTGCCGAAGGGGGGACGGGGGGGGAGGGGGGGGTGAGCGAGGAACCGAAGCCCCCTTAAGGTACCTTAAGGGGGCTTCGAAGCCTTCGAAGGTACCTTAAGGGGGCTTCGACGAAGGTACCTTAAGGGGTCTTCGCCGAAGCCTTCGAAGGTACCTTAAGGGGGCTTGGACGAATTCTTCGAAGCCCCCTTAAGGTGCCTTCGAAGCCTTCGAAGCTCCCTTAAGGTACCTTAAGGTGGCTTCGAGCGTTGAAGCCTTGGCTGAAGCCTTTGAAGGTACCTTAAGGGAGCTTCGAAGGCTTCGAAGGCACCTTAAGGGGGCTTCGAAGCCTTCCTCGACGGACCTTCAAATTCAATTTCTCAAGCTCCCCCCTTAAGGTACCTTCCTGAAGGGCCTCTCACCGACTGCCTGGGGGCAGTCGTGTGGAGGGCAAGAGAATTAGATTTCAGATCATGGTATTGTGGAAGGCAAGGGGGGAAGTTTCAATAAAAGTTAGAATTTAGATCATGGCATTGTCGAAGGCAAGGTGGGGGAAGTTTAAATAAAGAGTTAGATTTTAGATCATGGCATTGTGGAAGACAGGGGGATGAAATTGAAACAAAAAGTTGGAATTTAGATCATGGCATTGTGGAAGGCAAGCGGGGGGAAGTTTTAAGTTAGATTTTAGACCATGGCATGGTGGAAGGCAAGGGGGAAATTTAAATAAAGAGTTGGAATTTAGATCAGGCATTGTGGAAGGCAAGGGGGGAACTGAAGAGTTCGATTTTAGATCATGCTATTGTGGAAGGCAAGAGTGGAACTATAAACAAAGAGTTAGGTTTTAGATCATGGCATTGTGGAAGGCAAGGGAGGGAAAAGTTCATAAAAAGTCAGATTCCATGTAGCCCAACGTAGGCGCGGTGCCTAGACATGTAACCCTCTTGGCCCACGACGGCACGCCAGGCAGCAAGGAACGCCTTCTCGGTGTCTCCCTCTTTGCTGTTGTGGGTACAAAGAAACCAAAAGTGTCAAGCAATCCCACACGGCTCTCCCGATCTTTGGCTTGTTGCCAGGACGATCAGCCCCCAATCCAGGCCTGGACAGGCTTGGAAAGGATGCTGCCGCAGTGTCCCACGCTGCGGCCCCCGTGTTGGGGGGGGTTGTTGACCCGGACCCTCCCCGGGATGCAGCTCAGCGAGTGCGGTAGAAGGGAAGGCACCATGCCTCCAGTTCGTACACCCAGGTGTGGCGCCCAGCGTGCAACTGTCGCAAACAGCTGCTGCAGCACAGGGCCACATCCTGCCATGGACGGTCATGCGTGAGGTGTAGCTTTGCTGTAGAAGGTGGTGGCACCGTCCACAAAAAAAAATTAGGTACGGGCATGGTGGAACTAATAAATCAATGTCGTTTCTCGATGAATTCAAGTCATGTGTCAACAACATGTGGTTAAGTGAGTGAATGGTGGGTCGGAAAGCATGAATATGATTTAGGTAGGGAAATGGTGAAACTCAAAAATCACTGTGGCCTCTGCTCTCTGGTTGAAAGTTTAGTCATGCGTCAACAACATGCGGTGAAATGAGTGAGTGGTGGGTCCGTAACCATGACTCACAATGATCTGTGGTCCAACTGTAATTGATTAACAACCAGATATGTCGAACGTCAAATTAGGAACATGCTAGTATGCGGAAGGTGTAGATGGTCATGGTGTATAGTACCCGGAAAAACACAACCCCATGCCCGGCCTTCTGCCGGTAGAGCACAGTGACTCGCTGCAGCTGCATTTGCTGCAGGTCCCAGGACTCTTCGCCACAGGCCCCACAAAACCCGTGGAAAAGGCGGCGCCGCACGTCCCAGGCAAACGGCGCAGCCTGCCACGCACCACGCTGGCTTGGCACGTCCTGCGCCGACTCCAGCAAGGCGCGCTGCAACGGCGGCCCCGGTGGCAAGGTGACACTCCTGGCGCGCGGAAGCAACGGACGAGTTCACAACATGTAGAGCGTGAACTCTCGACCTAGCTCCATATGGTTACAACCAGGCACACCCAACCCTAGAACTTCTAGAACCTGGCATCGTAGCGCGAAATCCTCACAACTCAGGACAACCAACCCTCGAACCTGCAATAAATATAACGAGTCAGTGCTAAGTCTCGAACCTTCAAATCAGTACAACCAGTTGCAACTAACTCGAAGTAGGGACAAATTTACAACCAGTGCCTACGTACCCAAGACCCGGGCTCTTGGACTCCTGGCCCTACAAAGGAAAACAACACGTGGAAATGAATATAGGAAAAATTTGCAACCAGGGCCGACGTACCCTAGACCCGGACTCTTAGACTCCTGGCCCCACAAAGGAAAACAACACGTGGAAATGGATACAGGGGAATTCGCACAGACTTACGACAGGACTAATAACATAGAGCGTACACCCGGACTCTTAGCTGTGGAAAGGGAGTGGCAGTGGCTAACAACATGTGGAACCTGCTGAAGAAGCTGTATGGACTTTGTCAGGTTCAAGGGATGATCACGCAGACGTGACACTCGCTCTGATCTAAAACAAAAGGCGACACACCACGCTTATGAGATGCATGTTGTGAACCCGCGTGAAAGTGCCAAACAAAGGAGCACCCCGCTATGCCGCCGACCCAGCCTGCCAGTGTTCTGTCGCTGCAGGAGGCTCCGTCCCGCAGCCGGATCCGCCTCCCGTCGAACTCGTACAACCCCGAAGTCCTCAGGCGGCGGCGGCCGTGGTGGGCAAGAAAATGGAACCCAGAAAGTACGCAACCAAGCCTGTCGAGCACGCTTGCAGCGCGTGCGGGGCCGATGCGGCGCGACAACTGCAGGCGGCACCTGACCGAAGCTGGGACAGTGTGTGCAACAAGAAATGCTGTGGTCCACACAGACACAAGTCGCCATTGGAAATCTAAAAGAAAGCGACTACAAAGTTTCACGTTCGACGTCTATTGGTGTAAGATTTTGATGGGGGGATCTTTCCAGGGACAGCTGGATCTCATTCGTGCAAACTCTAAAAAAAGTTTCCAGTTGGCGACCCCATGGTGGAACACGGAAAACAGAAATGCGAGCAGGGCGCCAGCTCAGGAGGGGGTTCCCGGACAAAGAGTTCTCCGGCCGGTAGCCGGGGGCACGGCAGGCAGCGGGGCCGGCAGTACCGGTTTGAAGTCCGGCCGTCGGTGCCCCACACGTGACGGTGGCATTCGAGGCAGAGATTCCAGTACCGCAGCCCTCCGTGCTGCCGCCATTTGATGTGCTCCCATTCCTGCAAAGAAGCACCAAATAATGAAGGTCCAAAAAACAGGAAAACACGATCCCCAACACACACAAGCAAAACGGGCATTGAAAGAGACTCACGGTCTGGTCCGTCCGGCCAGGCCTGCCACTGCCGAGCCAAGTCCTGGCGTCGAAGAGAAGACAGCCACCTGCCACAAGGGCACTTTGGCCCGCCACTGCCGACCATGTTGTGCACAGTGCGAAAACCTGTGAGCCACACCTTTCGGAACAAAACCGAAAAAGCCCCCTTGGAGCCGTTCTGTGTTGTGTGTCTGAAAAATTCTGAAACATTGTTGTCAGCGTGAAAAAGAAAACCATGGTGCCATGGTTCCAAGTAAATTGGCAAAAAAAAACGTCGCAATGTGACACTCACAGCAAACCAGGCCAACAAGCCGAGAAATACGAACAGCTTCGTTCCGTGTTGTGTGTGTAAAAAATTCTGAGACATTGTTGTCAGCGTGAAAAAGAAAAACCATGGTTCCAAGTAAATTGCCAAAAAAAACATCGCAATGTGACACTCACAGCAAACCAGGCCAACAAGCCGAGAAACAGCTTCGTTCCGTGTTGTGTGTGTAAAAAATTCTGAGACATTGTTGTCAGCGTGAAAAAGAAAAACCATGGTTCCAAGTAAATTGCCAAAAAAAACATCGCAATGTGACACTCACAGCAAACCAGGCCAACAAGCCGAGAAATACGAACAGCTTCGTTCCGTGTTGTGTGTGTAAAAAATTCTGAGACATTGTTGTCAGCGTGAAAAAGAAAAACCATGGTTCCAAGTAAATTGCAAAAAAAACATCGCAATGTGACACTCACGAGGGGGGCTAAGAGCCATTCCAGATCAGGGGGATCGAGAAATGAGCTACCGCTTGGCGGGGGGGGGGTTCCGTGTTGTGTGTGTAAAAAATTCTGAGACATTGTTGTCAGCGTGAAAAAGAAAAACCATGGTTCCAAGTAAATTGCCAAAAAAAACATCGCAATGTGACACTCACAGCAAACCAGGCCAACAAGCCGAGAAATACGAACAGCTTCGTTCCGTGTTGTGTGTGTAAAAAATTCTGAGACATTGTTGTCAGCGTGAAAAAGAAAAACCATGGTTCCAAGTAAATTGCAAAAAAAACATCGCAATGTGACACTCACAGCAAACCAGGCCAACAAGCCGAGAAATACGAACAGCTTCGGCTTCGGCACCCAACATACCCACCTGGACCAGGCGCGGTGACTAGAAATGCAACCCTCTTGGGCCACGACGGCCCGCCCATGACGACGACTACTACTACTACTGCTGCTACTACTACTACTACTACTACCACTACTACTGCTGCTACTACTACTGCTACTACGACTACTACGACTACTACTGCTACTACTACTACACCACTACTACTACTGCTACTACTACCACTACTACTACTGCTACTACGACTGCTACTACTACTACTACTACGACTGCTACTACTACTGCTACTACGACTACTACTACGACTACGACGACTACTACTACGACTACGACGACTACTACTACGACTACGACGACTACTACTACTACTGCTACTACTACTACTACTACTGCTACTACTACTACTACTGCTACTGCTACTACTACTACTACTGCTACTGCTACTACTACTACTACTACTTCTACTACTACTTCTACTACTACTACTACTACTGCTACTACTACTGCTACTGCTACTGCTACTGCTACTGCTACTGCTACTACTACTACTACTGCTACTACTACTACTACTACTCCTCCTACTCCTACTACTACTACTCCTCCTACTCCTACTCCTACTCCTACTCCTACTCCTACTCCTACTCCTGCTACTACTACTACTACTGCTACTGCTACTGCTACTGCTACTCCTGCTACTGCTACTCCTACTACTGCTACTCCTACTACTACTACTCCTACTACTACTACTGCTACTGCTACTACTGCTACTGCTACTACTACTACTGCTACTACTACTACTGCTACTACTACTACTACGGCTTCAAAGCCTTCAAAGCCTTCAAAGGTACCTTAAGGGGGCTTCGAAGCCTTCGAAGGTACCTTAAGGGGGCTTCGACGAAGGTACCTTAAGGGGTCTTAGCCGAAGCCTTCGAAGGTACCTTAAGGGGGCTTGGACGAACACTTCGAAGCCCCCTTAAGGTGCCTTCGAAGCCTTCGAAGCTCCCTTAAGGTACCTTAAGGTGGCTTCGAGCTTTAAAGTCTTGGCTGAAGCCTTTGAAGGTACCTTAAGGGAGCTTCGAAGGCTTCGAAGGCACCTTAAGGGGGCTTCGAAGCCTTCCTCAACGGACCTTCAAACTCAATTTCTCAAGGTTCTCCCTTAAGGCACCTTCCCGAAGGGTCTCTCACCGACTGCCTGATTGCACTCCTGTGGCCGGATGCAAGCCAGGATAATGATTCGGAAGTGGCGCGGCCACTCATAAGTGTCATGCCAACACTGGCCAAGTGGAAATAGCTGCAAAAGTCTTTGACACCTGCCATAGGCACCTGGCAGCCATACGAGAAATTAAGCAGCTCACTGGAACCCTCAGGTATCAAAAATATCCTACTGTACTATATCCAGTGAAAAATGGATAGTCTGTCAAGTAGTCCGTCAGCAATTGAATGGCAAATTTCTGACACGATATATGATGAGCTGATTATACCTGCCCGTATTGCCTTTGAAAACTTTGTTGGCAAAGAATTGATACCCAGGAGTCAGTGAGACCAGTACGTCACCAAACGGCTGCTATAATTCCGACAAGTCAAAAGGTGAAAGGAAGCGTGCCGCTTACTATCAAATATGAAAAGAACTCGTGCTTACAGAGAACTAAAATCCGTGAAGCGATTGAATCATTACAGAAGGAAATCAACACAGCACAAGATACCCAGTTCCAGATCAAAGAAGGCGCTGACTGGTTTCGTTTACATAAACTGCGGGAGGCTGCTGTTTTCACTGTCCAAGAACGAAATGGCTCATGTCTTTTAGAATAAAGTATTTCTTTCTATCTAAAGCTCAAGTAATGCTGAAATTAGAAGGCATTGACATTGAAGTGCTCCGCAATTTATTGCATTGTTCAACAACATACCTGCCCTTTGGGCAACGACAGCAATCGACACAATTTGTGCTTAGTCAAGTGACTGCCACTGGTAGCAACTGGTGCCGAATTGAAGCAAGATATTCACCAATAGGCAGTATGCCCTTTATACAGGCAGTCGGTGAGAGGCCCTTCGGGAAGGTACCTTAAGGGGGAGCTTGAGAAATTGAATTTGAAGGTCCGTTGAGGAAGCCTTCGAAGCCCCCCTTAAGGTGCCTTCGAAGCCTTCGAAGCTCCCTTAAGGTACCTTCAAAGGCTTCAGCCAAGGCTTCAACGCTCGAAGCCACCTTAAGGTACCTTAAGGGGGCTTCGAAGGCTTCGAAGGCACCTTAAGGGGGCTTCGAAGTGTTCGTCCGAGCCCGCTTAAGATACCTTCGAAGTCTTCGGCTAAGACCCCTTAAGGTACCTTCGTCGAAGCCCCCTTAAGGTACCTTCGAAGGCTTCGAAGCCCCCTTAAGGTACCTTCGAAGGCTTCGAAGCCCCTCTTAAGGTACCTTCGAAGTCTTCGGCGAAGACGCCTTACGGTACCTTCGTCGAAGCACCCTTAAGGTACCTTCGAAGGCTTTGAAGCCCTTAAGATCCCTTGCTCCTAGTAGTCGTAGTAATCGTAATAGTCGTAGTAGTCGTCGTAGTAGTAGCAGTAGTAGAAGTAGTAGTACTAGTAGTACTAGTAGTAGTCGTAGCAGTAGTAGTAGTAGTAGCAGTAGTAGTAGTTGTAGTAGTAGTAGCAGTAGTAGTAGTAGTAGTTGTAGTAGTAGTAGTTGTAGTAGTAGTTGCAGTAGTAGTAGTAGTAGTAGTAGTAGTTGTAGTAGTAGTAGTAGTAGCAGTCGTAGTAGCAGTAGTAGTAGTCGGGGTTGTAATCGTATCGTAGTCGTATTCGTAGTCGTAGTAGAAGTAGTAGTAGTAGTAGCAGCAGCAGCAGCAGGAGTAGTAGTAGTAGTAGTAGCAGCAGCAGCAGCAGGAGTAGTAGTAGTAGTAGTAGTAGGAATAGTCGTAGTAGTAGTAGAAGTAGTAGTCCAGGTGGGCATGTTGGGTGCATATTATGCTTGTCTTGGCTTACGTTGGGCCACATTGGGTGCATATTGGGCGTGTCTTGGCTTACGTTGGGCCACATGGGCGGGCGTAAAGCCGTCGCTGCGGCCGCCAGGGTGGAGTCAAAGCTCGAGTCGCGAGAAAAAATGCTTGTCTTGGCTTACGTTGGGCCACATTGGGCCAAGAGGGTTACATTTCTAGGCACCGCGCCTGGTCCAGGTGGGCCTGTTGGGTGCATATTGAGCTTGTGTTGGCTTACGTTGAGCCACATGGGCGGGCCGTCGTGGGCTAAGAGGTACATTTCTAGGCACCGCGTTGTCTTGGCCTACGTTGGGCCACATTGGGCCAAGAGGGTTACATTTCTAGGCCCCGCGCCTGGTCCAGGTGGGCATGTTGGGTGCATATTGGGCTTGTGTTGGCTTACGTTGAGCCACATGGGCGGGCCGTCGTGGGCCAAGAGGTACATTTCTAGGCACCGCGCCCAATCCAGGTGGGTATGTTGGGTGCATATTGGGCTTGTCTTGGCTTACGTTGGGCCACATGGGCGGGCCGTCGTGGGCCAAGAGGGTTGCATTTCTAGGCACCGCGCCTACGTTGGGCTACATGGGCGGGCCGTCGTAGCCCAAGAGGGTTGCATTTCTAGGCACCGCGCCTGGTCCAGGTGGGCATGTTGGGTGCATATTGGGCGTGTCTTGGCTTACGTTGGGCCAGATTGGGCCAAGAGGGTTGCATTTCTAGGCACTGCGCCTGGTCCAGGTGGGCATGTTGGGTGCATATTGGGTGCATATTGGGCGTGTCTTGGCTTACGTTGGGCCAGATTGGGCCAAGAGGGTTACATTTCTAGGCACCGCGCCTGGTCCAGGTGGGCATGTTGGGTGCATATTGGGCTTGTGCTGGCTTACGTTGAGCCACATGGGCGGGCCGTCGTGGCCCAAGAGGGTTGCATTTCTAGGCACCGCGCCCGGTCCACGTGGGCATGTTGGGTGCATATTATGCTTGTCTTGGCTTACGTTGGGCCACGTGGGCGGGCCGTCGTGGGCCAAGAGGGTTGCATTTCTAGGCACCGCGCCCGGTCCACGTTGGGATGTGGTGCATATTATGCGTGTCTTGGATTCGTTGAGGCCACATGGGCGGGACGCGGGGGCAAGAGGGTGCATTTCTAGGCACCGCGCCTACGTTGGGTACATGAGTCGGGCCGTCGTAGGCCAAAGAGGGTTGCATTGTTGTTGTTTGTTGTTGTTTGTTGTTGGTTGTTGTTGTTGTTGTTGTTGTTGTTGTTGTTGTTGTTGTTGTTGTTTTTTTGTTGTTGTGGTTGTTGTTGTTGTTGTTGTTGTTGTTGCCGTTGTTGTTGTTCATGGGCGGGCCGTTGTAGCCCAAGAGGGTTGCATTTCTAGGCACCGCGCCTGGTCCAGGTGGGCATGTTGGGTGCATCCTCGGGAGCCACAAATCATTGGAAAAACACAGTGAATCGCGACTTTCTTATCTTTTCGCGCATCTACCTCTTCTTTCTTCTGATCTTGTCTCTTCTGACTCTTCTCACCTCTGCTTTTCAACTGTCCATATTGTCGGAAGTTTCACTTCTAAACTTCCTTCGGATACATAATGGGCTTGTCTTGGCTTACGTTGGGCCACATGGGCGGGCCGTCGTGGCCCAAGAGGGTGGCGGGCCAAAATATAGCACCAGTTTTTGCCGAAACGGGGCCTTACTAAAGACTATTTGGCGCCCCGGCGGGCTAAAATAGTACAAGTTTTTGCCAAAACAGGACCTCACTACAGACTATCTGCCGCCCCGGCGGGCCCAAATAGCACCAGTCGCGCCAAAAACTCGTACCTAAAGACTGTTTGGCGCCCCGGCGGGCCAAAATAGTACCAGTTTTTGCCACAACAGGACCTCACTACACACTATCTGCCGCCCGGCGGGCCCAAATAGCACCAGTCGCGCCAAAAACTCGTACCTAAAGACTGTTTGGCGCCCCGGCGGGCCAAAATAGTACCAGTTTTTGCCACAACAGGACCTTACGTTGGGCCACATGGGCGGGCCGTCGTGGGCCAAGAGGGTTGCATTTCTAGGCACCGCGCCTACGTTGGGCTACATGGGCGGGCCGTCGTGGCCCAAGAGGGTTGCATTTGTTGTTGTTTTCGTTGTTGTCGTTGTCGTCGTCGTCGTCGTTGTTGTTGTTCATGGGCGGGCCGATGTAGCCCAAGAGGGTTGCATTTCTAGGCACCGCGCCTGGTCCAGGTGGGCATGTTGGGTGCATCCTCGGGAGCCACAAATCATTGGAAAAACACAGTGAATCGCGACTTTCCTATCTTTTCGCGCATCTACCTCTTCTTTCTTCTGATCTTGTCTCTTCTGACTTTCTCACCTCTGCTTTTCAACTGTCCATATTGTCGGAAGTTTCACTTCTAAACTTCCTTCGAATACATAATGGGCTTGTCTTGGCTTACGTTGGGCCACATGGGCGGGCCGTCGTGCCCAAGAGGGTGGCGGGCCAAAATATAGCACCAGTTTTTGCTGAAACGGGGCCTTACTAAAGACTGTTTGGCGCCCCGGCGGGCTAAAATAGTACAAGTTTTTGCCAAAACAGGACCTCACTACAGACTATCTGCCGCCCCGGCGGGCTCAAATAGCACCAGTCGCGCCAAAAACTCGTACCTAAAGACTGTTTGGCGCCCTGGCGGGCCAAAATAGTACCAGTTTTTGCCACAACAGGACCTCACTACACACTATCTGCCGCCCGGCGGGCCAAAATAGCAGCAGCTTTTGCCGAAACAGGGCCTTACTACAGACTAGTCAAACAACAGTTCTGCAGAAACAAGGACTCACTACAGACTATTGGCCGGCGCCGCCGGCGCAGTTAGGCAAAGTATCTTGCAGAGAAGGCCTCCCTGAAATATCTTACAAAAAAAAAAGCGCGCCTTCGGCGCGCCACTACAGCTCCTGATACTCACACATATACCATTTTTTTCGTCGCGCGCGCTCAAACCGCTTGATTTCAAAAAATATTGTCTTCTTAGATCGGTTTTTTGGGCGTTCGCGCTACAGCTCCTGATACACACATATACCATTTTTTTCTTCGCGCGCGTTCAAACCACTTAATTTCAAACACATCGTCTTCTTTGATTCTTTTTTTTGGGCGTTTGCATTTTTTTGGCGCAGCTTCGGGTTAAAAACCATGCTTTTTGCCTCTGTTTTCTATTATCGCAAAAACGCTTCAACAAGCAAAACCTTCAAAAAACAATGTCGTTGTCTGCATTTGCGGGCCCTCTCGCGCCGACGTGACCAAAAGCTATGGCAAAAAGTCCAAAAGAAAAATGGAGCGATAGTTTCCCCCGTCATTATCCCTTGAAAATGTGCCCCCTAGCCTCCATCCTATGCCGTTCCTTTGTTTTGTCTCTTTGCCGCGCGTTTTCTGGCCTGCCCCTCCTGCTCCAACCGGCTGCGGCTCCACGTAGCATCCGGTGCCTGCCCCCGAAGCTGTTTACATGTGTTTACACCTTCGGCCTGTGTCGGTTTACCGCCTGTTGAGATCCACTTATACTGTGAAAAACCTGCTTTGCCCGCTTTGTAGGAACATTAGTCATGTTGGAGGCATTTTGGACCTAGATCACCTAGATTGACGACATGAGATTCAGGCTCAACTCTGTGGGGGTTGTCATCTCCGGGCCTGGCCTTTCTTACACAGGTTCTGCACTTAGCAGCTGTACTGTGGCAAGCGGATGTGTGCCACAAGTTTTTTTCTGCAGACCTTTGCTGGTGTATTCAGCTCGCCGCATTATTCACATATAGAAAATCTTCTGTCGTTATCATTGTTGTTGCTGCCCTATGACGGACCGAACGTTTCCTTCCCCAGCCATGACTCAATTCTGAGGAAGAAGCAACACGGCACCAAAATGTTGGCGTCCCTGCTGCAGGCCCTGCTCTGTGAAACGTTTTGTGACGCAGTTTCATTCCGACGAAGTCGTGTGTGTGTGAGTTTTGTTGTGGTTGTTGCATTCTAGTTACTGTTCTTGTTGCTGTGATGACTGTTGTTGTGGTATGTTGCCGTTGTTTCCCGGTGCTTCAGGTGGTGCCTGTCCTTCATGTTTCGGACCTCGTCCCTTTGGTATCCCTCCTGCAGCTTCTTGCGGCTGCAAAATTTTCGCCTGAGACAGGGGGCTTCGAAGAATTCGTTGAAGCCCCCTTAAGGTACCTTCGAAGCCTTCGGCGAAGACCCCTTAAGGTACCTTCGTCGAAGCCCCCTTAAGGTACCTTCGAAGGCTTCGAAGCCCCCTTAAGGTACCTTCGAAGCCTTCGAAGCCCCCTTAAGGTACCTTAAGGGGGCTTCGGTTCCTCGTTCACCCCCCCCCCGTCCCCCCACCCCCCTTCGGCAAAGGCTTAAGGTACCTTCGAAGGGGGCTTAAGGTACCTTCGCCGAAGGGTGCTCCACGACTGCCCCCAGGCAGTCGGTGAGAGGCCCTTCGGGAAGGTACCTTAAGGGGGGAGCTTGAGAAATTGAATTTGAAGGTCCGTTGAGGAAGCCTTCGAAGCCCCCCTTAAGGTGCCTTCGAAGCCTTCGAAGCTCCCTTAAGGTACCTTCAAAGGCTTCAGCCAAGGCTTCAACGCTCGAAGCCACCTTAAGGTACCTTAAGGGGGCTTCGAAGGCTTTGAAGGTACCTTAAGGGGGCTTCGAAGAATTCGCTGAAGCCCCCTTAAGGTACCTTCGAAGGCTTCGAAGCCCCCTTAAGGTACCTTCGAAGCCTTTGAAGCCCTCTTAAGGTACCTTCGAAGTCTTCGGCGAAGACGCCTTACGGTACCTTCGTCGAAGCACCCTTAAGGTACCTTCGAAGGCTTTGAAGCCCTTAAGATCCCTTGCTCCTAGTAGTCGTAGTAGTCGTAGTAATCGTAATAGTCGTAGTAGTCGTCGTAGTAGTAGTAGCAGTAGTAGAAGTAGTAGTAGTAGTAGTAGTAATACTAGTAGTAGTCGTAGTAGTAGTAGTAGTAGTAGCAGTAGTAGTAGTTGTAGTAGTAGTTGCAGTAGTAGTCGTAGTAGTTGTAGTAGTAGTAGTAGTAGCAGTCGTAGTAGCAGTAGTAGTGGTCGGGGTTGTAATCGTATCGTAGTCATACTCGTAGTCGTAGTAGAAGTAGTAGTAGTAGTAGCAGCAGCAGCAGCAGGAGTAGTAGTAGTAGTAGTAGTAGGAATAGTCGTAGTAGTAGTAGAAGTAGTAGTCCAGGTGGGCATGTTGGGTGCATATTATGCTTGTCTTGGCTTACGTTGGGCCACATTGGGTGCATATTGGGCGTGTCTTGGCTTACGTTGGGCCACATGGGCGGGCGTAAAGCCGTCGCCGCGGCCGCCAGGGTGGAGTCAAAGCTCGAGTCGCGAGAAAAAATGCTTGTCTTGGCTTACGTTGGGCCACATTGGGTGCATATTGGGCGTGTCTTGGCTTACGTTGGGCCACATGGGCGGGCGTAAAGCCGTCGCCGCGGCCGCCAGGGTGGAGTCAAAGCTCGAGTCGCGAGAAAAAATGCTTGTCTTGGCTTACGTTGGGCCACATTGGGCCAAGAGGGTTACATTTCTAGGCACTGCGCCTGGTCCAGGTGGGCCTGTTGGGTGCATATTGAGCTTGTGTTGGCTTACGTTGAGCCACATGGGCGGGCCGTCGTGGGCTAAGAGGTACATTTCTAGGCACCGCGTTGTCTTGGCCTACGTTGGGCCACATTGGGCCAAGAGGGTTACATTTCTAGGCACCGCGCCTGGTCCAGGTGGGCATGTTGGGTGCATATTGGGCTTGTGTTGGCTTACGTTGAGCCACATGGGCGGGCCGTCGTGGGCCAAGAGGTACATTTCTAGGCACCGCGCCCAATCCAGGTGGGTATGTTGGGTGCATATTGGGCTTGTCTTGGCTTACGTTGGGCCACATGGGCGGGCCGTCGTGGGCCAAGAGGGTTGCATTTCTAGGCACCGCGCCTACGTTGGGCCACATGGGCGGGCCGTCGTAGCCCAAGAGGGTTGCATTTCTAGGCACCGCGCCTGGTCCAGGTGGGCATGTTGGGGCATATTGGGCGTGTCTTGGCTTACGTTGGGCCAGATTGGGCCAAGAGGGTTGCATTTCTAGGCACCGCGCCTGGTCCAGGTGGGCATGTTGGGTGCATATTGGGCGTGTCTTGGCTTACGTTGGGCCAGATTGGGCCAAGAGAGTTACATTTCTAGGCACCGCGCCTGGTCCAGGTGGGCATGTTGGGTGCATATTGGGCTTGTGCTGGCTTACGTTGAGCCACATGGGCGGGCCGTCGTGGCCCAAGAGGGTTGCATTTCTAGGCACCGCGCCCGGTCCACGTGGGCATGTTGGGTGCATATTATGCTTGTCTTGGCTTACGTTGGGCCACATGGGCGGGCCGTCGTGGGCCAAGAGGGTTGCATTTCTAGGCACCGCGCCTACGTTGGGCTACATGGGCGGGCCGTCGTGGCCCAAGAGGGTTGCATTTGTTGTTGTTTTCGTCGTTGTCGTTGTCGTCGTCGTCGTCGTCCTCGTCGTCGTCGTCGTTGTTGTTGTTGTTTGTTGTTGTTTGTTGTTGTTGTTGTGGTTGTTGTTGTTGTTGTTGCCGTTGTTGTTGTTCATGGGCGGGCCGTTGTAGCCTAAGAGGGTTGCATTTCTAGGCACCGCGCCTGGTCCAGGTGGGCATGTTGGGTGCATCCTCGGGAGCCACAAATCATTGGAAAAACACAGTGAATCGCGACTTTCTTATCTTTTCGCGCATCTACCTCTTCTTTCTTCTGATCTTGTCTCTTCTGACTCTTCTCACCTCTGCTTTTCAACTGTCCATATTGTCGGAAGTTTCACTTCTAAACTTCCTTCGGATACATAATGGGCTTGTCTTGGCTTACGTTGGGCCACATGGGCGGGCCGTCGTGGCCCAAGAGGGTGGCGGGCCAAAATATAGCACCAGTTTTTGCCGAAACGGGGCCTTACTAAAGACTATTTGGCGCCCCGGCGGGCTAAAATAGTACAAGTTTTTGCCAAAACAGGACCTCACTACAGACTATCTGCCGCCCCGGCGGGCCCAAATAGCACCAGTCGCGCCAAAAACTCGTACCTAAAGACTGTTTGGCGCCCCGGCGGGCCAAAATAGTACCAGTTTTTGCCACAACAGGACCTCACTACACACTATCTGCCGCCCCGGCGGGCCCAAATAGCACCAGTCGCGCCAAAAACTCGTACCTAAAGACTGTTTGGCGCCCCGGCGGGCCAAAATAGTACCAGTTTTTGCCACAACAGGACCTTACGTTGGGCCACATGGGCGGGCCGTCGTGGGCCAAGAGGGTTGCATTTCTAGGCACCGCGCCTACGTTGGGCTACATGGGCGGGCCGTCGTGGCCCAAGAGGGTTGCATTTGTTGTTGTTTTCGTTGTTGTCGTTGTCGTCGTCGTCGTCGTTGTTGTTGTTCATGGGCGGGCCGATGTAGCCCAAGAGGGTTGCATTTCTAGGCACCGCGCCTGGTCCAGGTGGGCATGTTGGGTGCATCCTCGGGAGCCACAAATCATTGGAAAAACACAGTGAATCGCGACTTTCCTATCTTTTCGCGCATCTACCTCTTCTTTCTTCTGATCTTGTCTCTTCTGACTTTCTCACCTCTGCTTTTCAACTGTCCATATTGTCGGAAGTTTCACTTCTAAACTTCCTTCGAATACATAATGGGCTTGTCTTGGCTTACGTTGGGCCACATGGGCGGGCCGTCGTGCCCAAGAGGGTGGCGGGCCAAAATATAGCACCAGTTTTTGCTGAAACGGGGCCTTACTAAAGACTGTTTGGCGCCCCGGCGGGCTAAAATAGTACAAGTTTTTGCCAAAACAGGACCTCACTACAGACTATCTGCCGCCCCGGCGGGCTCAAATAGCACCAGTCGCGCCAAAAACTCGTACCTAAAGACTGTTTGGCGCCCTGGCGGGCCAAAATAGTACCAGTTTTTGCCACAACAGGACCTCACTACACACTATCTGCCGCCCCGGCGGGCCAAAATAGCAGCAGCTTTTGCCGAAACAGGGCCTTACTACAGACTAGTCAAACAACAGTTCTGCAGAAACAAGGACTCACTACAGACTATTGGCCGGCGCCGCCGGCGCAGTTAGGCAAAGTATCTTGCAGAGAAGGCCTCCCTGAAATATCTTACCAAAAAAAAAAGCGCGCCTTCGGCGCGCCACTACAGCTCCTGATACTCACACATATACCATTTTTTTCGTCGCGCGCGCTCAAACCGCTTGATTTCAAAAAATATTGTCTTCTTAGATCGGTTTTTTGGGCGTTCGCATTTTTTCGCGCCTTCGGCGCGCCGCTACAGCTCCTGATGCACACATATACCATTTTTTTCTTCGCGCGCGTTCAAACCACTTAATTTCAAAACACATCGTCTTCTTTGATCCTTTTTTTTGGGCGTTTGCATTTTTTTTTGGCGCAGCTTCGGGTTAAAAACCATGCTTTTTGCCTTTGTTTTCTATTATCGCAAAAACGCTTCAACAAGCAAAACCTTCAAAAAACAATGTCGTTGTCTGCATTTGCGGGCCCCCTCGCGCCGACGTGACCAAAAGCTATGGCAAAAAGTCCAAAAGAAAAATGGAGCGATAGTTTCCCCCGTCATTATCCCTTGAAAATGTGCCCCCTAGCCTCCATCCTATGCCGTTCCTTTGTTTTGTCTCTTTGCCGCGCGTTTTCTGGCCTGCCCCTCCTGCTCCAACCGGCTGCGGCTCCACGTAGCATCCGGTGCCTGCCCCCGAAGCTGTTTACATGTGTTTACACCTTCGGCCTGTGTCGGTTTACCGCCTGTTGAGATCCACTTATACTGTGAAAAACCTGCTTTGCCCGCTTTGTAGGAACATTAGTCATGTTGGAGGCATTTTGGACCTAGATCACCTAGATTGACGACATGAGATTCAGGCTCAACTCTGTGGGGGTTGTCATCTCCGGGCCTGGCCTTTCTTACACAGGTTCTGCACTTAGCAGCTGTACTGTGGCAAGCGGATGTGTGCCACAAGTTTTTTTCTGCAGACCTTTGCTGGTGTATTCAGCTCGCCGCATTATTCACATATAGAAAATCTTCTGTCGTTATCATTGTTGTTGCTGCCCTATGACGGACCGAACGTTTCCTTCCCCAGCCATGACTCAATTCTGAGGAAGAAGCAACACGGCACCAAAATGTTGGCGTCCCTGCTGCAGGCCCTGCTCTGTGAAACGTTTTGTGACGCAGTTTCATTCCGACGAAGTCGTGTGTGTGTGAGTTTTGTTGTGGTTGTTGCATTCTAGTTACTGTTCTTGTTGCTGTGATGACTGTTGTTGTGGTATGTTGCCGTTGTTTCCCGGTGCTTCAGGTGGTGCCTGTCCTTCATGTTTCGGACCTCGTCCCTTTGGTATCCCTCCTGCAGCTTCTTGCGGCTGCAAAATTTTCGCCTGAGACCGCGATGTTCCAAACCATACGGGCCCAGTTGCAGGCCAGAGCCAACCACATGACAGAAAGTCTTCACATGGCCGTGCTCTCGGGTGCATATTGTCCTGCTATCAATCGCACTGCCTGTGCTGTGCTTCGCTTCGAAGCTTTTGACTGTCGCTTCGACCATCGCTTGGAAGATGTGCTGCCGTGCTTTCGTGGCGCCCTTGATGCCTACGAGCCAGGTGACACGTCTCCAACGGAACTCGTGGAGCGTTTCAAAGCTTACAATGCGCACGCTCCGGAGCTCGTGGCGGTCTTGGCGTTCCTGTCGGAGACTACCGCTGCTTCGGGACATTGGCTTTGCCCTCCAGGGTCGCGCGGGCGCGAATACTTCATCATCCAATTTGCGTACCGCAACCTACGTGCAGCTCTCGTGTTCGAAGCTCCGCCGCGCCAAGTGATTGTGCTCGACTAGACTTGACTTCGTTCTCGGAGAGATGAGTGCCTCGATACATGTTTTTCTTTGTGGCAAAAGACGCGAGCTGCTGATTCACAGTTTCATGTGTGTCCATGCTAAACTGCAGTTGGTTGCTGTATTTCGTTGTCGGCTGCACCCCGTTTGTATTGTGTTTGTGGCTGCGCTGTCGCACTGCTGCTTTCCGCTGCACATGCCCGCGCGAACCTTCCATGCGGGCAGCTGAGGTGATTTTTGCAGAGAAAGACTCAACTCCGGCATCAACTCAACACATGTCTGTTAGTGGAACTGAGGTCAAAACCCTGTCTACACTGCAGGTCTTGGCCCTAGCTTTCCTGTCTTACAGGGGTTTGGCTTGAAACAGCTGCGCCTGATACACCGCGGGTTTTCCTGCCGACCACTTGCTCCATGCCGGCTTTGTGAACTCAGGTCGCTGCTGCTTCCGCTTGTCTTGCGCTTAGCTGAGCTGTCCTGTCTTGCACAGTTTTCGCTTCGCGATGTTGCGTATCATAAACCCCGAGTTTTTCAACAGACGCAGATCTTGCTGCGCTCTGTGTGATTGTGAACTCGTGATTGTGAACTCAGGTCCATTCCTTGCATTTTGCGGCGACCATTCTTTGTTGCTGCTTCCGCTTGTCTTGCGCTTAGCTGAGCTGTCCTGTCTTGCACAGTTTTCGCTTCGCGATGTTGCGTATCATAAACCCCGAGTTTTTCAACAGACGCAGATCTTGCTGCGCTCTGTGTGATTGTGAACTCGTGATTGTGAACTCAGGTCCATTCCTTGCATTTTGCGGCGACCATTCTTTGTTGCTGCTTCCGCTTGTCTTGCGCTTAGCTGAGCTGTCCTGTCTTGCACAGTTTTCGCTTCGCGATGTTGCGTATCATAAACCCCGAGTTTTTCAACAGACGCAAATATTGCTGCGCTCTGTGTGCTTGTGAACTCGTGATTGTGAACTCAGGTCCATTCCTTGCATTTTGCGGCGACCATTCTTTGTTGCTGCTTCCGCTTGTCTTGCGCTTAGCTGAGCTGTCCTGTCTTGCACAGTTTTCGCTTCGCGATGTTGCGTATCATAAATCCCGAGTTTTTCAACAGACGCAGATCTTGCTGCGCTCTGTGTGATTGTGAACTCGTGATTGTGAACTCAGGTCCATTCCTTGCATTTTGCGGCGACCATTCTTTGTTGTGTTTCCTTCCATGCCGCCACGCTCCCAAGCAAAGCATGCGGCTTTGGCTGCAGCTGCAAAGGGCTCTGCAGACATACGGGATGCCCTGCATGGAAATGTCACTGCGATGCCTCCTGTTATCACGATAGATGCAGATCTCGAAGCAGCGCCTTCCAGTCGCAAGAAAGCACGGTTCACTTCTCATCCTCTTCCGTCGGAAGGACATCTTGACATCCGTGCAGCCCTGGAGCATGGACATGCACTCACACGCACCGCACTCAGCCCGAGGTCATTTACCGCTGCACAAGAAGAAGCTCTACTTCATTGGGGCGCAGACTCTTTTGCGGCAACGTGTGCTGCATGGGCGGGTATGGGTGCAGATGCTTCTCCCTTGGTGCTGCTGGCAAATTTCCACCTGATCCCCCCCCGTGTTGTTGAGTTGTTCGGCTTGTCAGACAACGGAGATGGCAACCATGTGAATACTACGCGAAGCTTCCTTCGCGTTGCTTCCGCTTGGTGGCGTCTCCAACGGTCCGAACTTCCTGCTGAAGGAGATGGCAAAGCGAAAGAGGACTTTGTAGATGCAGCGGTGGCTTTTGGTGATACGAGGCGTATCCTGAAAATACGTCCAGAATGGTTGGACAAAATCATGGCCGGACAGAAAACTTTGGAGATTCGTGGCTCCAAGTGTCCCCACACCGGCTGGGTGTCTATTGCCTCGACCGGACAAGGCATGATTCGGTGCAGGGCGAAATTGGGCCCGAGCCATCCTCTCACAGAAGAGGAGCACAGGCAGCATGCTGTAGCAGTACGCTCCATGGGCTATAAGAACCCGTGGGCATGGCCCATCGAAGCGTTGGAGATTGTCGAGCCACCAATCCGAATTCCACCTCATGTTGCCCGCGCAGCAGTCCAATGGATTACTCGTGAGCGTTGGGAAAAATTGCACGCGGAGGCTACACTCACAGTCGAAGGCCCAACAGCGGCCACCGACGCAAATGCCAATGTGTGAGGGCCCTTGTGAGGGTTCCCGTTGCGAAAGCAAAAAGCTTTATACATGTAAGTATCGCAGCTCCAAACTGTGGGACTGATTTTTAGTTGGCTTCGCTTATACTGGCATACTCTTTTGTTTCGCAGTAGTTTGCTTTGCAACGCAACGCTGGGAAGGATGTGTGGACTACGGTTGGCCGGTCCTGTGTCCTTTTGAATTGTTTTTGTTTTGGCATCCTCAAAAATTTTTGGCTACGGTCCGAACCCTAGAGGCGATGAAAAAGTGGTGCTTACTCGTTACCCACACAGCCAAACGACTATTCCGAACCTAACCCTTCTTTGCTGCTGTTAACTTCTTTCCTGACTTATTTTTTCGTGCTCTGGCTCAAGTCTTGGTTCCATGGCGTCATTTGCAGACCTGGTCCACCCACTGCCTCTGGTAGCCTTGCCTTTGCTCGTCATCGCCTTGGAGCGCGGTGGCCCGTCAGGCTTCGCCCGTGAAGCAGCCTCTTTACTGAGGCAGCATGATTTTGCAGTCCCGCCCGACCTGATTCTAGACAACATCCTGGCCAAGTTACAAGCGGGGTTGCTGCTGCCACGTGAATCCAATGTGCCAGTTGATGTGCCATGCAATGTTGTTGGGTGCCCTGATTGTGGGGTGGTGCTACCGCCTGGTACAATCCACGAAACCCGCGTTCTGCAGTGGCCCGGTGGTTTCAAAACAGGAACCTATGAGCAGAAAAGATGTGAACGCTGCGGCTGTGTCTTCCTTTCGTGCTGGATGCGTAGCCCAGCAGGAACTCTTTCGGTGGTGTCACCACCAGAGATGTGTTGCTTTTGGCTGCTCGTCAACCACCCTAAGACCACCACCTTTTCTTTTGTTGCAACCAGTTTGCTGCGGCACTGCACAAGTTTGGTGGTGAGGCTTCGCGCCACTTTTTTTGGCATTTGCCAATTCTTGGGCGACGTGGAGGGCCATCCTACATTTCCCCAGCTTCGTGGACAGCTTGAGTTTGGTTGGGTATACTGGAGAGTGTGTACACTTCTGTGGCCGGACACGGTGTTACGCAACGAGCTTGTTGCCCTACAATTTCAGTTAGCTCCGCGACCTCGCGGCCCCGCAGATGAATGCCTCCAGATGCTCGCAAGGCTGCTCCGCCGCCGGCATTTACATGTCTACGCTCGACTGCACACTTGCTCCGTTTGTGTGCAAATTCCCAGTGTTGCAGTTGATGGCAAAGTTTCCTTTGCAGCAGCCCTGTGCAGTTACATGGACGAATCTGTCATCCAGCACCCGCTGGTGGATCAAGCCGTTCCCTGTGGCTGCTTGGCCTTTCCTGCATTGGGGCGTCGTGCATGTGCCCGACATGCCGGGGCGTCAACGTTGGCACCGGCAGATGGCGACCCAAGGCCCGCCGCTGCACCAACCCGGTGTCCTGCGGAGCATGCGCTCCAAAGGCTGCTTCGCGATGATGTTTGGCATCATGCTTGTGACCATTGTGCTCTTGCCTTGGTGTCTGGCGTCAGCTTTTGGACTTGCGGGGACTGCAACTATGACCTTTGTGACGCATGTTACCGCCAGAGCCGCCCCGAGGTACAGGTGCCTCCGATAGCAATTGCCGGCGGGCCCCCCGCTGCTGGTCCGTACGTGCTTCCTCCAACAGTGGACTCAGAGGATGAAGACGACAACCCATGTGGCATTGTGAAGAAATTAGCTACAACCTACTACCGCCGACAGGGCGGGGTCGTGACCGCCATGCTCGCTTGCGGCAGAGTAGTCAACATACGACCACTATTTGGCAAAGAAGGGTGTCGGCAGGTCACATGCTTGCTTGGAGAAGTTTATGCTCACCGTGGTAGCATCAGGTACATCATCTACGACAACGCGTGCAAGCTGGGCCGGTTTATTCGCAAGCGTGCTGCCCGCACTGGAACCATGCAACAATTGGCCCAGTGCAGATTCGTTCTGGATCGGTGGCACCGGTCGAATCACACTGCATGCTTGACACCGGAGCATCGCTTGTACATGCCAGAGGTTGACATCGACAGCCATCCACCGCTGGCCCATTTGAATAGCTCGTGGAACGAAAGTTGGAATGCCTGGTTGGACAGGTTCGTTCCCCCAGCTCGGTCCATGAGTGCCGCGATGCTCGAAGTCTATGCCCTGCTGCTGGTGGATCTTTGGAACACACATGTTGTTCCACAGGGAGGAACTGCCCCGCCAAGTGGTCTGGCCCTGCGGCCACGTTTGAAACGCCGGCCAGCGCCACCTTAATTAGGCTTTGTTCTGTAGCGGAATCTGTACGTATAGCTGCTAGCATAGCTTAATTGTTCATCTCCGGTTTCAAAAAAGCGGTTGTTCTGCTCCGTGTTCTTGCTTTCTTGGCTTTGTTTTTCCTGTGTAATTGCCGTCTAGGCTCTAAATTTCATTCCATTTTCAGCACGCTTGACTGTAGACACTGTAGAATTTCGGTTCTTGTGCAGCACCCTAGCGATTACGTCTTTCAGTTCCGTTGCCTGCGCCATGGAACAACGCCGCAGGTGGGCAGACATCACGGACGAAGAAGTGGACACCTTGTGGGCCGCCGCCCCCCGCGCTGCAGGCTTGCCCCGCGCTGTAGCGCCGCGACGGCCGCGCCGTCGTCCACCGCGTGCAGCTCGCCAGCAAGCGCACATGACAGGAGCAATCTATGGCAACCTCTTGCGCCTCTATGTTTGGGTCGTTGCGACGGGGAGCCCAGATGTAACTTTGCGGCAGAATCTGCAAGTGTATTTGCAGCAGCACCATTTGCCCAACTATGCAGCACCCTTTTGGGTCTGGGTATGGGTTTTCCACTTGAGCCACGTCTAGCAGATGTCTTGAGAGCGGAAGCCCCTCAGAGCGAACTTGCTTGGAAGTTGTACAGACTCTTGTGGCCACGCAACGTGCGTGCAGAGGCTTAAAATGCGTTGCCAAGCCAAAGGTTTATCGCCCAAATCAGAATTTGAGATTTCCTACGTCTTTTCACTTTGTTCCCAATCGCATTCTGGCATTTGCATTGTGCTTGGCCTGCTGCAACCGGCAACCGCTACAGTTCACCAGTGTTGCCTGTGAAAAAAAGCGGCTATCAGTTTGCGTCAGGCCTTGTGTCTTTCAGTCTCCCAACTTTTGTTTGCTGCAGCTTAGTTTTTCACTTACTCGGATTTGGCTTGTTCTTGTCTTGCAGTCTCCGCAGTTTCGTGCCCCGGCGCGGTCGGGTTGCCTTCGTTGCGACATGGCCGCGGAACAGGTTCGCCGTGCTTTCCAGGACGAGACTGTCAAAACCGAGCTTTTCCGACTCTTGGAGGCAGAGCCCTTCGCTGAAGGTCTGCTGTTGGAGCACTATCCGGAGCTGCTGCGGGAATGGCGCGCAATTTCTGATGCCATGCAAGTTCCGTGGCAATATGTCATGGTCTGCGAGCTCTCGCTTGCATCGTTTTGCAGCCCCACTGCCGTGCTCTTTCCCTGGAACACCTTGCGGGTGTATCCCGTTCTTTGGTGGTTCCTTCTTCATCCTGGGGCATTCAACACCAGTGGCGTCATCCGGCTGTACTCCGAGGTGTGCGGGGAAGAAACTTCTAAAAGTGCGTCGGCGTGTTTTGAATACAGACTTGTTTTGATCAGGTTTGGCACCTCTTGGAGCAGGACATCAATGGCGCTCGCGCGCAATTGCGTGATCAATGGCAGGGCCAAGGTAACCAGCGCAACCCTTTTGCTGGGTCGGTCAGTGCCACAAGTGGCTCCGGATCCTTGGAAGGCGAGGGAAAGCTGATGGCGCTGCCTCAAAACCTCTCCCGCAGCTGCGGCTTCCTACCCGAAGGCCAAACGCTGTTTTCCATGTTGGATCAAATCTCATGCCGTATTCTTCGTGACGGGTTCGGGTTGTTCTGTTCAGGCAAGCGGCTGCTGCAATGGCTGAAGAACGAGGGCGCCATTAATGAGTCCATCGTCGTGGAGTTGTTTGAACGCAGTCGGTGGAAGAGGCCCCGTGCACGTACATGGCAGCTCCGTTTCTATTCTCGGAGTTTTTAGTTTTACCATTTCTGGTCTGTGTACTTGTCGCATTCGATTCCTTACAGCCAGCCTGACTGTTCTTGTTTTTGTTCTTGTTCTTCTTCTTCTTCTTCTTGTTCTTCTTCTTCTTGTTGTTGTTGTTGTTGCTGCTGCTGCTCAATCTTTCTCCTTTGGTGTGGTGTGCTTCTGCGATGACCACAGCATCTGCCCGTAGGTCAACCGTGAACGCAGAGCGGACTTTCGTGGTCTCCTTCCCGTTCTTCCTCGCCTCTGGCGCCCTGCACATCGAGGACGTGTTGGAGCTGTATGTCTCCGGCGATCCGTTGGGGATCCGAGGGCGCCTTGGTCTGTTCTATGCCCGGGCGACTTTCAAACGAGCCCGGGAGGTTGAAGCGGCGGCTGCAGCGATTTCAGCGGAGAGGCTGTGCCCTTGGGTGTGGGCAATGGGACCGTTTCTGGTGTGAAAGGTTTTTCTCAATGCAGGAAAGCTTCTATGTTAAGGCAGCAGTAGTGGACTCTTTCTTGCTTGCAGCTGTTCGGCGACATTAAATGTGTACCGATAAAAACCATTGTAAGTCCGTTGGTGGTATGTCTGCAAGTCTGTTGAAACTTTGATTCTCCGCGGGGGTACGTATGCCCATTGTTCGGCTTTAGTTCTGCCTTGTACATCAGCCGGTACACTAATCTGCTTTCGCTTTTTGGCTTCTGCGTCCAGTCGCGAATGCCTGTCCAGGTATGGTCTCGAAAAACGTCTTCGGGAACGTTTTGCCCGGGCCTGGCGCGCACATGACCCTTTGCATGCTGCCCCAGCGCATCTGTTCGAGGACCATGCGGGCTACCAGTGGCGGGTCTACACCCTAGCACCCGAGGCCTTGCGAGACTTCGAAGCCCGCTTTGATTATCACACTCAGCAGCAGGAAGCGGCACACCTGCAGCGATTGGCGGAAAGCCACTTTCATTCCAAAGCAAAAACCAAGCATCTCCGCCATGCCCTCGCTCTGCATCTCTGCGAGGAAAGCCGCCTTGGCCATGCCGTGAATGAGTGGAACACTGTCGTTCCTTTACCTGCAATGTTGGTGGGACGTGCTTTGTCCGATTACATGGACAAGTGTGATAGAACTGTGGCTGACTTCGTCGCCGATGTCCTGCAGCGAGGTGATGCAGCCCCAAAACCGTCTGTGGGCGGGGGTGGCCGTGCCACTGTGCGGCAACAACTGCTTGCGGTCTTGGCCACCAACCAGGGCCACTTGGAACAGCTTCAGCCTCCACGAATTCACCCTGTTTTGGAAATCATGCGAGCGGTCCTGCGTGCTCGGCATCCTTGGATCGAGTCGGGGAATATTCTGAAAGTTGCCAGCTGCAAAAATGCGTTGCGAACCTTCGGCAGCCCAGAGCAGCTGCAATTGTATTGCCTCGCCGCAAAAGCCTTGTACTTTGCAGGCTTTGGCTTTGCCGGCATGGGTACCAATTCCCACGGTACACCAGTGATCTGGTTCAGGAAGCGTCCATTGGAGGTGGGCAGTGGCAGCTACGCCATCTCGGTGAATATCTTGACTGCCCTTGGCCTTGGGGTTGGAGAGTATGTCGGTGCGAACTTGGATGCGGAGCGCCCCAGCACGGCTCCGGCTGCGGACATGCCGCCTCAACCTGAAGATATGGCTGCTTTCTTAGCAAAACTCCAAGGCCTAATTCAGCGACAGAATGCAGCGGAGTAATTACTCTTTGCCATCCATTTCTGCGTTAGCTTCCAGCCCTTCTGTACAGGATGCCTTTGATGGTTGCTGCGAGCAATGCAGTTCAGTGCCTCTGTTCGAACAAATCTTCTTTGCAAGCTGCAACGGTTTCACCGGCTTGCTTGCTGGAACACCTGGCTGCGCGCACCGCTTGCAAAACGATTTGTTTTGTGTTGAATTTCCATCTGTCTGTTGACGTGGTGATTCTTGGTGTCCAAGAGCTTTGCTTGTGATGATGGGCTGTAGGAACGTTTTTTTCTTTGCGTATTTATCACCCTTGCGCAGCAGCGGCTCAAAGTTTGTTTGTTCTGAACCACGTTGTGCCAACAATGTTGCTACTACAGCTCCCAGCTGTCGTGCTGACGTGTCACTTGCTAGACTTTTTGCCTGCTGGAGCAGCATGGGCGCTGATCGCTATTGCCCACTTTACTGAGATTGACGCCCACACCATCACTTCATATGTCAACGCTCGTGGCTCCCAGTTGCTTCGACTGCTGGAGGCTATACTCCGAGACGGGCTGACGGTCCCAGTCTTCGAATACCGGCAGCTACCTACTGTGTTGTTGAGCTGCCCTTGCGGGAGCCACCGACCAGCGCGCGAGCGTTTGGCCGACTTCGCCTTCTTTGTCTTGGGGTTGCCCCAGCAGCCAGAGACCTCGTTTGATGCTTCTCTGATGAAGTTTGACACCTTTATGGACAAGGAACTCCGTTTTTCGTATTACTGTTGTGCAAGAAACGCATGCCCCATGTCTGTCTGTTCTTGGCGTTTTCACGAATGGTTCCTGTTTCTGCTTCCGCCATTTTTTTTAAATGCCATCTGCCCTTCCAGGCCCAGGAAGACAAGGATGCGTGGTTGCCGATCTACAACTATGATTTGGGCCACAGCAAGGCATACGATGATGCAATCTTGTGGCTTCACAAACAGGTACGCGCCGTTCTTTGGATCGAGCATGTGCAAGCGGTGCCGCTACCCTCCACTGTTTCCTTGCTGCACGACTCCTCCGAGTCACCTGTTCCTGTTGGAGCTGCGGTCTCGTACTTCTGTCTCCTTGGCGAGTTCTGCAACATTTCATTCGTTCTTTTGTTTTCGGAAGGTGAAGATGAGCATGGTAGAGCGCTGCGCCCGCAGCCTAGTGTCCCGCCGCGGACGGGCTGCAATCTCGGTCCGTAGTGGTGCCGAAGCAGCGATGCTCACTTGGCACTTTCAGCGCAAAAAGGGCCTTTTGCGGCCGTGAGCCACATGCTGTGTCACGTTCTGCCTGATCACAAACCTTCTCTATGGAGACCCCTTTCTATAAAAAGATTGTGCCCCACGTAATGGACTCCAAGTTTTCTAGGCAAGAAGCATGTGGTTGTTTCCCCCTTTTTCCCGCTCCCCCCCCTCTTGCCAGATCCTTGTAACGAGCCCCTACCCAACAGCCATACAGACTGCTGTATGCTGCAGGCATGCTTCAATGTACCTTCTGGTATGGGATATGATATAAACGTATTCGATTGAGTAAATTCGAAACATCTTTGTCCAAATGCAATGACAAATACATAGCGATGAGTCGACTGATATTTATATGAAATTATGAGTTCATTTCGTTTTTCTGAAATACATATTCAAAATTTCATTAGAGTCATGAAAGAGTGCGGTCGTGTCAGAAAAACGGACAACTCATGGAATGTTGTGATGTGTGCAAGTCACCTCTCTGGCAGGCACAGGACTTTCAGTTTGCGTGGGAGTAGGGGTAAGAGTAGCAGTGGGCCAGATATTCCGCCTATGTTGGCTCACGTAAGGCAAACTTAGGCGACCTGGGTGAGCCGCCGTGGGCCGAGACTTGGTGGGTGCTTGTTAAGCTTTTGTTGGCTCCTGTATAGGTAGTTTTGCCAATCCCAGTAGTCACAATAACGACATGGTGGGAAGTGGCGGACCAATTGCTCTTTTCCTTCCCTTCTTGCTCTCCTTCTTGCTCTTTTCCTTTCCTTCCTTCTTGCTCCCCTCTTGCTCTTTTCCTAACTGAAATACTGATTATACAACACAGTGTATAGTTAATATATGATGGAAGTTTTTAAATTTCCTGGCCCAATTGTAGTACTCATCATACAATACATAGTATAACGTATAGAAGTATTAAAATATTATGGTCCAATTGTAGTATTCATTATACAGTACATGGTATAGTTGCTGTATACTGGAAAGATTCAAATTTCCTGGCCTATTTCAGTCATAATACATGACACGCTATGGTTAAAATGTAATGGAAATATTAAATTTTTCTGCCTTAAAGTCTCGTGTTCCTTCTATCTTCCAGGGGACTTCAAGGAGGCTTGAAGGGGGCTTCAAGGTTCATAAAGACATGTTCATGCCAGATGTCGAGACTAGGAACCCCATATCTATCTTTCCTACATCTTTTTCGGCGCAACCTTACATGCATGGCATTTGTTTGGCGGCAGTCATCCAGCATGTCAGACTCTTATGTGATGGGATTTGTTTCTCACCCGACCTGCATGTAACAAGGTCCGGTTGGTGTTCGTTTTGGCGGATTTGCGTTGGCCTTGCGAGACTTTACGTGGTCGGGATGTGTTTGACAGTCATCTAGCATGTCATACTCTTATGCGAGAGGGTTTTATTTTCGAATCGACGTGCATGTAACAAGGTCCGTTTGCTGTTTGTTTTTGAGGATTTGTTTTGGTCTTGCGAGACTTTACATGCTCGGGATTTGGTTGGCAGTCATCCAGCATATTTATCAGAATCTTCTGCGATAGGGATTTATTTTCGAACCGACGTGCATGTAACAAGGTCCGGTTGCTGTTTGTTTTTGAAGATTTTTTTTGCCTTGCGAGACTTTACATGCTTGGGCTTTGGTTGGCAGTCATCCAGCATATCAGAATCTTACGTGAAAGGGATTTGTTTGTCGGTCGTATGACATGCATGTCACAAGGTCAGGTTGAGACCCTCTCCAGAGTTCATGCTGTGGCTGTCGCAGCTGTTTTGTGTTTCCAGCTGTCTCTTTTGCAATATGGTTGGCAGCGGCGGGCCGAAGTGCTCTTGCGGTCGCTGGCTTTCGTCCTTTCGAACTCGTGAGTTGGCCGACAACTGGCAGGACTATGTGTTGTTGTGACACTGGTGGAGTCGGAGTCGTCAAAGTTTTTTTTTCCGGTTGACTGTTTCGCGCCGCCCCTTGCCGGCAGGAATGGGAGGACGTGAAATGGCGCCGGCACGGTAAACAGAAGTACTGGGTGCTCTGCTTGGGCTGTCATTGGCAGGTGTGGGGGACGGACGGTCGCACAACGAACCGGCACTGTGTGCCCCGGTCGGAGCCTTGTCCCCGGCTGCCTGTCGGGGAGCTGTTTGTCCGGGAGCCCCCGCCAGAAGTCGTGCCTGGGCATATGATGCATTGCATGCTGATTTTTTTTGCACGTATCTTCAGTACAATTAATGATCATTATACGTATACACACACATAAATTCCTAAGATTTCTGGGCAACCACCTGTGGTTTATACCCGGGGTCAACCAGTTGCTGTTGGTTTTCGGTTGATTATGTTGTAGCCTTTATCCATCTCTTGTAGAAGAAATTGTGAAGGTCGCTTGTTGTCATTGTTATATCCAGCGTGTTGGTTTTCCTGGTGCTGAATTGCGTGAAACAGTGTGCTATGTGGGAAGGTCACATGCGCGGTCCAGTGCCTTGTTCGTTGCCTAGGAGCTGGACCGACCGAAAGTCCGTCGCCGGGTGACTGGCAAACGAGAGAGGCGGCAGCCGGTGGCCATGTTTGGTGGCGGCCTTTTCCCGCACGCCGACACGCGGCCGGGTCCAGGGATTCTTCGAAGAGCGCCACCTAGAAATGAACGGTCGATCACTTTGCCGCCGGGCCCACCGATGCGACGTGAGCTGGTGGAAACTTCTGTTCTCGTCCCGTCGCAGCGTGGGCAACCCCTTTGGGTTGGCTATGCCTGGAACGTGCGCGCATTGGGCCTTGGCCAATACGCTTGCAGTCTCTGTCGCGCTGTGGGCTTGGGCCGACGCCAAATTTGCGTCCAGCGGTGCAACCAGGTCCGGGATTTTTTCCTCAAGGACTGCGTGCGGTGGAAGCCATTGGTGTCATTTTTTGGTCAGGTGTGTACCCCGGGCTGTTAGTTGGTTGGGTGAGAGGGTTGACGGCTCTGATTCTGCAATGGCGCCACCATAGTATTAGTATCTGTGTGCTTGCAACCAACATAGATTGACGCATGCATCCAACACTGTTCCATGACATCCTTCCAGAACCATGCCATGGCAAGCCTTTTCACAGTCACGCGCTGCAGGACGTGGTCTTGGTGTGCAATCTGTGCATCCACCGTTTACACTCGTCTACGCCTGTGTACATTCCGGAGCTCGAGGCTCTGTGCTGCATGACCTACCACTTCAAGCCCACGTGCCCCGACTGTACAAGCAGAATTTTTTTATTGGACCGCCTGACGGACTGCCTGTTTCAAGGATTAGCTGACAAATAGATTTGGTTTGTTAGGCGTCACTTTGCTGTCATATGGCCACAGCATTCACCTCTACTACATTAGTGGTGTCTTGAAAACGTGCCTCCTCAGGCCTCGCGGCTGATGCTGTAGGACTTTTTGGGCAAAGACCCCCCCCAAAGCGGGGGCAACAGCGTGGGACACTGCGGCAGCATCCCTTCCATGCAGTTTGCTGGAGGGGGGGCTGATCGTCCTGGCGAACGCCGAAGATCGGGGGAGCCGCGGTAAAAACCGGGGTTAGGAGTACGAGTAGTACTAGTAGTACTAGTAGCACTAGTAGTACTACCAGTAGTACTCGTAGTACTACCAGTAGTACTATAGTAGTACTACCAGTAGTACTACCAGTAGTACTATAGTAGTACTACCAGTAGTAGTAGTAGTAGTAGTAGTAGTCGTCGTCGTCGTAGTAGTAGTAGTAGTCGTAGTAGTAGTAGTAGTAGTCGTCGTCGTCGTAGTAGTAGTAGTAGTAGACTACTACTATTACTATTACTACTACTAAGAGGGCTTCGACGAAGGCACCTTAAGGGGGCTTCGAAGCCTTCGAAGGTACCTTAAGGGGGCTTCGAAGGCTTTGAAGGTACCTTAAGGGGGCTTCGAAGAATTCGTTGAAGCCCCCTTAAGGTACCTTCGAAGCCTTCGGCGAAGACCCCTTAAGGTACCTTCGTCGAAGCCCCCTTAAGGTACCTTCGAAGGCTTCGAAGCCCCCTTAAGGTACCTTCGAAGCCTTCGAAGCCCCCTTAAGGTACCTTAAGGGGGCTTCGGTTCCTCGTTCACCCCCCCCCGTCCCCCCACCCCCCTTCGGCAAAGGCTTAAGGTACCTTCGAAGGGGGCTTAAGGTACCTTCGCCGAAGGGTGCTCCACGACTGCCCCTCACCTTGACACAGCTGCGTGGAATTGTCACACTCGAGTTGACATCCCATGGCAGCAACTGCCTCAACCTGCAGTGTTCACGGCTGCTCCCATCCCGTTCCGTTGCACCAACCCCAACTGCATCTGGTTTGCTGTTCCCTATGGACCTAAAGGGCAATACCTAATTTGTCATCGATTCATTGGCACATTCCTCTATGACCAGTGCATTGTGTGTTTCTTGTCTCGTTTTATCGAACAAGCCTCGTGCAGTGTACATACGACAGCCTGTTCTTATCCTGAACTACACGGTTGCATGTTCATCAACAATGGGGTGATGTTGCCGTTGCTGCTGCACATAACTGGAAGCTTGATGACACTGCAGGATACCAAACATGCCTTATTAAAGCATCGATTGACAACCGTGTCTTCAAGTACCCAGAGCATAGTGACAATCTTCCACATATCAACCCCATTGGAAAGATCAGTCAGGAGCTTGCATGCAGCTGGAACACGGACAATGCCCCCCCGGATCTTGCCTTTTTTGTTTGTTCTCTGGTTTGAGTGTCATTTAAAACCATGCAGCGCCTAGGGACGGTTGCGAAACCTCTCCTGCTCGAATTTCGCAACGCGTGGTCCCGACAAATTCGAGCGTTGTATTCACTTCAGTTTATGACCAAATGTCCAAAAAGCTTATACTGCTTGCAGTCACTCTCCTTCTTGCCGCATGTACTCCAAATCCCTGCACCGTGGCCAATCTTAGACATTCAAACAGTGGCTAATAAGTGTGGCATCCGCAGCGAATTTTTTACCCATTCTAGACAACTCCTTGCACAAGCACTGGCCAACTCCACGGAGTTTAGCCTCCTTTGTGCCGAAGTCCTTAAATACCGTCTAGAAAAGAAACAAGATTGCTGTACTGCCTTAGACATTTAACCACATGGAATGTATCAGGTTGGAGAACGTTGCAATGGACTAACCCTAACACGCAAGCCGTTCTCCGCCGAGCTCGGAATGGCATTGTCTGCCTCCAAGAAACCAGATGGACGGCAAGTACTGCTACCAATTTTCTCCAAACTTACCCCGGTTTTATATTGCGCACTCCCCATCGATAGCAACAGAAAATGGAGGCCTGTCGGGAGGAGTAGCTATATTGATTCCATGCTCCTTTAGACTCTGCAGGAAATTGTCATCATGCCTGGTAAACTCCTTGCTGCACAAATCCAAACCAGAACCGACTGCTTTTGGGTGATTTCAGCCTATTGTCATCCCAGCAGCGCAAAAGAAGATTGTGAAACGCTTGCCAGATGGATATCTGATCATCAAGACCTTCCGGACCCTTTCTTCATAGTCGGAGACTTTAATCACAGTCATCACCTCTCCCTTAACGCATGGCACCGTATATTAAGTTGTGCCCAGGGCGACGACATCGTCAAGGATGAACCAACCTTCTGGGGGCCCAAATGGCTCGTCATCAATCGACAAGGTCATTCTCCCGACCGAATATATGAATCGTGGACTAATCCAATATCAGGTTTTCTATGATCGTCTTTTCGAGTCTGCTGGGCATGCATGCATATCCATCCAATTGCGCCACCGGCCACGCGTTTCCAGCAGTTTTGACCTGCCCCTACACATGACCATACCAGCGAATGTTTTCCAACCGGGCAAGGACCGACATGACACCCGACAAGTGTGGCCGTCACTCCAATCGCTAGTTCGCCGACTTTGCTTAGTCTCGCAGCCCACATTTGAATCCCTCCAAGCATTATTATGGCAATGGTGGATGTCTCTCCCTAAGCGGCCCCGTGACTTCAACACCCTGAGGAAGCATCTCCAATCTGATCGACCACTTCTTAACATCTCTAAGCGACTGCTACAAGAGCTTCTGGCCGCCCTTCCAGGCTTCCGCCCTGCCCTGGATGAATATTGCCAATCATCCACTGTCATTACGGTTCCTCGTACCTTCCTTTGGAAATGTTTCGAGCTCCTTGATCTACAGTTACAACAACAACAACATCTTATCACTGGGAATAGAGATGAAACTACCCGCAGCCGTGGCCTCGGAACTAGTGCTCCTTTGTGGCAGAGATTGCGAGCTAGCTGCCCAAGAACGGTATTTTATAATGGTCCTATTTTGGACGGGGCAGGCAACCAGTGCCAAACTGACCTTGACTTGTCTGCAGCCATGCTTGCTACCCGTAAGTTCTGGTTCCAACCGCCTGTCATATATGATCCTGAGTGGACAGACTACCTGGAGCAGTATAAATCGCAAGCCCAACCCTGGCCACATGTTCCCCCCCCAGGCGCGGAAGACTTCATCAGAACTGTCCTCACCACCAATGACTCTTCCCCAGGTCCAGACGGAATACCCTATGCAGCATGGCGACTCCACCCTGGGGTATCATCTGATGCGATGATTACACATCTTAATGATATCTGTAGATCTGCGGTCCCTCCCCCTTGCTCAGTCCAAGCATGGATCCCAAAAGCGAAAATGGGTCCTACCGCTGATAATTTCCGCCCATTGGGTATGCCATCGACATTTGAGAGAGTCGATGGAAGCATCGCCGCAGTCATGACCAAAGCCATCGCACCGCTCCTCCACCCCTCCCAAACGGTGTTAAATCTCTTCCGTGAACCGCAAAGTGCAGTTCAATCAGTTCAAGCAGTTTTAGATCAAGATGCACCATGCGCATGCCTGTCATTGGACCTATCCAAAGCATTCGAGCGGATTAACCCCCACTGGATTCTGCAAATTTTATCAGCGTGTAAAGCCCCCTGGTGGATCATCATGTACACCCGACACATCCTCCTCTTTAGAAGATGCAGGCACAAGGTCCAAGGTAAACTGTTACCCTCCAAAATGATTGTCACAGGTGTTGACATGGGTCGATCTTTTTCAGTCCTGCTCTTTTGCGTTGCCATGGATCCAGTTCTCACCTACCTTAACCGAATCCCCGGCATGCTGACAGTTCAAGGATATGTTGATGACACCACGATGGTGGGAGATACTGCAGCAGGCATGCAATGGCTCTCGGATGCCTGGCAAGCCTGCCTCCGCTTGAAATCCGCTGGCATCCAAATAGATGAACACCATTGTTGGCGAACCAACGGAATCAATATGCATGCAGATAGCTCCGGTCAGATCGACCAATACCCTCCATTGAACTGGACACAAAGGTTACCAGGACATGCTACATTGCGGCAGGCCTTGCTCCACAGAGCAGGGTATAGCACCACCACCATAGTGTGCCGAGCAAACTTGTTTGTGTGTCTCACCCCAGCGGAGGTCGACTTAATATTAGCCGGAGGGCATCTTACTAAAATTGACCCACTCTTCCTAGTCCAGTGTAGTTGTTCCAACAAGTGCAGTGTACTGGTTAATCACCCTGCTTCCCTTAGTACTCTGCATGCGCTAGAACGTTCCGACTGGGGAGCCCATCTCATTGAAGGAAAAACTACAGCGCTGGGTTTGCTGCTATATGGTAAATATACCCGTAGTCCTCAAGGGTGGACCCCAGTAGAGGAACTTGTTGGAACACAAGCCATTAACCCCAAGGCCATGTCAAAAGCTAATCATCGACTGGCACTTTTCGCCACACCTGCTCACTCGGTAGTGCAAAGAAGCCTAGCCAACAATTGTTTTATTTTGTCCCTTAATATTTACCAAAGTACATACTTTGGCTTTACTCCGGACGACATCAATTTATACCAACAACGCTCCGCTAAACTTATCCTTGGCAGACCATGGCTGGCTGCACGATATCTCCCACACATATTTCGGTGGTTAGGTATTGCTCCTGCGCTAGATCCAGCAGTCACGCTAACTGCAGCGTGTTTGGGTTATTGGCTTAGACAGAATGGCTCTACTGCCTGTCTCTCACCGGGATACCCGGGTGTAGGGACAAGGCAAGGAGCGGTTGTCCAACGCATTTTCCGCACATGGATTCCCTTGCTTGGAATTGACACAATTGGCAATTTATTGCGTATAACTGCAGGACACAACACCAGGAAAACACATCACCAATTCCTCCGCCAACTGAAACTCAGACTTTACGAAGCCATCCAAGTGCATGCACTACAGTATCTACAGTCTAGAGTAAGCCTGCAACTCCTACCAGGCGGGGTATCGTGGGCTTGGTTGACCCATTTAGCCACAGTGCCTAAAATTGCTGTTAATGGGGTTGCTCGATTTGCTGTCTTGCGGTGGGCGGTCAATGAAGATGATGATGAATGCCTGCGACTTCGAGTTACAGGCTCGCTGCAGGCGGAGCAGCCATGCCAACTATGTGGAATTCCTACCTGGCTGTACCCACTAGGGTTGAACTTTGCCCCAGCCTGTGAGAAATGCTGCCACGACCACGATATTAATGCCACCACTCTGTACAGTAGTGAGAGATGGGGAATCCCGATCACATCCCCTTGGCATGCTATCGCGGAATCTGCTCGGGGCTCTTTCCATATTCCTGACTCATGGCGTGACCGTGCACGTGATCTTGCCCCCTGCGTAGCGTGCGGACATGGAGACAATTCCTCTCAACATTGGGCTCGTTTCTGCATAGTGCCTGTCCTAGTTGCCAACACCTTGTCACCCTCCCCTGATCCAGTGAAGTCGTTAGACCAGCTAGCCCGAGTCAACGCAGCTGGATGCGTGACCGCGAGCCACATCCTGCATCAGTTCCGCCGACTCTTGCTTGAGCATGGAGGCATGCAACACGCGCCATCTTCAGTTCCCTTAAGTGTCGCTGAATGGCTCACCCGCTTACATGACAATGCCCTGCAGGCAATCCCAACTCGTTTCCTCCCAGAGCTCGTCTCCGCCGTACGACCCCAGGGTGCCACGGCAGACAACCAAAATCATCCGTGCCATATGCAAACCGCCGCCAACGAAGCAGTAACTCTTCACTCTGCAGCCCTTCCCGATCTAGTTTGCACGGCCACTACACCCATTGCTCCGGATCAGCCTATTGCCGTCCTTCCCCTTGGACATCCATGGCTTAGCCTTATTGCCCCAGCGCGAACCCGGGTCGCTGGACTCCGCTCCAATGCTAAGATTGCACCAGCCTGCCCCAACTCGCCTGATTCCTACTGTACTGTTACAGCTTTGCAGTCCATCAGTCCTAATGAGTTGATCTTAGCAATTCCCCCCGACGATGCACCATCCGAACCCTCGATACAGATCGTAGGCCAATTCGATGGCAGTTGTATGCACGAAGATGCCTTAGGAGGAGCTGGCTATGTCATCTACGTAATAGAAGGTGGTCGGTCTCGTGTTATCGCATGTCGGTCAGTCGCTCTGCCGCATTGTTCAGATAATATAGAAGCAGAAATCATGGCCTGTTTGTATCTTGTTGAAGAAGTTGCTGTTGTTGTGAAGCAACGTTTATCGAGCCGCGGCCTAATACCCAAGGTAGTCATCCAAGGGGACATTCTTCCTGTCATTAAGTACTTTCAATTTGCAGGCCGTCTTCGGAGGATAGATATTGCACCAACCATTGGAAAGCATTCGCTCCACCGTCAGTCTGCAACTCCCGAATAGTCTATTCATATATCTGCCGAGAGTGGCCAATGGCATAGCCGATGATTTGGCTGGACAAGCCACTCAGTTCCTGTTGGCTAAATATAGGAGCAACCCTGCTGCCCTTAATCGGAATGCTGGACCCGTGTCCATCAAGCCATCTTTCCCAACTGGCCTCTTTCAGGTCGGAGGCTTCCACATTCAAAGTTTTGATCAAACTTGGAGCCAGCCCATTCTTACTCTGGTAGAGAGGCCCCGCATCGATCACGGTCTTCTCCGAAAACATGTAACCCTCCACCCCCATCACCGTCAGCTGATCGAATCCTATCTTTCTCCATATCTGCCGCAAAACTGCAGTATTGAAATTGACTATTCCCCCAAAGCTGCTGATAACTGCGGACGAAGATACTGCTGCACCATAGGAGGCCAGCGAATACCGCGAGCTGCCAGGCTGTTACTGTTCGGACAAAATCACTGCGAAATTGACCTTAAGGGATCCTTCTATGAACTTGTTCGGCGCCTGGGACTACGTTTTGCGCCCGACTTGGTACCTCTTCCAGCCATCGATGAGTTCCGCGCGCAGCTAGCCCGAGACCCCTATATTCAGAAAGTTGAGGCGGCCTGCCCTGACACCATCAAGCAGCTCCCGTTGCGAATTATCAATAGCTCCCTTGCTGCTACATACCGATATCTAAGTTCTCTGGTTGACGGCTCCCCCAGTGCTAGTGTCGGCGCGATCCTCTGCCAGCTCGAGTCTTTAAGTACAACCCTGACTACTCAGTTGCTGCCGCGGTTCCGCCCAGGTTTCCTGGTCAACCAGAACGATAGCGCTTTTCGCTTGCTAGAACACTTTGAAGCCACAATTGTTGAGGATACCATTCGTGCACTCATTGCCCGCCACCCGACACAGTCTGTGGTATGGCTGCATGATGGCTTCTTGGTTGCTCCCCCGCCTCCTGAGCAAATGTTAAGACAGATCGAGCAGGAAGTTCTGTCCAGTCACCAGCTCTACTTTGGTCAGACATGGTTTAAAGCCACCCCCCTTAGCACAGCACGCGAGGCATATGTAGACACCCTCAAGCATACCGCCAGCAGCCATGCCCTGTCCCTTACCCGTCGTGCACCCCACAGCTCCCAACGTAAACAGCGGAGTGCGCAAGGCTCCCCACACATCTGCGCCACGCCCTTGGAAGCCCTTGCCAAACTGCGTGCTCGACGCGAGCGCCCGACGGGAGTGAGTTACAATTAAGACCAACCCCAAGACCTGGTCACTCACCAGGCAGCCTTGGCTGCTGCAATGTAGTTATTGCTGATTGAGACCTCCTATTCTCCGTAGGCCTCATCTGCTCACTACCGTATTTGTACCCATCCTTCCGCCAAGTTAGTTCACATGCCTCATGTACACTGGTCTTGCCCGGTAGGGTTGGCTCCCAGGGGTACTCTGGGTAGCTCTCCCCGCCCTTGCCAGACCCATGGGAACATCATAATCCTGAACCTTCGCCTTGAGTAGTCTAAGATCCCCTTTCTCATTTAGCTAGCGAGCCTAACAAAGTACCAACGCACCAGCTTTAACGTGGAGGACTCCAACATAAGGACGACTTTTTGCGGCCCACTAATAACATGGCACTACAAGGGACTCTGTAATCCTGTGAAAACGACCCAGGACCAGCCGCCCGCGGAAAATCAGCCACGCTCAATCATTTCCGCCAATGTTAATAGATTAACAGGCTGTAGTAACTGTTCAACGCGGCTTCGTCCACCTCACCTTTGACCAACAGTCCATCCCGCAGTATCGCTCCGCTATGTTTTTATCTCGTGTATGCCTCTCTCTGGGTGTTCAGAGAAAATCAACCTCCCACCCTGGGGAAAAGGTGAGGGGGGGTCCGCCCCAAAAAAAACAAAAAACAAAAAACAAAAACTTCTCTGTACTCCAGCTCCTTCGCTAACATAGGCATCGTAAAGCATTGAGCGCAACATCTTGCCCTGAAAGGATGGACTCTAAGTAAAATCATCGCTATGTACCTGCCGTGCGACCATTTCTGTTCCCAAGGGTACCTTGGGTAATGGAAAACCGCAATAGTGACCCGCCTCAAGTTGCTTAGGCCCCTACGGACTGATATGTAATACGTTACAAGCAGTCGTGATTTGTAATGGTCTTTGAATCCCGCTCTCTGTCTGTCCATAGATCAGTCCTGTGCCATGCCATATATTCAATCCTCCTCTCCACTTGTGCAGTGTTTCCATGGCACATGAAGTCTTAAGGTGCTTTTTTGGAGTCGCTAGTTTCGGGTCTACCTACTCGAGTGCCATACTCATGATAATGTGCTACTTTCCTTCTATTTTATCTCCCATTCAAACAACGTACGTCGTAATAATAACGAACGGATGACCCTTCCCTGTTCACGAGCAGATCCAATAAATGCTGGGTAGTTACTGATGACACGCATGTTCCAGGAAAAGACATATCTTCTCCGCTTTAATCAGCATGGTTTATTCACAACGTACTACCCAGGAGTTTGACCCCACATCTTCCACATAGTAGCTAATCCTGTGAGTGGATGTGGCAAACGGACTAATGGATAAATCTTGCTCCCAGACAGAGCGGTTGATTACTTGTCGCTTGTCCAGATTCTCACATCAAAGAATGCCTGGTCCCTGATAGTTATTGCCCTGTTGGCAGCGTGCTAGGCCAAGCAGCACTTACGCTTACAGTATTGTAATTAGTATTGCATCCTGCCAACTGGCGCACTATCTTTTGAGTTGTTAAACTACCAACCGCGTGACCATAAGCAACTCCGCAGAATCCGCTAATAAATGATGGCTGCTCTTAAGTGGTGGACTCCCATTCCCACATGCCCCCGCTGCAGATCCAGCACCTGCACCACCGGCATAGAATAGAGAAGTACCACGATTATGCCTCCCTCGTGCGGTGTGATAGAGCCGGTAGGACAAGATGTGCTGTTAAATTAAAGTAGATAATGTTCTCGCCGCCCATAGGCACCTCATGCCAATAGAGCCTAGAATACTAGCAGCTTAGGACAGCTACTGTTCTCAAGGGCACCTTGGGTAATAGCGAGTCTCTCATACCACTTCGAACTACGGCACACTGCCCCATCCCGGAGTCAGCAAGTCTTAGCGCTGGTCTCCTGGACGGAGTTTAATCAGAGCACCAGGCATTCGTTCGTGATAGCTCGCAGCTCGTAAGCAGGCTTACTTGTGTCTGCCAAGACCTCTGGCCTAAGCATCAGGGATTTGGGCCACAACTGTAGCTCCAAAATCCTTTCGCATAGAACAGCGTTCACTCCGTGGACTTTAACAATCAGTGGAAAGTAGCTGACAAGATTTTCTAGCAAATAATTTCCTGCACAAGCCAGCCTCTCGGATACGCCTCTTTTTAGGACATCGCAAAGTTTCCCAATGAGGGTCAAGGACCATTCCAATTGTGTATGGAAGTATTTCCGCGCATCGATGAACTCAGGCCCCTTCGGAGTGGTGCAAGGCACAGAAAGGAGTGCTTGTTCATGCCAAGGAGGTGCTCGAAATGCATTTTTGATGATTTTTAATTTTTGGCAATGGACTCACTTCCAATTGTTGCCGCTGACGATCCAGAGCCATGCACCACCGGCACAGAATGGAGAAGTACTACGATAATGCTTCCCTTGTGCAGCGATAGAGCCGGTAGGATAATACGTGTTGCCCAATTAAACAAGATAGCGTTCTCGCCGCCCAAAGGCACCTCATACCCAGAGCCTGATAGAGCCTAGAGTACTAGCAGTTTACGACGGCTGCTGTTCCCAAGGGCACCTTGGGTAATGGCGAGTCTCTACCTACCATTTTGAAACATGGCACACTGCCCCATACCGGGGTCAGCAAGTCTTAGCGCTAGCCTCCTGGACGGAGCTTAACCAGACCACCAGGCATTCGTTTATGATAGCTCGCATGCATGTGCGCCAAATAGCAGCTTGAAACAGGCTTGCTTGTGTCTGCCAAGACCCATGGCCTAAGGATCAGGGTTGTGGGCGGTAACCGTAGCTCCGAAATCCGTTTGCACGGAACAGCGTTAACTCCGGGGACTTCAAAAATCAGTGGAAAGTAGCTGATAAGATTCCTGGCAAATAATTTCCTGCACACACCAGCCTCTCGGATTAGCCACCTGTTAGGACATCGCAAGCTTTCCCAATGATGGACAAGGACCATTTCAATTGTGTACGGAAGCGCTCCAACGCATCGATGAACTCAGGCCCCTTCGGAGTGGTGCAAGACACAGAAAGGAGCGGTGGCTAAGGTGAGACTCCAATTGCCACAACTGAATTGGACTTGCCATCTGTCCGAACGAAAGATGTGGGCATCGCTGTCTTCCTGGACCCTCTGTTGTATCTAAATGTTGTTTTTCCCGCATGGCCTTTACGTCCCTACCATGCTGCGGGCATCCCATGTGGATGGTAGGCATTGCGAACCCTGTGCAAATACTGAGTGACCAGTCCACTCTTAAATAATACCCCAGAGGTGGACAAATTCGGACATGATGAAGGTAGTTGCTGCACTGGCTGGTGCCTCTTAACTACTAGTGCCATGGCTCCAGCTAGCATCTGACATTACATTATCGCTGCCGTTGCTTTTTTGTTTGTACATCTTAACCAATTGTCCGCAAAATAAGGTATCTCTCGTCAACCTAGCGTGCCTAGCCAGGACCTCAATTACGGGACACGGATACAGACCCAGCCTCTGTAAGATGAAAAGCTCCTTCCCTTAGAACAGCCCATTGTGCTTAAAGTAGGCAGTTTGTCCGCAGGAGTGCTTGTTCATGCCAAGGCCCAGGGACCCAAGGAACAGTCTACTGGATACGAGCAGTTGATCGAATTATGTCCCAGGGTCCAGATGACAGTATAGCACTAACTCTATGGGTTTCCGTACTCAGAGAATGGTGGATGTTGAGCCCTGCCAGTGTAGTTAAATTCTTCCCTTGCCGGCCATTGTTCCCCCTGCTTAGATTATCCAACTCATGCAGTATAATTGAGCCGGGAGGACATCCAGTGCCGCCAAGCTCTAGTAGAGCGTGCTCTTGGCGCCCATTGCACCTCATTCTCAACGCGAAATAGAGCCTAGAGCGGTAGCAAACGATGAGTGACCACTTTATTAGTTAATGGCTATTCAATAATCTTCTGAGGTTCATGAAACCCACCGACATGCTACCAACAGCTGAAGCCAGACTAGAATTTCCTAAGGTCCCACAACACAGGTCCAGTCAGAGTCTTGCCACTCGCTCTCATAGCCTGTATGTCTTGTAGCAAAGCTTACCAATTGATTGCCGACTGGCTCGCCTACCATTAATCTTGAGATACTAGACATGATTAGCTGCTGAACAATGACAAGGCAGGGTGTGCAACAGACCTGGTGATGCAGTGTATGCAACATATTGCCCTAAAGGACAGAGAGACTCCACGATGACGCTTCGCACGAGCAGGATAGTTAAGCTGGTAGGGCCCCTGTGCCGTCAAGTATTGTTAAATAGTGTTCTCGCCGCCCATTGCACCTCATATTTAAAACTTGACAGAACCTTGAGTACCAGCACCTGCGAACAGCTGCTGTTCCCAAGGGTACCTTGGGTAATGGGGAGTCTCCAAATATCTCTTTGCAAAACGGCACACTGTCCCGAACCGGAGCTATCCTGTTGTGCTGTCCCCCAGTCGCGCCGAAATAGCTTCGGCACCGCCCTCCAGAGATGGCGGCATGTAGCTGTGCAGCTCTTTTATTTTTGACAGGTCGCTTAGCGATGTACAGCATTTCGGATAGGATTCGTGTACAGGGCAGCGTGAAGCGCAACTGCTGACCATGATCCCACAGTCATCGGCACAAATTTGGTTCTCTAGTCATTGGCTGCCCTTAAGAAATACCTGGGGATGGCACTACACCAAATGCTATTATATTGTGTAACAACTTAAATATTTGCCTCTCTCTTGCCACAGCCCAACCTAGATCTCCCAAGTATGCAGGACGCTAGGAATAGCCGAATAGCCACTAGGGCCCCAAAGCATACTACTGACATGTTACAGTCGAAGGTGCGCAAGTGCATACTATATTCTTATCTCAAAGAGCGGAAGCCATGATGACGCCCCTCTCGGGCAGATGAAGCGTCTCGACGCAGACACCAATGAATGACACTTCCCTGTCCGTGCTCAGGCGCAACAATAGCTGGGTAGTTAGGCCGATCCGCACGTCCCTCGGTAAGCTTTTGTTTCTATACTCCAACCATAATTTGCCGTCAGCACACTACCCAATTTTCCAAATTAAGTACCGCCTTGTAACGTACCGTGCGAGTGAATGCTCCATAAAACTGGCCGAATGTATATGGTTGTTTCAGAAATAGTTCTTGCCCAGGTGTCTTAGTCAGTCTACCACACTCAAAGGACCTTCTTCCGATAGTTATTGTCGTGTTGGCGACGTCGTCATGTCGAGCAATGCCTACGCTTAGAACTGCTCTCCCACTCTCATCTTGCCAGCCAGCGCACTATCTTAGCCTGCGATATAAGATAGCCCAATGATTACAAGGACTTCCTTGCGCTCATAACAAAATATCCTTAGGTAAGCACCACCGACGAGGGTAAAGCAATCCTATGATGACGTCTCCCTCGTGTAGAGTGATTGTGCCGGTAGGACTTCGCGCAAGTAGATGGTGCCCTCGCCGCCCATTGCACCTTATGCCCCAAGTTTAATATAGCCTAGAAGACCATCAGAGTCGGATAGCTGCTGTTCCCAAGGGCACCTTGGGTAATGGCGAGACTTTAGCTGCTATTCTACTATGCGTTGCGATGTTCCAAACCGGTGCCCCACAGGGTTTGATACGTACCTATTGCCGCCACTGCCCCTGCCTGGCCCTATGCCAGACAGCGGCATGCAGCCGTAAAGCTCTATGTGGCCAGCGAATCTTGACGCAGGTGCCCCGGACTAAGTGTAACCAGAGTACAAGGCCAATGGTTCAAAGATAGAATGGTGAGGCACCCCCTTCTTGACCTCTTCGCCGGGCATTCCCTATGGTACGTCCTAGCTGCTGGAGGTATGGCTTCAGCAACACTTGTCTTACACCATTAAAGCCAGGTCCAGTGTTCTGGGTACAAAGCCCAACAGATTGACTGCCGAATAGGTGGTCTCTCTGTAACCCAGAGATGTCTTGCAGTATTCCAACTATTGGATGATTATGAGGACCAAGAGGTTGCGTGAAACGGCACGTCCACTCTCTGTGAGCAGCCTATCGAGTATCAAGTAGCTAACAAGTTCACAGAATTGTTTGGTCTTGTTGTTATTTGTTTTTGCCAAGACCCAAGGACCCAGGGAGCAGTATACTGGGCATGGAAGGGGCAACTGGGTGGCAGTACGTCCTTAATTCCAGAGCATGAGAACCACTAACTCTGTTAGCGTCCACATTCAGAAAATTACCTTTATTGGTTTCTATGGTGCTAGGTCAACCCTTATCCCCTTTACCAATCCAGTCAATTGACCAGAGAGGTATTTAAGTAGTACCGTCCATTATAATTACAACCATCCGCCATGCTAAGATGCCCATCTACTAAGAGTATATCTCATCCCTGGTCCTACCCAAAGAGGATTTTCCCTAGTCATCGGCGTTAGGTGTACACTGCTCCTTATCATTGTCACTGCGTCCGTAAATTTTCGGCTAGAGATTGTCCGGTGGCATTTCCTGTCCACCGCTTTGCTTCGGGCAGACCGAACGATCGTGAAGTATAGCAGTTCTGATCTTCCATGCATAGGGCAGCGCGTAGCATCACTGCTGACCATGTCCGAGTTTTACTCCAGCAGCTCCTCTTTATCCATCGGGTTCAACTCTTAGCCATGAGATTACAGTATCAGCTGGAGGAAACCATGGATGACCTGGACGACATCGGGTTTGATGAACAGGTACTCAACGGAGTGCTACGAACCACCCACCTTGAGATCATTAGTTTTATTGCCCGCTGTGATCGCACGATGCTCATGACAGAGCAACGCATCCTGCGTGTACTCCTGCGATGAAATGCGGAATAGAGATGTACAGGTAGAATTTTTTGAGTGGACTATGCAGAGTGCCTCTTACCGTTAAGAAACAGTTAAGCAGTCGACACTCCGGATTCCCTGGTAACTACCATTGGTTCAACTAGAGAGTTGTCACGTTGAGGGTATACTCCCATGGCCAGTTCTAATTTTTTCATAGGTTGCTGACTGCCACTACTTCCCGCGCTAGCGCATTTAGTTAAGTAGTCCCTAATACCCATCCCCCGCGGTGCCCCTCACATCAGTAGAAACGCGACACATGTGTCCATTGTTTCCTCTACTGTTCCCAAGGGCACCTTGGGTAATGGGGAGGGTTCGGTTTGTGGTCTTTCTACCAGGTATTTATCTCCCATGGTTTACTCACACATGACTGCTATCCTCTTCCCGATATCCTGCTGCCCTGTCTCCTCTCAATGATCTGTGCTCCTTACCAGCAGTGCTCCTCAGGGTTTTCTCTTTTCTCGCTTATACTGATGGCCTCCCTTTCTGCCAAGTGCTGCTGCTCCACCACTCGCTCTGCCCCTGCCACCTCCCCCAAGCCAGTTTATTCCTGCATCACACTGACGTTATCCAATTCGGTCAAGGGTTACATGTTGTGCATATTTTATACCACTGCAGTTTCTGGTACCTTGTTGTCTGTGCCTGATCCGAACATGATTCACTGTTTCCATCAGCAGCTGTTGGCTCGAACTGTGAGGACACAGCACCTGCATAAGCCAGTTGCCTGGATCCTCACTGACCCCAACTTTTAGCTTTCGCCCGTTCATACACCCAAGCCGACACGGGGTTCTCGTTGTTTGGCCGCACCAGCCAACACGGGGTTCTCGTTGTTTGGCTGCTGCCTGCAATAGTGAGTGGTTCCGATCCTGAGGCCTCACCATACGCCGTGCAATTGCCTTTATACTGCCACGACAGGGTACCTGTTGCTGGTATGCCGAGGTCAAACCCATTTCCGTCTGGCCAAATCAGTGTTTCCGATCAGCACCTACTGGACATATCGGCTGGAATGAGTTGGGACATGCCCGCAGCCAGCAGCGTTCGCTTTCTTGCAGTGAGAGGCACAATATGGGTAGGTGATTGCCATACAACATATAATTTCACATTGGTGGAATACCATTTGCATATCGACGAGGTGCCGTGGATTCTCTTTTCTACTCTTGCCGATTCCCTTGAGACCGAATTTGACCCAGCCTTTTGGGATACCGTTAATTATGGCCGAAAGGAGCGGTGGGGCTTTCTTGAACCACCCTGGGATGGCAAGGTCTACGGGGTAGCACCACCGTATGTCCAACTCCGGCTCTCCATTTTCAATCGAGACGCTCACACCATGCGAGTCGTGCAACCGTTTGTGTGGAAC
>CAMXCT020001754.1:0-133874 GCA_947184155.2 Cladocopium goreaui | reverse complement strand
AACAATGCCTTCTTGGCCTTGCTGTATTTTGGGGGGATCACGTTCAGATTGGTGTCCTAGCCACGTTTCTCATTCAAAAATACCCATCCCAACTCTATGAAAAAAGTTTTTCATGCTCGCTTCATGAGCAACATCTGCCTATCGACATCATGCAGCCGGGCAGCACTCCACCAAAGAAACATAAAATGAATCCAATCAAAAATTTCAACTCGTCCGCGGGGAGCTTTTCAACCACAGCGTAGGCTGCAGAATAAATTCCTTCGGTGCGCAGTGCGGCGGATTTCCGGCAGTTTGACCGTCATGTTAATGTTCCCACTCCAATAGCCAAGTGGCGAAAATACACCTCAATGACATAGCGCAAAATACTCAGAGCACCGATCCTCAATGCGAAACAAGTGGTGAAACCGTTGGTTGCATATCATCTTTGCGCAACGACAAACACACGCGATAGACTGCCCGTACATTGCCTCGTGAAAACCACTGACGCATGATCCGATGTGTAGCACAAACGTTTTTTTTTCATGCGACGCACTTCACCACAACATCCTACCATCATTTCCGCCACCTGTTTCGTGGCCTGCAGTTGGTTGCCTACCTTGTTTCACGGTTTCGCCATCCCACGAACACATAAAGGGTGTAGAATAGTTTTTGGATTTTTTTTGCCTCAGGTTTTGGAATTTTTGTTTGGTTTTCTTTCCCAGTGCCATTTGCCTTGTGTTTGCAACAGTTTTGAACTAGAACCTGTCATTTTGCATGGTATTTGCTACGTTTTGGCATGGTCACTTTGCATTTTGCATGGTGTTTGCTACATTTGGCCATGTTCGCCTTCCATTTTGCATGGTATTTGTCACATTTTGGCATTTCAACCTCTCATTTGCATGGTATTTGCTACATTTTGGTGCTTCAAACGTTCATGTGGGTCTCTTGAGGGTTCTTTAGGCTTTCATTTAGGGTTTCATTTAAGGTTTCATTTAGGGTTTCATTTAGGGTTTTATTTGGGGTATTATTTAGGGTTTCATTTAGGGTTTCTTTAGAGTTTTATTTAGGGTTTCATTTAGGGGGTTTCTTTACGGTTTCATTTAGGGTTTCTTTAACATTAGGGTTTCTTTAGAGTTTCATTTAGGGTTTTTTCCGGTTTCATGTAGGGTCTCTTATCAGGATTTCTATTCGGGAATTCTGAACGTTCAAATGGGTTTCCTTAGGGTTTCTCTAGGGTTTCATTTAGGGTTTCTTTTGGGTTTCTTTAGGGTTTCGTTTACGGTTACATTTAGGGGTTCATTTAGGGGTTCATTTAGGGTTTCTTTAGGGTTTCAGTTTGGGTTTCATTTAGGGTCTCATTTAAGGTTTCTTTAGGGTTTCATTTAGAATCTCTTTAGGGCTTCTCTAGGGTTTTAGTTAGAGTCTCATTTAGGGTTTCTTTATGGTTTCATTTAGGGTTTCTTTAGGGTTTCATTTGGGGTTTCAATTTAGGGTTCAATTTAAGGTTTCATTCAGGAATTCATTTAAGTTTTCTTTAGGGTTCATTCCTGTGTTTCTTATCATGACTTATTTTCAATATTTCTAAACGTTCAAGTGGGTTCCTTTAGGGTTCCTTTAGGGTTTCATTTAGGGTGTCATTTAGGGTTTCTTTAGGGTGTCGTTTAGGATTTCATTTAGGGTTTCTTTAGGGTTTCGGTTTGGATTTCATTTAGGGTCCCATTTAACGTTTTTTTAGGGTTTCATTTAGAGTTTCTTTAGGGTTTCATTTAAGATTTCTTTAGGGTTTCAACTTAGGGTTTCAATTTAAGGTCTGATTCAAGAGTTCATTTAAGTTTTCTTTAGGGTTTCATTCCAGGGTTTCTTATCAGTATTTCTTTTCACGGGTTCTAAACGTTCAAGTGGGTTCCTTTAGGGTGTCATTTAGGGTTTCTTTAAGGTTTCTTTAGGGTTTCATTTAGGGTTTCTTTAGGGTTTCATTTAGGGTTTAGGGTTTCATTTAGGGTTTCTTTAGGGTTTCATTTAGGGTTTCTTTAGGGTTTTTTTAGGGTTTCATTTAGGGTTTCTTTAGGGTTTCAATTTGGGGTTCAATTTAAGGTTTCATTCAGGAATTCATTTAAGTTTTTTTAAGGGTTCATTCCTGGGTTTTTTATTATGATTTTTTTTCATGATTTCTAAACGTTCAAGTGGGTTCCTTTAGGGTTCCTTTAGGGTTTCATTTAGGGTGTCATTTAGGGTTTCTTTAGGGTGTCGTTTAGGGTTTCATTTAGGGTTTCTTTAGGGTTTCGGTTTTGGTTTCATTTAGGGTCCCATTTAAGGTTTTTTTAGGTTTCATTTAGAGTTTCTTTAGGGTTTCATTTAAGGGTTTTTTTAGGGTTTCAACTTGGGGTTTCAATTTAAGGTCTCATTCAAGAGTTCATTTAAGTTTTCTTTAGGGTTTCATTCCAGGGTTTCTTATCAGTATTGTTTTTCACGAATTCTAAACGTTCAAGTGGGTTCCTTTAGGGTGTCATTTGGGGTTTCTTTAAGGTTTCTTGAGGGTTTCATTTAGGTTTTTTTTAGGGTTTCATTTAGGGTTTCTATTTAGGGTTTCATTTAGGGTTTCATTTAGGGTGTCAATTTAGGGTTTCATTTAGGGTTTCATTTAGGGTGTCAATTTAGGGTTTCAGCTAAGGTGACAGTTTAGGTGTCATTTAGTTTTTTTAAGAGTGTTGTTTAAGGTTTTTTGGGATGTTATTTGGAGTGTCACCTAAAGTTTCTGTAGGGTTTCACTTATGGTTTCTTCAGGATTAATCGATGGTTTCTTTAGGGTTCATTTATTGGTTTTTGATGGTTCATTTAGGGCTTCATGTAGGGTTTCTTATCAGGATTTTTTTGGGTTTTTTTGGGTTTCACTTGGGGTCTCTCTAGGGTTTCATTTGGGATACAAACAGACCAGAATAAAGCAAAAGAAAATGAAAAACAAAAAGACTGTAAAGACAGGAAGCAAAAAAGCAAAGGAGCAGGGAGTAGAGCAGCAAAAACACATGACTGAAGAAAAAAAAAGTAGAATAGTAGAAGTAGAAAGGGCCAGAAGTAGAAAGGACCAGAAGTACAAAAGCAGAGAAGCAGGGAAAACAGGAAAAGCAAAAAGCAGAAAAGCAGAGAAGCAGGAAAAGCAGAGAAGCAAGGAAAGCAGGGAAAACTAAAAGCAGAAAAACTGAAAAACAGAGAAACTGAAAAGCTGAAAATTGGAGAAACAGGAAAGGATAGAACCAAGAATCCCAAAAAAAAAAACCTGCCGCAAAAAAACACAAAAATAAATAGCCCTCCATACATAAATGTAATCATTTCATTCCCCGCGTAACTCGGACTAATTGCAATGACCCAACAGTGTCCAAGAATTATTTCAATACCTCAATAATTCCTCATGTTTTTTTTCGCGTGATTCATCCCAAAATTTTCGGATTGAATCATTGGTTCAGAACGGCGACGTGGCTTGTGCCCCATGCCAGATACGGAGATGTTTGGTTCGTGGCTTTGATTGTGTCACGGCATAGCTAGCGCGCACGCCACTGGCACCACTGAAGGTCGGGAACAGCACAAATATTAAAACAAGGTATGTTTCAAGGGTTCCATGAAAATGTTCAATACAAATCGGCCAGCATTGTTCCATGCATGTTGTTTTTTTTTCTTAGGCAAAGGAGTTTTCGAAGTGAAACACCCAGGCGTTGCGAATCAAGTGGTGCCCAACACCAAATATGGCAATTAGGATGGCAACAGGATCACAAAAAACACGTTTCTTCAAATACGACCAGAATGCAAACATTTGTGTTCAGAATCGCCCCTTTTCCTTTGGATTTTTTCGCGCTGTCTTGTCGTGAGTTGGGTCGGAGGTGGATTTCCCTTTGTGAATTGCGTTGCGGTTTGTGAATTTAAACCCACGCTCCTGCGCGCAGCTCGGCTGAACAACAAAGCGTCACCCCAAATATGCGGGGAATAAAAAACAAACATTTTATCCACGTTGAAACGACATAATAATAATTATCAATCATAAAAAAGAAAAGCAAGATTAATAGTAATTATAACCATCATCATCATCACCACCATCATCATCAACATCATCATCATAACCATAATCATATTCATAATCATCATTATTAACATTAAAACAAAAATAATGCTCGTAGATACAAAAAAACAACAATAAATAATAATGATAACAATAAAAAAAAATAATCGTAATACAATAATAAAGATAATAGTACCAATAACGACAAAAAACAAATACTAATATGAATGATGAAAAAAGTAACAAAAATAAAAACAACAATACATTTAAAAGATAAAATAAAAACCATAATTTGCCGTATATAGTAACTCTTCAGTCGGGTTGATCAGTCCCATGCTCACCATCCTCTTCGGCATCTTGTCAATCTTCTGGAAGGCAGTGGCCAGACCGTCCTGCAACGCACGAACACCACCCTCGGTCACGAACTCTTTAAAACTTGATGCCTCTTGTCTCGGCCTGAGACTGCATTTCTTGGCATCGTCGGTGGCATTGACAGCGGTCATCAGTTCCTTTTGTTCAGAGGCATTGAAGACTGAGGCACTGAAGACTGAGGCACCTGAGATGGCCTCGAGCACGGTGGCTGCACTCTCATGTGTCCAGGCGTGCTGGCGCAGCTTTTTTTGGAGGCTCTGAACCTGCTGAGCCTTCACCTTGACAAACTGCCCATTCTGGAGACCAAGTTTCAATTCTCCAGGTACGTCGCCCCTGGACTTGTTCCACAGAATCGTGGGCGCTGGAAGTAGATGGAACCGTTCACAAAAGATTCATTCTTCTCGGTTTTGGCTCTGCAGGTGGCCCATAGCCCCGCATGTGTCTTCGCGTGCCTGAGGAGATGGCCCGCCATCAGCAGCGGGGGCGGATCTTCTTGCACGGTTGCGAATTTTGTTCCCGCAAGGGTCGTGAAGAGGGCCTTGTCCTTGCCGTTCTCAAGGATGGTCACGTCGCAGTTCACCAGCAAGGCGGGCGGCACCTCTCGGACGATGGCTGCAGCGCGCAGCAAGTCCTTTGTTTAGCCACAGGCACCGTCCAGCAGGTCCAGTCCTTGGACCCCGTAGTGGCCCCCGTCCTCCTCTGCAGTAATTGGGATTTCGAAGCAGACAGCCAGCACACCGGGTTTTTGCAACCACAGGGTAAAGCCAGCAGCTGGGCGGCCCATCGAAGTCTTCTACATCAGCTCTCCACCTGTTCCACTCTTATTGCTCCGTTCGCGAGGTTCGTTCTATATTAAAAGAATAACGGCGCGCGATAACATAATTAAACTACTGAGAAGCGGCTTAAACACACGGCGACGATTCAATCCTTCCAGGTTTGCGCCACAGGGGCTGTCAACATGACACCACCGGAACGGAGGTTCCAACCCCAAGGAGACAAACCCAAAATTCCCTCAGTAAGTCTCACATCCAGATTGCGCTCTCCTTTTAAAAGAGGAATGGAATTGGTGGATGCGGTTTTTCTACGGGTGCCAAATTCGTTGGCGTTTTTGTCTATTCCGTTGAACTTTTTTGTCTGATTCTATCTTGGGGCAAAAGTTTGTAAGAAAGGCAAAGTTCTTTCACAAGTCACGCTGCCATTTACTGCTCGCAATACAAATGCCGCTGTTTGTCGCCACGTTTCGGTTTAACTCGGTTTGGCGTAATTTTTTTTTAAGGTTGTTGATTGATGGTTGGTTTCAATTTAATTTTCTTTGCGGTTGGTTTTGGTTTATGGTGCGTGCACGGTTTGATTTGTTTTTTCACGTTCGGTTGCAATCTTGAAAGGGGCGGTTTGAAGTTTATTTAGGGTTGGTTTATGGTTTGGTTACAGTTGTTTGTGGTCCACACCGAAGGGTTCTTCGGTAGGAGTAAAGGCCGGTCCTTGATCAGGGTGCTCCAACTGTTTGCCGTTTTTTTCTGCAAATTCTCACATAAAATTTCTCTTGTGACATGTCCATGCGCATTTCCACTGCACAAGCTAGCACAAAGCCTGCGCCGCGAATTTTCCTTGATCTTGGTCTACGGCATTTTCCCTGACAACTCTCGCATAAAATGTCTCTTGTGACATGTCGATGCGCATTTCGACTGGGCAAGCTCGCACAAAACGGTTGTTGCAGCCTTGGCCTGCGGCATTTTACTTCAGAATCTCGCGTAAAATGGTTCCTGCAATCTGTCCATTTCCATTTCGACTGCGCAGGCTCGCACAAAACGGTTGTCGCAGCCTTGGTCTGCGACATTTTACCTGAAAATTTTCGCGTAAAATGGCTCTTGTGACATGTCGATGTGCATTTCGACGGCGCAGACTCGCACAAAACGGTTGTCGCGGTCTTGGTCAGCGGCATTCTTCCTGAGAATTCTCGAATAAAATTGCTCTTGCGACATGTCCATGTGCCTTTCGACTGCGCACGCTGGTAAAACGATCCCTTTGGAACACAGATAAAGGCATCACTTTGGAACACAGCCATTGTGGCATAGTTTTGGAACACAAACTGCTACATCACATCAGGCCTCAGCCAACAAACCAGACATCAGATTTTCTGACAGGCGCATCACTTTGGAAGGTTCACGCGATCCAAAGCAATACCTCTACCAAAAAACAACGCCAATGAGAGATTTAGTTCTTACATCATCCCTTCCACTGTCATGGTGGGGGGAAGAGAGAAGGTTTTACAAACAGCAATTTAGGGTTTATCTGTGGGGAGGGGGGGTTCAGAACCAGCCATGTAGGGTTTATTGGGGAGGTGGACATTCTTCAGTTTTCTTTCCCTCTGAAGGTTCTTACTCCTCTCTTGCCTTGGGCATCCCTATGCTCACAGCAACATCAGCAACCATTTAAAGTTGAGGGGAAGTTTAAGACCTAGCCATTTAGGGTCTATTGGGGGGGAACATTCTTCAGTTTTCTTTCCTTCGAAGGGTTCCTACTCCTCTCTTGCCTCCTTATGCTCACAGCATCAATCTAAAATTTAAGCTTTATTTGGGGGAGAGGAGGGTGACACAACCAGCCATTTAGGGCCTATTTGGGGGGAACATTCTACTTACATCATCCAATTACTTTTGAAAGCTGGAACCACTCATTCCACTTTTAAAGCCTCTTCCTCGTCTTTGAAAGGAAACCCGGGCAAGCAGCACGGCAAAACAAAACAACGGACAAAAGAGAGAAGCAAACCAACCCAAAAAAAAAAAACACAAGAAGGTAGGACAACAAAAGCCTGAACTCACCCCACCTTCCCGGTAGTTCATGATGATGATGATGATGATGATGATGATGATGGTGATGATGATGATGATAATGATGATACATACATATATATATATACCTATGCCTTCCTGGTGCTCCTTTTTTGGTTTTTGCCTGAAACAGCACTTATTTTGGTCGTTGCTGTAAAAAAACGTTGCTGCCTCCCAAAAACGTTCTTGCTCCAAATGATCAAGAATAGCCAGGATGAAAGGAAACCAACAAACCTGTTGCAGGTGACAGTGATGCCACAGCTGATCAATTGGAAACAAAGTGGATTGACATGGTTTGGATGGGTTGTGAGCCCTCGATTTGCAACCTTTCGTACCATTTCACTGTGATTCGGACATTTCAAAAACAACCAAAACTATCCGAAACTGGGGTACGGGTAAAAACGCTTTTGTATCGGGAAGAAACGCTTTTGTCTCGGGAAGAAACGCCTTTGTATTGGTTCAAAGCGCCGTCACCAAAATTGTTTTGCCACGGAGGCCCATCAACAAACGTTAGTTTTCAGCACAGAGCTGCTGTGGCTCAATGTTTGCTTTAAAAAAAGTCTGGTGGAGACATCATTTATTTCCACCCGAAAATCGTGAGGGATTTGGATGTCCTTGCACGATGGGACAGTGCTCAAAACGAACAATGGATGTGGATGACAAAAATATTCAAAAATGACAAAAAAGGTCCGAGAGCAGAATTGAAGATAAGTGGTGCAGAAAAGCATTTCTGACAGGAAAAGCAGAAATTAGTAACATGTGAGAAGCCCTAGGTATACACCCTCTCTCACATTGCGAAAAGTCGTATCGCCGAACCGACGGCCGACCAGCTTGTGTGGGCCGCCGATCCACTAACTGTACATTAGTACATTACCAGAAAGCCGGGAGCCGGAGAGCGCCGAGCCCGGACCGATGTCTGAAAAGAACCAGCAAATCGTCCACCACAGGGGGGGAAAGGGGGACACACCCCACACACGAGAAACCAGCAAAAGCAGCACCCAAAGACGCCAAACTACCCGCACCGACCGACCCCACAGGAAGGGCCTCACAGGCAACCAGGTGGCGCACCCAAACACGATACAAAGTCTCATCAGCCAAACGCCATCGACCATCGTACCAGAAAGGGGGCAAAGACCCAGTGTCAAGACGAACTGCCACAGCAGCTCCAGAGCAGAGATCTCAGTCCACCCACCTCCAGACCCAGGATACCAGCGCAGAGACGACAGCCACTCAGACAGTTTAAGAATGAATCCATCATGCAACCACAGCGCAACATCCGCATCGCCAATGGTTGACCCACGACCGACCACCTCGAAAAGGGATGCATCCGGCACAACTCTCTCGCCCCGAGGTTCAGCGCAAAAGAGCTTAGCCAACCCAACATGAAAGCTAGTGCGGTCAACCTGCTGAAACAAAGCCTGATAGGACGCCCCGCGCGCAAAGGCCCGCACACAAGTCTTGGCCTCCCGGTCAGCGTAAGAGTTAAAGAGAGCCAAGATGCGTTGATGTCCTTCGAGCTCTGCAGGATTCTGATGCACCTCAACCCACCGAATCACCACCTTTCCCCAATTCATGCGGCAGTCTGTGCCCACGCTGCCAAGCCGGCAACCGCAACAACTGTTCCGCAATACGCACCACAGCTGAGTTATCACAGAAAATGGTTTCCTTTCCAAAAGAACCGACCGCAACACAAATGGCCAGCACCTGAGCCCGATAGCTAGACTGATCAAGCCCAGGCACAATCCCAGCCCAAACAACCTGATACGCCCCCGGGCTAGCCAAGATGACCGCACCACCAGACAAACGAAGCTTGGGCTTGGTAGGGAACAGACAACTACCATCCGTAAAGACGAATTGTCTGGCCTCGCAACTGGATGTGAAAACCTGCGGCAACTTAAGCCCACACAGTTGCGCCTGCCAGTCTCTCAAGCCAACAGTTTCATCCCAAATGCCGTACGCCCAAGTATGATCCGGCAGAGACTGACCATCCAACTCCTTCAGGAGTGAAGCGCGCAGTTCACCACCGGCCACACAGTATTTTGCACGATGGAGACGAGAATCAGGTTCACCATATAGGGGACATGCATTGGAAACCTGGACACCTTCCGCATGTGCAAGGCAGTCCCGAGTAAATGTGACACCTGTAAGTTGCGAAAGAAGCAACGAGCGGTCCCCAAGAGGAAAGCGTTGCCACACTTTGGAGAGCTCAGCATCAATGACCTGAATCTCCCCACAATCTTTTCTGTGAGTCAGATTGCTACCGACCTTCTGCAGCCATGATGACTCCACAACACGCTTCACCGCCTTAAGAGGCGTGTTCACAAGGTGGAAACATCTGCCGTGGTCATCAGAGGCCACCAGCCCCTGCACAATCCATTCGAACGAGCGGAGCTGTCTTGAAAGAAGGAAAGAAACACCCCGCGTAGCCGAGCGCAAAGCGCAAAGACCCTTTTGCATACGCGGACGCGCGTCCGGAAAGTCACGCCACATGAGGCGAAACAACCTCAACCTTTGAACAAGGAGACAAAACTCGGGGTCAACAAGTTGGGGACTACCGACCGAACAAGCTAACCACGGGCTAACCCCTTGTTTGGCGATGGAGGCAACCCGCCCCGCTTGCGTACGCAACCGTTTAAGAACCGACTTCGGCACAACACAAGTCTCACTACCATGCAGACATTGCGGCCAGATGCCAGACATGATGAGCCTGGACTTTTGCCACTTACTACCAGGCAAACCTTTCGCCAGTTGCAACCTGCGATGCCCAGCCTTGATTCTCAAGTTGCGTTTTGCTGCGGCACGTCTTTTGCAGTAAGGCATATCGGCCCCAAGGTCAACTGCCTGCAACCGCACCGGGATATGAGAATCCCCAGACGCAACCTGTTTGAGCCGTTTGCGCCCATTTTTACCAGCACTCCACAGCCAGCACTTCTCAGGCGAAACAGGTAAAGCGCAGAGCTCGAGGAACTCGTGAATCTTCGGCAAAACAGTGTGACAATGGGACCGACCTGACGTGCGATAACTTGCCAGTTATCTGCGTACGTGACAGGGACAACGTCCGCCTCCCCCAGAACGAACCGAGCGAAGAAAAGACACATGCAGAACATAGCGACAACCGACAAGGGGTCCCCTTCCGGCACACCTGCCGTAGACTTTTTCAAATCCTCAGCAGCGGGGTAGACACACCCTGCTACGAGTATCTGCCTCTCCATCCCATCCAACGCCTTCATCCATGCCAGCACAATATTTGACGGCAGACCAAAGTGAAGCATGCCAGCGGTAACCAAAGGTCTCCGCCTCCGCATAACGTTGAACGCTTTGATGATGTCCAACACCACCCCAGAGGGAGAACCTCCCGCGGCTTCTTCTTCCGCTACAAAGTCTGCGACGTACCCCCAAAGCGACCGCGTAGACAGACGTGGCCCAACAGTCAGCAAGGCCTGCTCATGACACAACTGCAACAGCTGAGAAGTACGGATCCTCGCCCAAATCCGATAGACCACGGAAGCAACGGAGATGGGTTGGGTATACCTTCTTCTTTACGCAAAAGAACAAGTAACCAAGTCTGCAGCTGCTTCGGCCAACAGCCACCCTTCTCAATGGTCGCAAAAAGCCGGAATAATCAGGCAACAGCCGCAGTTCACCGACCGACCAACCACAAGTGCCTCTCATAGTTGCGACCTTAGCTTTGGCCAAGGCAGCACGCCAGTCAGCAAAGGAAACCGGCGAGAGGAACTGCTCCGCTTTCCAAGGGATACGTTCCAGCAGGTCCTTCCAGGGACACGTATCATCAAAATCACTCTCCCGCTGCCAAAACTCACTCCAACCAGAAAGAAAGAATGACTCCAAACCGCAGGATCCAACGAAACCTCAGTTTTTGCAAGAGAGGCGGCCTCCGTCCTTGACACTTTCCGATCCAAACGTATGGGCGTATCCATGACCTCGACAACTTCACAGTCAATTTTGCCGGAAAGACAATCGCCGACCTGAAAACCATGACCTGGCAGTAACTCAATCCATTGTTTCCCGTCCAGGAGCCAGCGCTGCGGCCGCAGTTTAACCGAAGAGCAGACCTCCATCTCCAGCACAGGCGGGTGTGGCCTGTCCTTGATCAAACGATATGCCAGACTACCACTCTTCTTCTTCCAAGACTCCTCCACGTCTGCCGCGAACGATTCTCGTTTTGCCTTCCAACACCTTCTCCCAATGTCCTGCAACATAAGTTGCCCGTCTTCAGCCTGCAATCCAAGTGCGTTTCCTCCACCGGAGAAAGAAGTACAAGGCGGAGAATGCAAAACACCACGAAAAGGCCAAGCCAGCGAGATCTTCAGGCAGCGCTTGTCACGTATGTCCCCTATGATAACAACCTCCTGCGTAGCCAAGTCGGCCGCGAGAAAGTCAAGCGGAACTGCTGGACATGCCCGCATTTTTGCTAACCTCACCGCTCTTTGAGGGTCGATTTCAATGGCAACAACCGCAGCATTTCACGGCCACCTGCCCCCTGCCACGTGCCACGGCCACGTGCCACGGCCACCTGCCACCTGCCACGGGCCACCTGCCGACGGCCACCTGCCACGGCCACCTGCCACGGCCACCTGCCAGTGCCACCTGCCACGTGCCACGTGCCACGTGCCACCTGCCACCTGCCACGGCCACCTGCCACGGCCACCTGCCACGGCCACCTGCCACGGCCACCTGCCACGGCCACCTGCCAGTGCCACCTGCCACGTGCCACGTGCCACGTGCCACGTGCCACCTGCCACCTGCCACCTGCCACCTGCCACGGCCACCGGCCACCTGCCAGCTGCCAGCTGCCACGGCCACCGGCCACCTGCCACCTGTCACCTGCCACACCTGCCACACCTGCCACACCACCTGCCACACATCTCCCACAGCACCTGCCACAGCACCTGCCACACACCTGCCATTGCCCCGCCACACCACCCACCGATTCCCAAAACATACCTGCCCTTCCACCCCCGATCACATGCTCCGCACCTTGCAGCCACTTGCTAAAGGCACTTGCAGCCCACATGGTTCCATTTTTGGTCCTTCCCAATTTTGTTCTGGCAGTCTGGTTTGGCTCAGCTCGGTCACTTTCTGGGAGCCCATTTTGGTAACGAAGCAACTTGGAAAAGAGTCATTTTGGAACCTACGTTTCACCCCAAGATCATGATTAGATTGGTGAGATCTAGTTGGCATTGGTTACCAGCTTTGAAGGTATAAACCATAAACTTTGGTTGAAACTGCTGCTTGTCATGGCTCCTGAGTTTTAGACACTAAACTTTGAGTTGGAAATATGATATGGTATCCGATTTTGAAGCATTAACTTTCAAACATATCAAAATATAATCTTTCTTTGAATTGATCTTGGGTAGACAGGGTCGACAGGGAACCTCAAGCCGAAAGTCCCCTCCCTAGATTTGCCCAGCACTTTCTATGTTAAGATTGAATGCTTTTCAATGAGCACAAGCATACGAATGAGTGGGCCTATGGCTAACACATTTGGTGTTCAAATCAGACAAGTGTTACGATAGGCATCCATTCCTGCAATAGATCCATCTACGACATCTGGCCATTACCAGATGAGATCGGCATGCTGCACAGCCGGCTCAAGCACAGGGAAAAACCTTCTCAGAAGGGAAAAAAACCTTGCCGTCCGGAATCGACAAAACAGAAAAGCAAAACCCGCAACAAGGACGGGGGGAAGAGCTGGACCCCTCAGGGGACGACTGCCCACAAATTGTGTAAGAAAAAGGTGTCATAGCCCACTCACTGACCAGCACACGACATCATCATCCAGAATGCAGTTGCACAGGCCGATAGCCCCTTAAGGATCCAAGAGGAGCTCAGCCACGGCAGTGTGCACCCCCGGGGCCTGATCCTCAATCAAAGCTCGCCGGCGGCGGATGGCCCGTCCAGTGGCGCGAGACAAGACAACAGAGATCTGCCCCAGCAACCGAGCTTTGACATCGTCGAGGGCGGCTCCTTCCACAAGAGCAACCGCTCCAGACAGACGGTGCAGAAAGGCACGCGTCTCAGGGGTGCAGCCTCCTTGTGCTTCCCACACCAGTGGCAGATACCGCACACCTGCTGCCTCACACAAGGCTTCGGTGCGGTTGTGCTGGCGCTTGCGGCAGGCGTAGGCCTGACAAGCAGAGCCGCCCACCTGCCGGGTTTCATCCCAATGGTTGTCTCCAAGGGCGTTCACCACGGCAATGTCCAGGGCGAGGCATGGAGTGCTCAAAGGCACCGCGCCGTCTGGCAAGCGTGGAACTAAATGCGTGGCCGCTCGGACCAACACATCGGCAGGCCGCCGGCGGCCGCTCTGCAAGAGGGGCTCTGTTGCAATAATCGTCGAGAAGGTCCCGAATCCCGTTGTGGAGGACAACATGGTCACCACCAGCCATGCAACTCAAGGCATGGCGTCCCTTGCAGTCCGCTGGCTTCCCGCAGAAGCGGCAAGGCCCTCCTCCACACACATCGACTCCCAGCCGGCAACCTATGAGAGCAAGGAAGTCGGAACTGGACAATGTAGTGTCAAGTGTGTATGAAGGGGTGAGCCCCAACACTGTAGCGGCACCATCGACTGCGAAGGCTTGAAGGCGACACTGGTCATCGCTGCCTGCCCGGCTGCACCACGCTCCAAGGGAGGCCTTGCCCAGCATGCTGCTCAAATGGGTTTGCGTAAGGTGCTCGTGGTCATTGGTCTGGAAAGGTACGGGCACCGTCGGTGTGCTCAGCCGGTCCCAGCACCGTTGGAGAGCAGCGGAAAGATCACTGGCAACCCCATTGCCGGCATCCCATCGGAACACTGGCCAGACGGCACACCCACGCTCCAAAGTTGCAGCACGTGAGCCAATGTAAGCGGCATCGGCAACAGCCACCGATGGTCGTAGGCCTAGGCCGCCGAACTGCACAGGGAGAGTCGCTTGTTCCCATGCCAGAGGATGCGGATGGAAGCCGGTCAGAGCGCAGAATGCATCACGTACACCATCGTCAAAAAGCTGTAGGGCCGGACCAGAAAGCCGAAGAGGGGTGGTTCGGGCCATGTAATTCATACGCCCGGCCCCGCAGGAGAAGCGGAGGAGGTAGTACCCGACCTGCACATCTGACAGTTGCCCAACGCGGCGCACCACGTCAACTTGTTTGCCGGCTCGCTCTCGGCAGTAGGCAAGGCAAAAGGCATCGGTGCCAACGGGGGAGCGCAGCACCTCATAGTTGCCATCGGCCTGGATAGTGCACCCCAAGGCGGCAAAGCCCGAATAGTCGATGGGAGCACTGGCTACTGCAGGGGCGACAACGGCACTAGAGAGCCGCAAGCCCAACTGGGGCAGGACCCCTTGCCAATGCACCACGCATCGAAGTACTTCGGCAGAAGGCCCGGCCAGCAAGCCATCATCTGCAAAGCAAGGCGCCATGTCCAACTGTGCAGGTGGAGAGAGCACAGGGACCTGCACGCTGCTTCCTGGAAGCGGCGGCACAACTCCCAATGACTCCAGCAACAACCGTTGAACCACAGCATGGCAAGCCATCATGAGGGGGCATCCTTGTTGTCCACCAGCAACAGATTGGAGGATCTCACCATGGAAGAAGACGTTGGTGGCAATGTCTGTGGGGTATATGTATTCCAACCAGCGGCTCAGGCCAGGCACAACTTCCCGCATGCGTGTCAGGAACACATGGCGGTCGACCGCGTTGTGGGCATTCCCCTCGTCATAGGAAAGGCAAACCCGGTCAAGGTCGTTGCTGTGATGGTGCTGCCATTGGTGGTGGAGGTGCGGCATAACTTCAGCCCCGGATCGGACACCAACTGCCAATTGGTACGGCAGCAGGTGTTCACGGAGGGCCGGAAGCTCGGAGCGAAGGAGCACCTTCCCGACCAGCCGGCGGAAAGATTCGCCGGCACAGAGCGGCCGCACGTCAGCCCCACCAGTTTTGGAAACTTTGTGAAGCGCTGTGCCCTTGGCCCCGCCAAGGTAAGGCCGGAGACCAGCTGGTGCCCCGCCATCGGCCAAGAGATTCACCAAGGCAGTGATCAGGGGTAGGGCTCGGCCTTCTTCCGCCCCGCGTCCAACAAGTTGCTGCAGAAAGTCTGGTCGCAACCCACTTGGCCCGGGAGCAGCCCCGCGAGGGAAGCTGCGGAGTGCCTTGGCCACATCATCAGCGGAGACTTCATTGGCTGGCGGGGCCGGGGCTCGAGAAGAAGTTGCTTGGTGTGGTGGCCGGCCTGGAAATTTGGCGCGCATGGCTGCAACAACTGCCGGAGTGGGATCAGCCACAGGTGCACCAGTAAGGCGTTGTATGGCTTTGCCTGGCAAGCCGCGGCGAGCCAGCTGAACGGCAGCTTCAGTCTGCCGGAGTTCTCGTTCAGCAGTGCTAGAACAGCTGCGGCTCGGGTGAGCACGGCCAACAGCCTCGTCCCAAAGGGAGCGTCGCTCGCCATGCCCCCACCGCTGTAGCCGGTTGGCCGACAGGTTGTGGTTGCGGCGTTGCTTGGCCCGCCCACCGGGCAAAATGCCCAGACACGTCTTGGGGAACATGAACAGCTCGGTCCAGGCAAGCCGACACCGGCGGTGAGCGGCCGTATCACCAGCACTGCCGATGTGATCCCAGGCGCCAGAGCAGTTGTGCTGGAGGACTTGCACCAGGCACCGCAGAAACTCTTTTTCTGCAATGGGTAGCAGCCCCGCACTCACGAAGTCCCTGGTGGCGACGGGGGCGGAGAAAATCTCGTCCAGCGAGGGCAGACTAGCCAAGGTCTGGTCCACACTGTGCTGGTCCCCGTCTGTCAGCAAGGGGCGTGGCGGGCGACGGCTCAGCCGTGCTCCCATGCAGGTACGGTGCACTCCTCCACTGCACCGTCGGCTGACGAGTCGAGAGCACTCCGGGCAGACAGTGAGCCCCTTGGCGCGCAGCCAGTCCACTGGCGGGGCACCAGGAAAAGCTCCAAGCTGGTGTGCATTCATGTGGGCCCGCGGGGCAGCCGCCGAACCCCAACCAGCATGGCCAGTGGCGCAATGGGCGACACAGCCTGGAATCGGGCAGTGTTCACGCCCGCCCCCCAGAGCGGCATCATCCATGTCCTCGTCGCCATCCGGGATTGCCATGGGCACGTCAGCGCCCGAGCCACTCCCCCTCGCACGGGCACAGCGGGCAGGGCGTTCGCCCCCCAGAGGCGTGCCCGGCGAAGGAGCCATGGCTCAAGCGTCGCAAGAAATCAGAACCATTCAGTGCTTGAGCCAAGTGTTACTGTTTGCTTGTTTGTTTTGCTGTTTGTCTTTATGCCTGTCTGTATGTAGGTATGTTTGCATGCATGCGTGCATGGATGCACGTCTGTGGCAGGTGTGTGCAGTTTCAGCTTGTCAAGTGTGGCAGTTGTGTGTTTGTGTGTGTGTGTGTGTCTGTGTGCGTGTGTCAGTTGAGTGTCTTTTGGGTGTGGCAGCTGTGTGTCAGTTGGGTCTTTTGGGTGTGGCAGTTGTGTGTCAGTTGAGTCTTTCGGGTGTGGCAGCTGTGTGTCAGTTGGCTCTTTTGGGTGTGGCAGTTGTGTGTCAGTTGAATCTTTTTGGTGTGGCAGTTGTGTGTCAGTTGAGTCTTTTGGGTGCGGCAGCTGTGTGTCAGTTGAGTCTTTTGGGTGTGGCAGTTGTGTGTCAGTTGAGTATTTTGGGTGTGGCAGTTGTGTGTCCGTTGAGTCTTTTGGGTGTGGCAGTTGTGTGTCAGTTCAGGGTGTGGGTTGGGCGTTTGGCTGTGGCAGCTGTGTGTCTTTGGGTTTCTGTGAGCATGGCACTAACCTAACATCAACCCATGATACCTGACAATTCTTGGAGAGAAGATCATGGTAGAGAAACTTCCTAAAAAGTTTTCGCGACCGTCAGTTCCGGGGTTCCCCGTCGCAGGTTCCCCGTCGCAGCGAGATCACAAAGGATCTGAAAAGTGGGTGAAAGCCGCTCACAACCTTCCAAGCCAGAACCCCCACCATGACCAAATACATGTGAAAAATGACAAAGCGACTCATCATTCACCTCAAAGCACAGCGTGTGTACTTGTCGGCCAAGAAGTCCGTGATCATTGTGTTCCTGATTGGTACCGGCAGCCAACAAAACCCCAACTGTGTCAACCTGCATGTCAATTGGTGTCAGTACCTCGTCGACTTCATCTTTAGAAATCTCACCTACCTCCAACATCTCACACAAGAACCTGTGTCACCGACCTGATGATTCAACTGACAGGCATCTGAACCACCTGAGACATCGGCCGCACCATGACCAATCACCCCATCCCGTCCGTCCTCGTCAAAGCACCCAGCAGCCTGCAGTGAACCGAGAGGCGTACACGAACCGACCAACCCAGCTGGAACACTCAATGAGGGGGTGGAAACCGCGGGAGAAATGGGGTCATCAGCACCGGTATATGCTCGCGCTCCGCGGTCACGAGGTGAGACAGAAACCCTACGCCGGAAGAGCTGACCCCCCTCAGTACACGAACTTGTCGGCTTTGGCGCGCCGCAGACAGGGCAGTTCATCCTGCGCGCAAACACATTCCTCCTGTGATTGACGCATGCCACCGTCGGACATTGCCAGTCAACCGGGTAAATGCGAAGCTCCGTGCAACCATCATCTCGTCCTTCACGAGGCTCCCCAACAGCCCTTCTGCGAATCTCCTCCCTTTGGCGAGGGTCAAGTGAGCGACTTGGAGATCGCGGCATCTGCTTGGCTCTGTGCCCATGATTCGAGCTGGCCTCCGTGCCATCAGCCGCTACCTCAGTCGCGGCCTTGGGGCGCGCTTTGGACTTGGCCGCCAGGTGCACCACCTTGGGGCCGTGCACGGGCTGTGCAACTTCTGAATCTTTTGTTTCGGCTTGGGCACGCTGGCTCTTGTAGTCTGAGTCCTCGGGCTTGTACTCTGGGTCCTCAGGGCCATCAGCCTTGCCTTTTTTTTTCCTTTTTTCTTCTTGGAGTGATCAGCCACAGCCTCATAGCCCTCTTCGATACCGACCTCTGACTCCTTTTGTTGGGCCTTGTAGTCATACTCCTCGATCTCAGGCAGCGCCAAAGACCGAAAAAAACGCCATGGCGTGTCACTTGAGACCACTGTGGGCCAAGTGATCTGAGCCTCTTTGGACTCGTAGTAGAAGGTCCACCCTCCGACGACCGGAACCTCTGTCTTCACCACACAATTCGCGACCATGCTCGGTGACGGGACAAAAATTTCAGGGCAGGCAGGCAGTGAAACCTCCAAGCCTTCATGTTCCCAAGCCGCACAACCCGAAGGCAAGAAACGCAACACGGATGCGTTGACCAGCTGTTTCAGTTTGCTCACATGAGCGATGGCACAGATCCAAGAGGGCATGGCTTGCACATCACCATACAACACGGCCAGTGGAACCCACGTAAGGTCATTTGCGGTTTTCATTAACTCAGCCTTAGGTGGCACCAAATCAGCACACCAAAGCGGTATGCCATCAGGATTCAGGGGAACACCGGCTTCCCCCCCACCGACCTTTGCTCCGTGTTGAAGACCGACCTGATTTGGGACCAAACAACAAATCCCTCAACTGAGTCGTAGAGAGGGGGACACCACCTTCAGAGGATACCTCTCCCTTAGGAAGGGTCGGCATCTCCAATCCGTCTATCCAAATCTCGGAGGCCGTGCGTTCGGCCCTCAAAACATCAGCCAAGTTCTGAATTGGTTCCACCGCAGGATCACGTTTCCACAACGCATCCAAGACCGACCTGTCAACCCGACGCTCTGGCTCCTCGTCCGAAATCACCAGAAAACGCAAGATGTCACGATCTGCGTCTCCAGCTTCTCTCCAACGTCTTCGAAGAAGTACCATCAATGGATCACCGGACAATTCCCGAACACGATCCGGGTCAACTGTCGCCCCAGTATGCCCTGCAAGGAAACCAAAACCTGGCCCGTTGTTGAGCCCAGCCAAAAGACGCAACAACCTGCTGTAGCCAGCGACAATGCCATCACCAGCTGGGGCACGCAGCAACGCCGAACCCCAGTCCATCACATACCAACCGTCTCTACCCCTGGTAGGTGGCTCGAACCAGAAACTCTATATATATACCCAATTATATTTATGTGGTTGCTGATATCATGATATATGATCATGATCACGGTAACCATGATAATTATGCTCATGGCAAAGAAGAAGAATCATCATCATCAACAACAACAACAACAACAAAGAAAAAGAAGATGATGATCGGGATCATGGTGATGATGATGATGATGATGGTGATGATGATGATGATGATGATGCTGATGATGATGCTGATGATGATGATGATGAGAATGATGATGATGTTGATGGTAACGATAATGTTGTTGATGAAGATGATGATTTCAATGACTTCATATATGTGGTTGTTGATGGTGATATCCCCCCTTTTAAGGAGGTAGGGTAGGTACGCATTGAAATATTTCAAATTTGGGTGTGTTTTCCTATACCTCGAACTATTTCAGCTAGAAATTTCTGACTTGTCCCAAAAAAAAATGTATATACGGTAAAATAAGGCAATTGGACAATCTTGACGCTGTCAAGTTGTGCATCAACGGGCACCTATGGATGTGGTCAAGTACGTGCAAACCGGCTGGTGCACGCATTTTCATATTTTTTTGTCTCCCCAAGTCTTGCTTGTGAATTTTTGAAACGGGGAGCTGCAAAGCCATTGTGTTTCACAGCTCTAGAAACACATTGCGGGCGTACGATTCTGTTTCTTCATATCTTCAAAGGCCAGGGGCAGAAGTTCGCAGAGGTCATGCGCGGTTTGTTTTTTGATCTATGTGTATCCAGTTGACATATCTAGGCTAAAGTCGGGCATCCGGAGGACACACCCCCACCCTTTTTGGAAACCCACAAAACACGTGGAGGAGTTGATATTTCACGTGGTCAGGCAAAATACTCTCCAGATTTGTTTTGCCTTCCCCCCGAAATATTCCAGGGTTAAAGGGGGGGGATATGGTGATGATGATCATAGTGATCAGGCGCGTTCCAAAGCGATGCGTTTAGGTGTGATCCAAATCCAAAGCGAGAACATTACCCGCACGTTCGCTCAAAACGGTTGTCGCGGTGTTGGTCTGCTGCATTGAAGATTGTCGCATGAAATTGCCGGTGTGTCATGTCCATGTGCCTTCCGACTGCGCAGGTTCGCACAAAGCGTGGGTCGCAGTCTTATCATGGCCTTGGGGCGCGGCATTTTACTTCAGAATTCTACCGTGAAATTGCCCTTCAAAGATGTCCATGCCGATTTCAACCGCGCAGGCTCGCACAAAGTGTGGGTCGTTGTCTCATCATGATCTTGGGGCCGGCTGGGCGCGGCATTTTCCGTGATATTTTTTCGTATAAAATTGCTCTTGTGACATGTCCATGTCCGATCCTTACGTGACGATCTTGTGGAAATCTTGGTGCAATCCTCTACGAGGTCCTTGCGTGCTCTTGCACAGTTTCTCATGAAAAGTTTTGTAGGGACCCGGGTGAAATATCCCCCTGTGCTTTCTGGGGGTGAAGATGTGCCAAGCAGTTTTTTCACTATAGAATGGTCCCAGCACAACCCTAAAAATTGTAAATTTTCTCACTATAGAATGGTGCCGTTTTTCCAAGCACGACTGCGCATAAGATTACATAAGCCCGCTTTAAACGAGGTGCACGACTATATTAAAATAGCCAACTTAATTGCAACATCCGAGCACAGGTGGAACACAAGTACTCCCATAGGACAACAGGACAGGCAGTACAAAATGCAGTAGCACAACAGCAATTTTTTCTGTAATACTTCCACTCTAAAATGTAGAGCCTATAGAATTGTTAGCACAACCCTCATATAGGTGCGTAGGCACCCTATAGAATTGTTGGCATAAGTCTAATATAGGTGGCGTATGCTCACTATAGAATTGTTTCGCAGGGATCCCCCATAAAAAAACCGAGCACGAGAACACTTTTCTATATAAAAACACCCCTGTGCCAACCGAATTAAGGCAAGCACAAGTTCACCCTTTTTATAGTGGAAATTCACACAGGGATGGTGAAATCAGCTAGGAGGTCGTTGCAAAAGAATTGCACGATCGTGTACAAGTCCCCAGGGTCGGGTGTAAATCTGGAGAAAAAATTGTCTTGCATGATCTTTCACACGCCCTCGCGAGAACATTTTGAAGTGAAATCCTTCTTGGGTATCCTAGCATGACTGGTACAGGTCCTTGTGACAAGACCTTGTTGAGATCCTGTTCAAAATCGTCCTCAAAAGTCCCTGCGTTATGACCTAGGATGTTTGCATGTAGAAATGCCTTTTCTTAAATTTTTTTAAGATGTTCATAAAAAGTTTTGGTACGAAAATCTTCTAAAATCTTGATATAGGAGGTCCTTCTCGATTTTGGTATATGCTGTGAAATGTCTTTGGTATGAATTTTGGTCTGAAATCCTACACATGAAGATATTTATATTTCGAGCCTTCTGCCCCGCACTGTTTGGGGCCTCTTGCCGACGTTTTTCTTGTAAATTTTCGCGTAAAATAGTTCTTGTGACATGTCCATGTGCATTTCCACTGCGCAGGCACGCACAAAATCTGCGCCGCGGATTTTGTTTGATCTTGGTTTGCCGTATTTGACATGAAAATTCGATATCCACATTCATTTCGACTGCGCAGGCTCGCACAAACCGTTGTCCCGGCCTTGGTTTGCGACATTTTACCCTGCACATTCTCGCATTCACTAGTTCTTGTGACCTGTCCATGTGCATTCCGATTGCGCAGGCTCGCAGAAAACGGTTGTCGCGGTCTTGGCCTGCGGCATTTTACCGGGATTTTTTGCCCTGAATTGTTATTTTTATAATGTCCATGTGCATGTCAACTGCGCAGGCTGCCAGCAAAGAGTTGTCCCGCTCTTGGCCCTTTTCATTACGATTTTGCCGAAGTTTCCGGCTGCACTCTTGGAGGACAGTGATATGTGAAGATTTTGACCGAGGTCTCACTGAGATCCTTGTAGGAGGATGTTGTGCACATCCTGATGACATCCTGTCACTGGTCCTTGAATGATCTTGTACATGATACGCACGGCATATTTTATGCGTAGACATGGGGCAGAGTAGCGCAAAAACACCCATGTTGACTCGCACATTCACTTGGTGACAATGATTCACACTAGGTGGTTCACATTCAAGATGCCCCTGTAAAAATTTTCCTGCCCTCAATGGGCCCCGTTTCGGAATTTAAATTTAAGCGGCTGGGGCATCCCCATCTACAAAACGAAGTGCAAAACGAAGTCCTATAGCCCGAACTCAGGGCCCAGTACAAAATGTGAGCCTTCAGGGGCCCAGCGGAGGGGGACTTCACCGAAGTTGACCTACAAAATGAAGGCCCCTGCCTTTTGTTGGATCCCTAATGTTGATCTTGCTGGAAAAGGTAAAATTTTCTAAAGTGGTAAGCTGAATATAGTTTATAAGTATGGAGTCTTCATTTTGTAGGGAATCACCTCCTACATTGGCTAAGGGCCATCCTCATTTTTATGGCAAAACTGTTTGCACATGTTTTTTCCTCAACTGCAACCGCAACCGATATCAACCGACCACGCATGGTCAGGGATATACCCCAAACATTTTGTTTACAATAACAACGACCTATCCCCCTTCACGAACGACCTAAATACCTAGAACCGAAAAAAAAAAAAATGTTTTAAATGATGGACCATATTGGTGTTTTTGGCCTAAAACATGCTTGCAGGGACTTGTTTAAAATTCCTGAATTTGAAGACACGAACGATAAGCGTCCTTATTTCCTACAATAATTCACTAGAGATTGGGCGCGGTCGGGAATCCACGTTTATGTGGATGATCAAACGCAGGGCGTGCTTGATGCTACCCCAGACCCAGTTTATGCTAGCAATAAAGTGGGGTGCTGTAAACAATTTTTGTTCCCATGCGTATATTTTTATGGCAGTAAGAAAACCGTCCAGATAAGACAAACTCTTTGACGGAACGTAACTAAAACAACAAAACGAACGTCCGCCAAAACCAAAAAAATATTGGAAGGAAAAGCGGGACCAAAAATTATGCAATTACGTTTTTTGCACCGAAAATTGCCGTTTATTGCCGGAAAAAATTCTGAAGGTGATTTTGGGTTCTCATTCGTCTCATTAAGGATTACCGTAACAACCACCTTGCGAATTTACGGTTGGAGACGGGGGATGGGTTCCAACACGAAAGTCCCTCTAATGATCAAGTTGTTTGCAACTCACTCATGTAACACATGTACAAGAAAGTGTCCATTTTTGTTGTCTCTCTGGTTTCCGAACGGTCGGGTGGGCGAGAAAAAAAAAACAAAACACCAACAATTGGAGAAGGTGGCGGCTGACACAACCATGGTCAACCGAGGTCCGGATCGAGAACTGGCACAGCATTCTACTGTAAACAACATTCCCGGAGAGCACATTGCAAAGAAACAAACTGGTGCAACTTGTTGATTGTTTAAGAAATTGTGTTATCAATCAAGCCACCACCACCACCTCTACCCGAAATGAGGTGACGCAAGACCGTTTCATTGTCGAGGAATACCATTTTCCGGTCGGTAGGCAGAACCCCTTCGGGAAGGAACAAATGAATAGCACCAACATCACCGCCAGAGTTTCGAACTTGTAACTGTCCCTGTTGTAAAGGAAGGGGGGAAAAACCAGAGAGACAACCGCCCCCTGAAGAGAGAGCGGCAGTTGTCTGTTGTACATATGTGGCATGCGTCGGTTGCATGCAATTTGACCAACAAGAGTTTCCACGGAGGGTAGGAAAAACACTGCTGAGAGCACACACGTCAACACACAAATGTTGATTGCATTGTGTTTCGAAGTTTCGGCTGAAATCATCAGGCACAAGACTTGCGAAAACACCGTCGCCCACAACGCATGCGTTTTTTGATATTCGCAAGATGTCCATGATCATGTCGCTGTACAATAAATGGCCCTGGTCCCAATTGACCACCAACCCCCCTTGCAGCAAACATTTTCCGGTGCTGCCTGCAGACCGACTGCTCGGTGAATCCTATACCTGTTTTCATGAAGTGAGTGACGTGGAAAACCATACTGTGGAATTTAGTGCTAACGTTGCGATTGTGCAGCTACAGCAGTCCAAGTCGCCGATCGATGACTAATTTCGGAATCGCTGGTCAACTCGACGAATCCCTGCGATGAAACAATCCTACCAATGGGCCGATGGGTATCGATATGCTCCTGGCGGCGCTTGCGTTAAGATTCAGACTTTGGCGACCTGAGATTCGGGATGGCAAGGCCATCAACTTTAGAAGAACTTACCGGTGTGTGAAAAAATGCTGAGTGATGCCCACCGCTCCTGAGCTGTGTGTTGCTTGCCAACGGGATAGAACCAAGAGCATGGCAGACCCGAATATTGCTCATTGGTGTAAGAACAGCAGCAATGGGATTCTGGGTATCCTGCGCAATGTGGCAGATAGGCGTGCTGGTTTCCAAACTTCACTGGAAGGTGTTCTTTGCTGACTTCTACCTGCGAAGATGCACTCAACAATCTACGCGTGTCACGTCCACGCAATTCCGTTCTTTTCCGCCACTATCAAAAGCCGACCTAACCCTCGGTGTCATCATATTTCATCGAGAGATTGAAGCGCTCCACCACGGCAAAAATTGCAGACATGGGCAGGGGGCATAACATGCTGGAGGCACTGGCACATTTTTGAGGCATTTATACCGCAAAACAGTGATGTCCAGGTTTTCAGACGAATAATGACCGCAAATTCACGCATCACAGGTTTGAGTTTCTTTCCACGAGGCGGAAGATTCGTGGCAGCACGGCTAGTTTCAATCAACGGCATTCATGTGTATTGGTGAAATTGTTGGGGCACATCAACTGCACCATGTTGCTACAAAGCGCGGTGGCAAATTTGAGCATGAGTTTGGCACATCATGTGTGGATATTCTGTTTCCATCCTTGTTGCCCAGCGTTGGCAATTCCGTCCCCAAGGTTCGTGGTCATGAAACACAATCAATACATTCATGCGGGGTGCACTTACCCCATGTTGGTAATGTGCCGCTGTCATGTGTTCATGGTTATTGTGATCCGCAGAGAGGCCCAGGAAAAAAATATGTTACTTTTGGCTGGGTTTTCTTGGGTGTTCATGCAGGCACAGCTAATGAATTCTAATGAAATCATTGTGCTGCAGTTATACCGTAGGACATCAATCATGCCGATTGACCCTTGGATCCATTTTGTTTCATCAACTCGCATCTGTTCAGAGTTGTTTCCATGCTGGGTTCTGCAGCAGTATATGTCGCCCGTGCGCTGGACACCCTTTGAGTGATGCCGCACTCCGATGGCAGGGACAATGCATGTCATGTCTGTCGAAGCTGGCATGTGCCCTGGCCACTCCAAGCGCCTCACCCGCTGATGACACCTTCTGGGGCCGTCTGAAAAATGATTCGTGGCCCTGATCAAGTAACTGTCGGTCAATTGGTTTCCTTTCGACGGCTCATGTTTGATGCACAGACATTTTCAGCTGCACAGGTTAAGCACGTGCTGTCAGGCAGTGAGGCAGCAAAGAAGGCAGAGTTTGTCCCAGCAGAGCAGGCGCAGCGAATTCAAGCACAGAAGCAACAGTTGGTTGGAACGGAACTTACGGGGCCGCATGAGTGCAGCCATCCATCGTATGATTATGTCACCAACATGTTGGAGAACAATGTCGGTTCATATCCAGAACTTCACCGTTTTACGCATAAGTCTCACGTCAGAAGCAAATGAGGGAACTAGATTTACCCATCTCAATTGCCAATTGTTTCCTCGGTGAAAGTTTGCCATCATGTGATCCCACAGCGCCAGGAATATGACTTTTCTTCCGTGGTGAATCCTTGCGTTGCAACTGGCGTTTCTTCAGTAGAGACGCCCGGCTGGCCGAAGTGTCAAGCGCAAACATGAACACTGCAATGAACTTGAACATTACCTGTTGCAGAAAGTCAATGGTAAGTTCATCACTTGGGTCGGCCCACATGGAACGTTTGATGTCTGCGCATATCACCATACAAATCAAAACAATGCCGTGGCAGATCAAAACTGCAGTAGGGCAGTAAGGCACTTGGGTCCACTTTGCGGTACGAAGTGGGGGGGGTTTGGGACATCAGGAGGGCCCTTGGTCCAAACCCAAAACCCTTACGCTGTTCGAGACTTCCGGACGGCATGCCAAGTCATTTTGGAGCAACTGGAAGTGCATCGTCTGCCCTTTCTGGGCGATATTGTTCAGTGGTGCGCTTAAAAATTGGAAGCCTACGGTTCTTTGAGCACGCAGGTGTTCACATATTTGGGCAGTTTCGGATCTTACTCACCACCTCCAGCACCTATCTGGTTTGTGCGAAGTTTACAGACATCATGGCATGTTTGGTTCTACTAGGAAAAGTGGGCAAACATGTTTTGCAACCATGCCGAAGAGTACTGTGGTGATGTGGTTGGTAGACGTTTGTACTTTCTGTATGTTCTCGTATCATTTTGCTTGGAAACCGTAGCCTTATCACCCACGTTTCTCTTGCAGGTCGTTTACTTTTATAAACTGACTTCGACTCTTAGTGGAAGTCTCACGTCTGGAATCTGGAAGCATCTACTTGTCTGATCTTGTCTGTAGACCTTCTACATGTCTCTGGAGGTCCTTACCCTTTTCCAAATCGATCTTTGCTTCCCAAAAATTGGCATATGCCCAAAGTAACCTATATATATATACTGCCTCCCTTCATACTCCCTCTACAATCTCTAAACATAACAGCGCTCTGCACCTTGTCTCAGGAAACCTCGGTTTTACTTTGCTCTAGGGTTCGCAACTCCTCGAGAAAGTTTTCTTCCAGGTCCAACCATTACTGAACCAGTTCAACAAGCCTTCACTTTGGTTTCCCTGGGCTGTGACCAAATGGCGCAACACGTTGGAACAACCTGCGTGGGCCTTGGGAGTCATTCGGCCCGTTTCCATTGCTCCGTGACCATGCGAAGTTTGTTTTGCGACTCACTTTGCCTGTTTACTGCAATGTATACTGGAATGAGCAAAGCGTTTTATCATTTCTCAATTTGGGAGTGGCCTAGGATTATTTCGATCCGGTTGTTCATGGTGGGTTGGCGCAAATTCTATTGGAAAAGTGGTTTGGGATCTTTTTGAATTTGGATTATTGTTTATTTGGGGTTGGTTTCTGCTTTATTTAGCTTAAGTTTAGGGTCTATTTAATTTTGCGTCAATGTTATTATTTGCTGTGGACCGAGTACTTGTTTGGTTTGATTCAAGGTTGGCGAAGGCGTTTTTTTGGAATTAGGGTCAGCGTGGAAGCGGAAAGCAATGTTTGGTGCCGTGACACAGGTCGATGATTTGAGAGACGCGTACAGGGACGAAGTTTAAGTTTGTTTAAAATCACATTTGCGCATTTTAAACATCAGAAACTCATTCAAAGAATAGAGATGGCCTGCTACGAGATCAACCAGCACATTCAAAACGTATTGGACTGAACTTCTTGGTCGACTGCAGTTCCTTCAAATTGACTACTTGCACCAGTACCATCTGTCCACGGAGTTGGGATACAATGGTTGGATCTGAACACCAAGTAGTACAAGGTGAGACGCGGTGCAACACATTAGATCCCAAATTGGATCTAACATGATCTGACATTAGATCCCAAATTGGATCCCAAATAGGATCTAAACAATTTATTAAAAAGTAGTTTCTTGGTGAAACTCGACGATGGCGAAAAACCATATTTGCAACCCATGGCTGCACCGACCTGTTGAGCACCTGTTGAGCACCGGAGGTTCCCAAATTCTTTGCAAAAATAGGTGTTAAATGGTGTTAAATACCAGGACCTGCCTGGGTATTTTAAAAAAAAAACATAAAAAGTCATCATGTGGCTGACTATTTTGTGTATGTGCTGCCATTTTTCTCACAGTTGCTTTGAGTGTCACACCGTGCACAAGCACTGAGTCGGTACATGGAGCACCCGGCATGTTCGGACCAGCCAACAAGGTTGGGTGCGGTTCAAACGGTTTATTTATGCGAAAAGGACTTTCTTTTCAAGCATGCAAAACATCCAGTGAAAACATGTTTTCATACCTGTCAGAAATGTTTTGCTTTTCCCCGTACATGGGACTTTCTACAAATTGAAGCGTTGGAGCCGGAGCGTACTTTCATTCGATCACAGGGACACTGCATCCAAGGATTTTGAATGTGGGACGTGCTTTAAATTGAAGGGTAAGTCTAAGATCCGTCGTCGACGCTCGGTTGGCTGACAGGATTCCACACCACGAGGATGTCGTTGTTGCGTGCGCTGTCCAGTTTGGTGCGGCGACTGTTGTGTGGACTTTTCCAAATGTCTGTTTCGTGCTCAGCACTATAGTAGCAAAATAGCACTGTACCATACGCTACCTACATGCTGATACCTGGTGAAACTGATCCTTTTCTCTCTGTGTCTTTCTCAGAGATGTCATAAATGGCTCTGCTCGAGAAATAGAGTGCTGCCATCCTGAGTGGGCCCTAGTTATGGTATTTATAGCTCCCGCATGCTTGCTGCTTCGCTGCTATGTTTCGGTGCTTTCCGCGTGCAGAACATGCATCGTTGCGAGCAGGAGGATCACCAGCGATTCGTAAGCGACTGGTCGTTTTTGCAGCGCCCTAACGAGTTACTGCCCTGTCGCAGTAGGTACACTTTCGTATTGCTCGCGGCCCCAGGGGTCGCTAGGGCTAGGGGGCCTAAAGCTGACTGAACACCAGAAGTTGTTTTCGCTCGCCGAGACACGCATAGGGTTTCAGGGCTTCTAATGTCTCCTGCAACTTTGGGTTGTCCCCCGCATCGGACACCGATTGAATGTATCGAGCAACCTGTTGGGCGGCGGGATTCATCAGAACCACATGGACTTAGAAAGGTCTCTTTACTCATGCAATAGACTGAACAGAGAATCGCAGGTACAAAAAGGAGGCATCTACTTGTCGAGGCTTTAACAATGTTTGCTCGCTGTGACGTGTTTCTCAGAACCACGATTTTCCGGAACTGATCTACGGTTCAACAAGTCAAATCTCTCACAATCCAACTCTCAGAGTCACTGTGCCATTCAGCTGTACTGGAGTGATTTAGTGCTATCTGAATCTATCGAATGCTGGCAGGAGCACCTTGGGATTTCGTGCCAAGCTTTGAAAAGGGTTCTCGAAGCCCTTCGGTAGCAAGGGTTGGCCCTTGGACCCCATCGCGAACTTTGCAAGGAATGGACTTGAGCCAAGACCTTCCAGGAAATGAACACTGGCAGTCTGGCCCTTCTTCAAATGGCTACAAAATCGACACAAGCATTGGCATAGAAAGCATATCCGTAAATCCCTGCTGATTTATAGAAGTAGATATCTTCCGCATAGATATAATTTCAGATAGCGTTTCCTTCTTTACCTGTTGGGGGACCACTATTGTATATATATATATATATAATAGGTTCTGCCTTTGCATGTATGGCATGGTTCTGCAGAGAGCTTGTATTAGCAAGGTATTGCCAACAAGAAAAGCTCTGTCCCCAGACAAGTCCGTTTGACAAAAGTTCGTCCCTTTGAACGCGCATCTTCTTGAGTGCCTCTCTCTGCACAGGTTCCTGTGCACCGGTATATGTACACAGTCCATAGTCCATTGTCCTTGAACACATAGGGATTGCCTTTGGTCCCCCAGATCTAGATGAATCACTTGGAAGGCTTTCTGTCATTCCCGCAACTTTCCTCGGTCTCTGGGGCACCTGGTGAAACTTGGCAGCACTGCAGCTCTGGAAAATCAGTTTGGTCAATGGGCGGAACAAGTTGCGAGTAGAGAAACTTGACAGAATTCCAGCTTATTGACAATGGCTTGCTAAGCACTATCGTGATGACCCAACTGCTCAAATCGCTGCGACGTCCCCCTTTTGCCTGCATCCTCCAGGTATAGACCCATGTCTATCCATTTCTGGTATAGTCGGCATGTAAAACGCCTAATTCTCCAGATCTTCAGCTGAAATTTCTCATGCTTCAGGCTTCCAGTTGGCTATCTCTGCCGTTTCCATCAGGACTCATAGCCTGCCCAGCCCAGATGAAAAAACAGCAAGGGCAATGCAGTCAGCCCCACCATTTGTGACCAGGTTATTTTTGAGATATGAGATGGGAAAATTGATGATAACCCCAACTTATGGCCTTTTTGAGGGAAATGGACCGAAATAGATGATAACCAATGGAATGGTAAGTGTAGTATGCTAAATCCAATGCCATGAACCTCAGGCTTTGAATGGAATAACGAACCCATAATCTCATATAATCTCTATCTCATGACAACTCCATAACCATGCACATAAGCTGTCGAATTGCACCCTAGATGGCAGCAGTTGTGACACCGAATCTCCTTAAAGCTCGGCTCGTGAAGTTCGCAAGACCCTTATAATCGGATTGATCCTTCTTTTCCAGGTCTTTTACAACCTCCATATTTCCATCCATTTGACTTGGTTGCTTAGGATTGGTAGGAGATATATTACAGATATATGATATATATATATATACCATCTGGTTATTTAACAGTTCGCCATGGAAAATCACCATGCTATTAATAGGTAAACCATCTATTTCTATGGGCCATCTATACCATGGCCATGTTAAATAACCAGAGGGTATATATATCCATTTAATCCCTTCCTCAAGAGAATGCCATGACTCCAACAGCTGCCTGCACCAGCTGTTCCGTTGCTACAGAGATGCAAGGCGCATCCAACAAGCTCCCTCCGTTCAGTAGGGCCTCGACGTCCTCATCAAATCCAAAGATGGGTAGACAAAGAAAAGGAACTCGGAATAGAAACATAACTATGGAAAATCACCATTTTTAATGGGAAAATCCACTATAAATGGCCATTTTCAATAGCTATGTTAAATTACCAGAGGGTAATGTTACTTCAAAATTAGGGAACCACAAAGGTTGATCATTGGCCATAAAGCCATGCTTTATCTTGCCGTAAACTGACCAGCACCAATCGATGATATTCGGTTGAAGTTACCATGTGATTGCTTCTTCACCTTCGCCTTGACTATCCAAACAGCTTCTCTCCTGATTCTTGGCAGCTGCTTGCACTGCCGAAGTAGAACCTTGCTTTTCCCAAGGACATGTTTCCAGCAGAATCTAAATTGTCTGTGTAAGTAAACTTGGAACCAAATCAGTTCTGCAAGATGTCTAGTGTTCTTTGCAAATCTCACTACATGCATAAGTTTATGCTAAACCCAAATGAAAGAAGCACGCCACAGATGCTGCCTCCGGAAGTAGGCACGCAATGGTAAAAGCAGAAGCGATTTGCTGATATTTTGCTGGCACCTCGGGAGCACTCTCGCGCCAATCATCATGGTCCCTTCAACATGGAGCAAAAAGTCAGCGAAACAAGGGCGAAAAATAAACCAGCGACAACCAGCAATGGTGAGTCACCTTTGGGGGAGTTGAATACTGCTTGTTTCTGCCCTTGTCTCTGCTCACAAGACTACTATGGTTACAATGGTTGGGAGACGTGATCCGGAGAGAGGTCTGCAGAGTTGGCTTCGACCAGCGAAACCCGAAACCCGAAACCCGAAACCGACTATTAAAGTTGGTTTCGAACTACGAAACCCGAAACCCGAAACCCGAAACCGACTCTGAAGACTTAACTTCCCCAGGACCGATCGAAACCCGAAACCCGAAACCCGAAACCGACTCTGAAGACTTACCTTCCCCAGGGCCGATCGAAACCCGAAACCCGAAACCCGAAACCGACTCTGAAGACTTACCTTCCCCAGGACCGATCGAAACCCGAAACCCGAAACCGACTCTGAAGACTTAACTTCCCCAGGGCCGATCGAAACCCGAAACCCGAAACCGACAGCGAAAGTGGGTTTCAATCGACGAAACCCGAAACCCGAAACCCGAAACCCGAAACCGACAGCGAAAGTTGGTTTCAAGCGACGAAACCCGAAACCCGAAACCCGAAACCCGAAACCGACTCTGAAGACTTAACTTCCCCAGGGCTGATCGAAACCCGAAACCCGAAACCGACAGCGAAAGTGGGTTTCAATCGACGAAACCCGAAACCCGAAACCCGAAACCCGAAACCCGAAACCGACAGCGAAAGTTGGTTTCAAGCGACGAAACCCGAAACCCGAAACCTGAAACCCGAAACCCGAAACCGACTCGAATCCGACGTTTGGGTGGCTCTCCGGATCGGAACTCATGGTTGGTGAGGCATGTACTCAGGAAAATCCTCCAGTTTGGTGATAGATCTAGGAGAAGGCTCCAACCAAATGTCACAGGCCACTACTCGGAAGTACCCTCAACAGGAATGATGGCTCTGGATCTCCCAAAATTTGGATATCCGCATGCGGGTCACAACTCTGGTATTGAGTTTCAAGCCAACAGAATCATTTTTTCGCATGGAAAATCATAGAGGTGCCATGACATGTGCCCAGATTTCCATCATCTTTGTTGGGTCCCATTTTTGATGGACAGATAAATTATTGATGTTTACATAGATCCGATTGATTTTTTTGCGTACTTCGATCCCATGGAAAATCATACGTTGGAGTTTGTCTGAAATGGTTCAACCCGCAAAGTTGCAAAGTTTACAGGACCAAATGCGTGTACTCCGCGGGATTGGTGCGTCAAATTGTCGCCCGTTTTAACTGGTTTTAATAGGTTATATTCCTGTTGAAAATGGGCCGTGTATGGTAGATTCACCATCAAAAATGTCCATTTCTAGATGTTTCAATCGGAGCATCACCCAAAAAAATAACAGGTGGTAATAGATGTTTTTCCTCTTGAAAATGGGCCGTGCATGGTGGAATCTCCATTTAAGTAGATGTTTCAATATTAATATCACCCAAAGAAAACAGTAAATCGATCTCGAAATCTCATCGTCCACGGCACGTGGGAAAATGGGATCGTTCACCACGGTGCAAGTATCGGAGCACTGGTATGCCTCGAAGTTCCTATCACTCGCCGGTGCCAACGCGCACCTGGGCAGGTCCAAAAAACATTTTTTCTGTGGGAAAATCATTCATAAATGAATACATGGATGAATGCATGAATCAACTGGTGAAAGAAACAAAAAAAATGCGTTTGTCAAAACAAAAATCATCAAGACGTGAATCAACTGCTGCATGGTGCTTTAAATTCTTCTGAATGGCTCGTTGAAGCCATGGATGACGGGAAAATTGACAGGAAACCTCCATGTTCAATGGTAAAAATTTGAAAAAAAAAAACAGGTTCCAAGATCTTGAAACAACCCAAAAAATCTGAGGATAGAGATGGATGACCCTCAAACCTGGCAGTGGAGCTTTCAACATTATACAAGCAGTGCCCGGGCAAGCCGGGGACGGAAGTTTCAAATTTGAAGCGCTTATAGCCTATAGGGCGGAGCCAAGACTCTGCCTATAGGGTGCTGGCAAACCTTCTGTGCTTCGCAGCAACAATCTCTTGACTTGTCATATCTTGTCATTCCGGTGCCATGTCTTTTTGAATGTTGAATCTTTTTACATTTCATCTCATCTCATCGCATCTTCTCTTGGAAATTGCTGATTGCATCCCACAGTCACCGCAGTCTGTGACATCCCATCTCACCTCAACTCATCTCATCTCATGTCTTCTCAGTTTTTTTCACCTCATCTCGTCTCATGCCATCTCATGTCTTCTCTCCCTATCTCAGCTCTTCTCAGCAGCTGATCACAACTGTTCTCATCTCTTCTCATGTCACCTGAGCTTTCTCATCTCTTCTCATCTCATCTCGGCTTATCTCTCAGCTTTTCTCGGATTTTCACAGTTCTTCTCAACTCTTCTCAGCTCCCCGCAGCTCATGTAAGCTCATCTTATGTCTTCTCATCTCTGCTCTCCTCTTCTCACGTCTTCTGAGCTCTTCTCACATCTCCTCAGTTGATCTCAGCTCTTGTCAGCTCGTCTCACCTCATCTCAGCTCTTCTCAGCGCACTCTCAAATCATCTCAGTTCTTCTCTGGTCCAAAACCTGCTCCAAAAACCGATCTCGGCGCCAAAGCAAGCGACCCCTACACTTTCCACAGAGAAGATTTGACACAGAGAAACTTTTACACAGCAAGCTTTTGCACAGAGAAGCTTGTACACAGAAGCTTTCACACAGAGACAGGGAAGCTTGTACACAGAGACAGGGAAGCTTTTAATCACGGAAAGTTTTTACACAGAGCAAGCTTTTACACACAGCAAGCCTTTACACAGAAACCTTCACATAGAGAAGCTCTTGCACGCAGCAAGCTTTTACACGCAGGAAGCTTTTACACACAGAAGATTTTGCACACAGAAGCTGTTACACAGAGAAGCCTTTACACAGCGAAGCTTTTACACACAGCAAGCTTTTACACAGAGAAGTTTTTACACAGAGAAGCCTTTACACAGAAAGGTTTTTACGCACAGCAAGCTTTCACACACAGAAGCTTTTACACAGAGAAGCCTTTACACGGAAAGGCTTTTACACACAGCAAACTTTTACACACAGAGAGCCTTTGCACACAGCAAGCTCTTACAGAGAGAAGATTTTACACACAGCAAGCTTTTACACAGATAAGCTTTTAAAAACAGAGGCTTTTACACAGAGAAGCCTTTACAGAGAGAAGTTTTTACACACAGAAGCTTTTACACACAGCGAGCTTTTACACACAGCTAGCCTTCACACAGGGAAGCTTTTATACACAGCTAGCTTCACACAGAGAAGCTTTTACACACAGAAGCTTTTACACACGGAAGCCTTTACACACAGCAAGTTTTTACGCCGTGAAGCTTTTACGCAAGGAGCTTTTACAGACGGAAGCTTTTGCACACAGAAGCTTTTACACAGAGAAGCTTTTACATACACAAACACTTTGGCATAACGATGCCAAAATTGCAGCTCCAAAAAAGGCTCTCGGCGCCAAAGCACAAAAAAAAGACCATTTTGAAGCACTTTTCAAGAGGAATTTTAAATCGAAAATCAGCAGCGCCAAAATTGAGAAAATCTGCTGACAAATCACTATCGCAGCCTTGATGCAGCCACTCCAATACGATTTACGATGTCCAGCTGCAAAAGACAATAGTATTACGCACGCAGCCGCGGCACCAAGCAACCTTGACGCAGCCATTACAGTGCGATCTGCAGAGACTGAGTAGCTAAACACACGAGAACTGCGCCGCAACGGCGTGAGAAATTGCAGCTCCAAAACCGGATCTCGGCACCAACGAAGCTTTCGTGCCAGACTTCCCTGAAGAAGTGAAAGTGGAAGATGTGAAAACGAAGCTTTCGTGCCTGACTTGAAAGTGGAAGATGTGAAAACGAAGCTTTCGTGCGAGACTTCCCTCAAAATCTGAAAGCTGAAGATGTGAAAACGAAGCTTTCGTGCCAGACTTCCTGCAAATTTGGAAAGTTCAAGTTGCGCCAAACGACGCCTGAACTGTCAGGTCCACGGCGGGGCCGATCCGACCATGATCCGAGCATAGCCGAGACCGTTCCGAAACCGTCGCGCGACTACAGACCTTCCCCATCCATAATCCAAGGCACGTTTTGTCCTGCAAAAAACAACATTTCGTGCATCTGCTAACTTTCAAAAATGCATTTCGTGCGAGACTTCCCTCAAAATCTGAAACTGACAGATGTGAAGATGAAGCTTTGGTGCGAGACTTCCCTCAAAATCTGAAAGTGGCAGATATGACAACGATGCTTTAGTGCGAGACTCCTTGATAGTGGTGGTTGTGATAATGGTGATTGTGATGGTGGTGATATTGTGATAATGGTGATTGCGATTATGGTGGTTGTGATAGTGGTGATATTGTGGTAGTGGGCATATTGTGATAGTGGTGCTTTTGTGATTTTGGTGGTTGCGATAGTGGTGATATTGTGATAGTGGTGATATTGTGATAGTGGTGGTTGTGATAGTGGTGATTGTGATATTGGTGGTGGTGATAGTGGTGGTGATAGTGGTGGTTGTGATAGTGGTGAAATTCTGATAATGGTGATTGTGACATTCATTGTGATGGTCGTGGTTGTGATAGTGGTGGTTGCGATAATGGTGATAGTGTGATAGTGGTGATGTTGTGATAGTGGTGGTTGTGATAGAGGTGAGTGTGATAGTGTGATAGTGGTGGTTGTGAAAGTGATGTGATAATGGTGATTGTGATGGTGGTGATATTGTGATGGTGGTGATATGCTGATAGTGGTGATATTGTGATAGTGGTGATATTGTGATGGAGGTGAGTGTGGTAGTGGTGGTTGTGATAGTGGTGATAGTGTGATGGTGATGTTGTGAAAGTGGTGGTTGTGATAGTGATGAAATTGTGATGGTGGTGATATTGTGATGGTGGTGATATTGTGATAGTGGTGATATTGTGGTAGTGGGCATGTTGTGATAGTGGTGCTTTTGTGATTTTGGTGGTTGTGATAGTGGTGATAGTGTGATAGTGGTGATGTTGTGTGATAATGGTGGCTGTAGTGGTGATTGTGATTTGGAAAAAACTTCTTACACGGAAGTTAGACTTTCAAACTCCCTTTGGTGATCATCTACCAATCGGCATGCTGAGGATTTTCCAGCCAACCATAAGGATCCACAAGGTATATCCCCTACTACATAGGCTACAAGATTATATATGCAACAAGTATCCCAAGCTTGTTGCTTATCTAATCGTGTTCTCGCCAAATTGGAAGATACACTCTGCGGGAGAGTGTTGCATCTAGGAAAAATTACTAATTACAATTTCAGCCGATTTGGAGGTGATTACCCTTGCCAACCATCAGTTTGACTCTTAGTGCAGCACTCATCGACTACTGCTTGCCAACCTACACACTTGCATCCCCAATTTCTAGCCGAGAATCTTGAAGGACGACTTACTTGGATCTGAGATTTCGCTTGGTCGCCTGCAGTGGTCTTTGCTGGCTTCAGTGGTACACCAGCTGATTCAAATTCAGGGGGACGTTGATCTGGATGATGTTTGGATTATGATTGGATAAAAGTTAGATTCTAATTCTAATTCAGATTTAAATAGTTCAGGCGACCCCCAGTTGAAATTGCCAAGATGTCCAAAGAGTTTCATTCTGCAGCAGTCCGGCCTCTGCTCTCTGATACAGCAATTGCAGGTACACTCCTTATCAGTCAGCACCTGCCACCAGCTGACAGGCACTCAAAATTCGGAGAGCCGATGCACACCATCTGCAGAAGGTTTCAGTACCTTTGCGCAACATCTCATGATAATTTGCATAACATCTGATGAGAATACATTATATAGAGAGAGAGAGAGATACCAGGGTGCATGCACCTGGGATCATGTTTGGCGCCCAAATCATACCGCCTTGGTGTACTTCGAGAATAGGCCCTTCACGCGGGCATCTACAGGGAGACATAGACATAGCAGGAGGAGCACCTGAGGCAACCCTCAAGCGGGTGTCCAAAACGGGGATCCCAATACCTTAGGAATATAGGAATTATGGGAAAAATGATTATCAAATTAATGGTACCCTACCTTCAGGCAAACCTTTTCTGTTTCTGTTTAGGATCTTTCTGTGCCAGTATGATTCCCGACATTCTTTAGGATGCTCCAGTTATCTTTGAGCCAAGAGACTGGAAGTCTCCTCATCGCACGCCACCTTGGAGTGAAGCAAATCACTGCAAGTCTGCGACCAAGGAATTTCTCCGAGGTGCTTCTGTGAAATTTCATTCCTCTGAGTCACATGGTTACACTTCATTTCATCTTGTTTCACCAGGTTCAGCTTCAAACTGAAGACAATTACGAAGGAACCCTATAAGCTGGGCAAATTGTGAATCTGAGAATGTTTTAGAAATTCTCATGCGTGTCCTAAAATTTTTAAAATGCAAATCTTGGCACACCATTCCATCAAGTCAAGGAATCTCGAAAGATCCAAAGTCTATCAGTCTATCACGGCGTCCATCACAAATTTTCTTCCCCACATCTGAGGATGGATCTCTGGGCCAATTGTCGATTCGCTATCTAACAGCTGGAGGGTTTGACCAGCTTGAGCCTAGCCGGGCCTTCATCCAGCAGCGGAACATACTGGAACCCTGGAGGGCCAATGAATTTCACAAATAGCTGGTAAACGAAATTTGGTAAATGATTGTGATCCTTGATGTTTGGAAAGAAGTTTGGGCTGGCGCTTGAGATTACGTGATGTGACGAAATCTGAACGTAATCCGTACTCCGCAGAAAGCAAAATGTCTTTCTCCTTAGGTAATCCGCCATCCATAGTAATCCAAAGTAATCCATAGTAGCAATCTGTAATCAACAGCATCTGAAAGTTGCCCTGCAGATCTTAGACAAACATGCAACCAATAATCCGCCCAAACTGAAGTGATCAAGTTGATATTTGGGGATGGGTAGGCTTGAGGCCGACAGGACCGTTACCAGAATTACGTCCGAACTCGAAATTCATAAGCTTGGCTGAACTGGCCGTGGATCAAGCATCTTCAAAGCTTGGATACTTTTTACACCAAAATCCTTCGTAGCTGAGGGCCACGGAACCCTATGGATGCTCATCCCCATTCATAGTCATATGACTTGTGGAATCTTCTGGATGTTCAGCCCTGCTAGGTGGCGGTGATCCACTGGCCTCAACATCAAAAAGAACCAGATGGCCCTTTTATTTCAAATTGACGTCGAAACATCGGTTGAATCGCGTGAAACAATTGATTAATCATCAATGATCAATGAAAAACTCAAGCCTAAATCAGCCATTGCCAAGGATGTGGAAGACAGCTGGCACCTTTTCAAACAGCTTCCCAAATCGACTATGTACAGAGTCAGTGCTTTGCCAACTTCACATCATTCATGAAACCAAGCCTTGGATGTCGAAAGCCACAACAGACAAGACAGCGAGCATTCTGAGATCCCGAAGAAAGGAAAGCAGGCAGCACAAGGAGAGCAAAACTGCGGCCTGAAACTTGGTATAATATGGTACAGTTGCAGCGCGAAAATTTGCGCACTTGGGTTGGCAGTTCAAAATTCCGGGCCGGAGAATGTACTTCAGGATGGAGCCACTCGACGACATCAGACAAGGATCTGTCAAAGCCCATCGATCCCGATTGGTGGACACAACCTGGCTCCACGAGGATCCATCGTGTGTATTCGCTGTTTGGAATCCTGATGTTTGGTTACATCATGTTACATCTATTGTTCGTTTGAAAAAGCCTCAGAGTTTACATCCAAATCATTCGCGCCTCATGTTCCACGGAGTGGCTGTCAAACAGTACCAAGCGCCTGCTTTGCACCACAGCTTTGCCAGAAAGCGAAGCACGATCTCGCTAATCAAATGGACCCAAACTGGAAAGCCAGAAATTGCTACTCCACCCAAGATGCACCATTAAGCATTCAACTATTCCACGTCAGAGGGGAAATCCAGGTTTTAGGCAACCCTGATTCATCTCAAACCTCCATTGAGGTTTGTCCACTATGCTCATCCCCAAGTCCAGTGTTTTTTTCCTCATTTTTCCTGCAAGAAGTGTCCCGAATCAATGCGGTAGTTCACACGAAAGTAGATGGCAAATGGACCATCCAAAAAAAATTGGTGCCATGTCTAAAGTCTCATCATTGAAATCCCCCATGAAAATCATGAAATTCCCATTAGACATCCCAGTCTCTGAGCCGAAAAAGCCCCCAATCGTATCTCACCATTGAATCTCATTTCATCAGCGCACCCTCCCTTCGGCAGGATCTCCGTTATGGGAGGATGGCTCTCCACTGGGCCCCGGTGGACAGCGGCATGGGCTTTGCAACGGAGGGCACCACCGGCACTCTTTGGCCAGTCCTGGGACGGGTTTTTCGGGTGGTCAAATGGATTGAAGGAACATGTTGCAGGAGATCATGGTTTCTGACCCCACGGTGGAGGCTGTTCTTTGTAAAATGTTCCCCTCAACCAATTCTGAGAGGAGGATATCTTCAGGAACTGGACATGACAAATTTTGGGGGTTCATTGGTACCCCACATGGGTTTCACGGTTGTCCAGGGTGGATCATCACACCTGTCATGGATTGCTTGAAAATCCTGGCTGAGCCCACTATGAATTGCCGTTGACTCTGGAGCTTATGGAAGCAACACGATATCAACCAGCAATAGCGTGAAGAGAACAAACAAGTCATGGGAATCCAAACACATTGTTGGCCCATTATTTCTCAATCAAACATGAATCCACGCCCATTTCTGTCCCTGGAATTCCCAGACTTACTATTTCTATCCCTGGATTGATTGGTTTGGTTTCACGGCTCATAGTCATAGTAATCCCCAGCAAACAGGGAGGCAAATCAGGTAGGTCCTCCTCGTTGAGATACAAAATGCCGGTCACTGACCGCCGCCTTGTCAGACCGAGTCGGAGACTAACCAAAATGACTTCAGGACTGAACAGGAAAAGCACGGAAAAGCCATACCCTTCCTGATTTCATAGTAGCTCATACCCTCCTGTCATTCCCGGACCCGTTCAGCAATCTGAAACTCAGAGTTTTCGGGGCGCTTCCCAAGCCTCACAGCACCTCGCTGGAGCCAAAAATACCATCCCAAAATGCCAGACCAACTTCCGTCGAGGCCTCAGTTGGATCAGTGTCCCTAGGGGAAACCACCAGTCCAAAGGCATCCAAAGGCCCAATCTGTTGAGATTGGGCCATGCTGGGCCATGAATTCTGTCCAGGAACCATCTGTGTGCCACTTGTAGAAACCACTGCCTTCGGTGTACTGGGCCTCGGTATACTGTGCACTTTGCAGTTCCACAGCCCCAACAGCCGGATGCTGTTGGGATGCACACACACATAGATTTTCACACAATTCACCAAAAGCGTTGCCAACATTGGTAGCCTCTTGTTGAATTTCCAATTGATTGGGTGGCAAATGAATTGGCATGTTGAAAAGGTTATTTTCAATCATCAGAGTTCCATGAATTCCAGTGCCGTCAAAAAACCAACTGTGTCCAAGCAGTGACTAAAAAGTTACGCTCAGAGCCCGCCGCTGCATAGCCTGTGAGCAACTCAAATGAAAGCTCCCGGGCATGGAAAGTGCAATCAGAGCTAAACAAAGAAACAATCACACGAATCAAACAAATCAAAGTTGTAGATCCTAGGAATCCTTTGGTGAGTTTTTGTTCATCCACCCCCTCCCAATAGCATCCCTCAGCACTGGCCATGCCTCGCTCTAGTTGCGCCGCCGTGCTTCGGAGACGGCGGTGGCACCAGCGAAGTTCGGGACCGCACAAAGCTGGACCTGGGAAAGCGGTCATTGTCATTCCCAGGATATTCAGGATTAACAAATGGCCATGGGTTGAACGGATTTCTTCGTCTTGAAAAAAACAAGGTGCAAGGTCTACACCCATATCTGGTTGGTAAATCTGTGGATTCATGTAGCTTTTCCTGGGACCGATCCACTGAATGATTCTTGACCAATCAAAATTCCCGCAATATGAAACACCCCTAATCAGGGCAATACATTTCACCAGGGTTTTGTTTTTCCCAAAAGCATCTCCGATGCTTGGGTTCTCGTTTAGTTTACTTTGACGCGAGACAGAAGAGCCGGACGAGCGAGGAAGGAAGGAAGGAAGGAAGGAAAGGGGGAAGGAAGGAAGAAAGAAAGGAAGGAAGGAAGAAAGGAAGGGAAGGAAGGAAGGAAGGAAGGAAGGCACGAGCGGGAAGAAAGGAAGGAAAGAACGGAGGGAAGGAAAGAAGGCACGAGCGCAGACGGAGTGGAAAGTGTGGAAATAGCTTGCAAATAGCTTAGGGGGATCTCCGCTGGAGGGAGCGAGACGGAAGCGCCGGACGAGCGTGGATGGATTGTGAAGCGTGGAAATGGCTTGGGCCACAGGGAGCGAGCTGGGAGCGTCGGACGAGCGTGGATAGACTGTGAAGCGTGGAAAAGCTAGCGTGGAAATAGCTTTGGAGGGAGCGAGGCGGGAGCGCCGGACGGACTGTGAAGGGTGGAAATGGCTTGGGGGGAGCTCCGCTGGGGATCGAGCTGGGAGCGCCAGACGAGCGTGATGGACTCTGAAGCGTGTACACACAGAAACTTTTACACACAGATGCGTTCACACACAGGAAGTTTTACACACAGAAGCGTTTACGGTGCACTGAAACTTTTACACAGAGCAGGTTTTACACACAGAAGCTTTTACACGAAAAAAGCTTTAGACAGAGAAGTTTTTACACCCAGAGGCTTTTGCACAAGGAAGCTTTTACACCGGAAAGCTTTTACACATAGAAGCTTTTTCACAGAGAAATTTTTTTACACCGAGAAGTCTTACACAGAGGAGCTTTTACGCACAGACGGGTTTGCACATAGAAGCCTTTACACAGAGGAGCTTTTGCACACAGAAGCTGGTACGTACAGAAACTTTCACAAACAGAAACTTTTACACACAGAGGACGTTTTACACAGAAGCTTTTACACACAGAAGTTTTTACACAAAAAAAAAACTTTACACAGAGAAGTTTTTACACCCAGAGGCTTTTGCACAAGGAAGCTCTTACACCGGAAAGCTTTTACACACAGAAGCTTTTTCACAGAGAAACTTTTTTACACCGAGAAGTCTTACACAGAGGAGCTTTTACGCACAGACGGGTTTGCACAGAGAAGCCTTTACACCGAGGAGCTTTTGCACACAGAAGCCTTTTACGCACAGAACCTTGTGCACAGAGTAGCATTTACACAGAGAAGTCTTACACAGAGGAGCTTTTACGCACAGACGGGTTTGCACAGAGAAGCCTTTACACAGAGGAGCTTTTACGCACAGACGCGTTTACACAGAGAAGTCTTTACACAGAGGAGCTTTTGCACACAGAATCTTGTACACACAGACGCGTTCACGCACAGAAGGTTTTACAAACAGACAACTTTACGGCGCACAGAACTTTTACATAGAGCAGCTTTTACGCAGCGAAGCTTGTACACACAGGGGAGCTTTTATACACAGAAGCCTTTACACATAGATTTTTTTAATATACAGAAGCTTTTGCACACAGAAACTTTTACACACAGAAGCTTTTACACAAAAAAAGCCTTTACACAGAGGAGCTTTTACACACAGATGGGTTTACACAGAGGAGCCTTTACACACGGAGGCGTTTACACAGGGAAGCTTTTACACACGGAAGCTTTTACAGAGAGTAGTTTTTACACAGAGAATTCTTTACACAAAGAAGTCTTGCCGCAGAGAAGCTTGCACACACAGAGGCTTTTACACAGAGAGGCCTTTTACACAGAGCAGCTTTTTCACAGAGGAGCTTTTACACGGAGGAACTTTTACACAGAGAAGCTTGTACACTCTTTGACACAGAGAAGTCTTTTACACAGAGAAGCTTTTACACAAAAAAAAACTTAACACAGAGGAGCTTTTGCACACAGAAGCTGGTACGTACAGAAACTTTCACAAACAGAAACTTTTACACACAGAGGACGTTTTACACAGAAACTTTTACACACAGAATCTTTTACACAAAAAAAACCTTTGCACAGAGAAGTTTTTACCCACAGAAGCTTTTACACACAGAAGTTGTTTCACAAAGAAAACTTTACACACAGGAACTTTTACACAAAGAAACTTGTACGCACAGACACGTTTACACACAGTAGCTTTTAATTACGCATAATTAGAAGCTCTTGTACAGAGAAGTCTTTACCCATCTTTCATCATGTCTCATTTTTCATGATCATTCACATTCTGTCATCTTCATATCTTCATTTTCAGGCTCTTTTGGTCAACTCCCCCCGTCGTTTAGTTTTCATTTCGCACGGTGTTCTGTCCGTCGTCCTCGCTCCCTCTGCGGCGAAGCAAACTAAACGAGAATCCAGTAATAAATAGCGACTAGAAAGATGGGATAGAGTTATATAATTACATTAGCAGAAATAGCGACTAGAAGAATGTAGACGTAGCTGACACAGCATGCTGTGGTAAATTGTGGCCCCTGATACCATCAGTGCGCACAATGTTTCAGTAAAGATCTCACGTCGATTTCGTGCAGAGCACAGCTGCCCACACCACAAGATTTTTTTAAAAAAAGGCGTGCTGTGTGCCGTCTTGCTTTTGGGTTCTGTGGCCCACCTTGTTTTAAGGGCTGTTTGAAAACATTGCCAAAATCTATCAAAATCCTCCTCAAAGCCTGAAATCTTTCAACCCATCAAAACGCATGACCACTGCACCTCCGGTCTCCAGCGGCACGAAGGATGAAGGATCGCGCAAGTAGCAAACACGGTCGGTTCCTCAGGTTCACCAAAAAGGGCCGTCTGAGAAGTCTTACACTTGTAGAACTTATGTGCTCAAATACAGGATCTAAAGTTTAGTCCCTGAGTTGGAGCAGTGTCCTCCAGGGTAGGATAAATCTGGCGTGGCCAAGCATCGAATCTGCATGTTTCCTGCCTTCATCTTTGGATTTGGCTGCAATGCCCCAGGTCTCGAGGCCTTGCAAAAACCGATCAGAAAGTGACTGAGACATTTGGGACGAGAAAGAGGACTGTCTCCATCGTGAAGATAGAGAACAAGCGACCAAAACCCAGCAAAGATAGCAAAGGTCTATTGATTGACTATGAATCTAGTAGTAACCCCCAGCGTTTGCATCAAACATGACCCACATGGGGTATCCCAGGGTCCTCCTCTACAGCACAGGAACATACCCCCCAAAATAAAGAGATCATAAATATCTTTCTATAGTATGAAATTATGAAACCCCTGGGTTTAGTATCGGATCTATTCATTCTAGGGGCCAAAGGTAACTCATATCACACTGGCTAATCTGGCTATTTCTATCTCCATTTCTGGATGGTTAAACCATGTGAAACATACACCACCCAATGGGCCGCACCAGCAACTGCAGTTCCTCCTGGATCTTTCTAAGCTGTTCAGGAGGCACAACACCATCCAGCACCACCACCTGAGATGGTGGCTACTTGGAGATCCACAGATTGTATACCTAGACATATTGTGATATACCTAGATATTCCTAGATATACAGTAGCCACATATATACTTAGTAGTCTTAGTATCGTATTGAATAGTTTAGTTAGTGGATAGTTTAGTCAGTGGATAGTAACCACGATAGCAACCATGATGATGGGAAGTCTCTTCACATCCTTAGCTTGGGCTAAGCGCGTGACTAGCTTGCAACCATGGCTATGCCGCTATGCCATTTGCAGGGATGCACATTCCCCCAACAGAAACAACAGAAACTACATGGTCAATGCTAGCTCGCAAGTCAACCTAAGAGTCTCTGAAAATTCGGCCGAACGCCCGAACGACAGGCGGTTCGACCTATGCACTACGACCAGGCCTATGCCTTTCTTAACCAATTTGAGTCAGTTTGAGATCGAGCTTTCCACTTCTGAAAACAGTATGGCCAATTATGGCCAAGATTGAAGGTTGTTCTCACACGTGGAACATGCAACTGTCGAACATGTAGAAAACGGTTTTAAACGCTAAACACACCCAAATTGTTCAAAAATCTTATGGTTTACCACACACCCCGCCATATCTTGAAACCTTAATATCCATGAATAACTATATCTAATATGTTTTTATGTGTGTATATATATATACAGTATACATAGTCTACGAGTTTTGTGCTTAGTGTTACCTGTGCATCTGCAACATACTACCGCATTCTGGAACATGATGCGGTACACCCAGGATAACACCCAATTGAGTAAGATTCATGATAATACGGGATAAGCCCCAAATGGTTAAAATGGTTTATGGCATTGCTTGTGAATTATGTATATATATATATATTATATATATATACGTATATCATAAGTATCATAAACATAAATAACTGATAACCATCATGACCAGCAAATCTGCTGAATCTTCCCAACCATTCCAGCTACACAGATCCCATCCCACCTCCTTGGCTATGAGCCGCTCAGCCGCCCAGCAGATCAAGCTTTCAGGCAATAGTCCTTTGGAGATCAGTTCCACCTTCGAGGTTCCGGATGCTCAACTTTCGATGGGGCTTCTGATGAACGGCTGGAAAATTGGTCCACCAATGGACCATGAACTGTGGAAAACATGTTCCACAAAAAAAAATGGGGCCCTATGAAGCCACATTCTTTTACAATCCCCTTTTATGGGACAATAAACCATGCTTTGACTCTGACCATGTCACACATATTTCTTCGAAAACATCGTTTGGTTGGTACATTCAACCCATCTTGGTGTCAATTCAGATTGGCATCATCAGAGATTGAAAGGATTAAGATGGATTAAGTTTGAAACCCAGCACTGGAATTACAACAGCCCAGCGCGAAGGCACCCAGCCCATCTTGCACAAATCCCTCAATTCGCCCTACCTCTGAGGCCGTTTGCCCATCACGGAGCAGAGGCACCCAAAGGCCATCGTAGAAGGCCCAAGTAGCTGTGCCTGCCTTGGCGGAAGCCACGTGGCTCAACAGGCCTCCTGATATCAATCTAGGAATCCACTTTGAGGGGAACTCAGCAACATAAGGTGGATACGGTACCCGAGTTTGACCCATAACTTCCACGTTTCCAAATCCACCAAATGCTGAAAGCTTGATAAGCTGACTTCAAAGTGACTCCTGCCGTCAGAAGGAACGGAACGGCCGACTTCAGCACGGACACCCAGCTAGCACTTTGGCCATCGATTTTCTCCTGGCATAAATGAGACAATGCCCAGATAATCCTACTGTCCAAAAACAAAAACAATGCCGAACATTGAAAGCAACCATGACATCAAAGAAACTAATGGTCACAAGACAGATAAAGAATCTTGTTTTTTTAATCATATTTCACTAACCTGAAATAAGGTCATTTGGGGATGATTCCACATGCCAACCATCATTCCAGGCCGCCAGGCCCATATCTCCTTGGCTTTGGCGAGGCCGGCCACGGAGTCCGCAGTGGACCTGTAACTTGGCCGCGGCTTCATTCCATATAGGGAAGAACGATTTTGAACCATGAGGCACCCTATTCTCAAACAAATCCACAAAATAGATCAAAATAGAAGATCTACTAAGAGAACTCACTGATTTCATCTACCCGGTAGGACACGGTCAAATCATGTTTGTGATAAACCTGTTTTTCAAGGATGCAACCGTTGTACAGTTTTCCACAGCAAATCACAGGCAACCGCTGCAAGCCCCACCTAAAGTGTCTGCAAGCACGTTTTTGAATCGTAGCGAAGCAGCGCTGCATCGCCATGGCAACATTGTACCTCTTTAGTAGTTACGGTTCGGTCAGAAGAGTTACAATTGTGTTATGTGTCTCTGTGTGTTTATACATACATGAAAGGAAGACCGATTCTGTATATGCAGGTTGTATAGTTAGTATAGTTGCTTGTGCCCAGGGTGTCGTATGTCGTATGAGTCTTGCAGGAAATCAAACACCTGGACTCTAACTTCAGGATGTACACCCTCACTGTCAAGACTTGAAGATGAATCCAACATGGTGATATCCAGTGGGAAAATCCTCTCCGTTCAGGAGGCTTTGGGGCTTTGGGGTATCAGCCACGATTGAGGTCCAAACCGTTGGCAGGAGTCTCCGCCATTTTGCGTGCGGGTCGCTTAGGGACGTAAGTGAGCAATGAATTCATGCGCCTTGGCGCTAGAGGGGTATTTCCAAGGATCACACTCCAGTGGCCAGCTCCAGGTGATGTAATTTTCTGCACCATGTCGAAAAAATGTCGCATGTGAATTACCTCGTCAAACACCGGAGCTTCGGCACCAAGTTCACCAAGGCCCCACTCAGACTGCGCTGGCTTTTTGGAGACGTGCAGTGTTCTCCATCTTGGAGCGCAACTGCACCATTTGGAACACACGGCATTACGGCAAGCTCCCATTCGGGAAGTTGTAGCTGGTCACTTTGGGTCAACTGACCAAAGACCATAGAAAGAATGGATGCACTTGTGAGCAGTGGTGGATTGATAGGGATCCCATCCTGCATTAATCCCGAATATACTGGGTAATATAATCCCCTATTATCACCAGCCAACAAGCATTTTGGACACCGCTCTTGTGTAGATTTCAATGCACTAAACACAAATGAGCGCCACAGTGCGTCTTTTTTTGTAAAGGCGCCACTGTGTCACTGTGTCCCACACCAAAAGATGTGGCTTGGTTGATAGGGGCTTGAATCGTCAATAGGGATGAACCTCCAAAGATGGTGAATCCCTGGACATCAAGTCGCCTGACCCCTGGCCGTTGGCAGCGAAGTTAGTCGTCTTTGCTCCGCAATGCTACAGAGGTCTCTGAGGCCAGGATCTTCCACCTGCGAATCGACAGAAGATCATGGCAGGATGAAAGATGGGGGTGCCACGGTGCCATTTCTATACATTTTTCCATTGAAAAATTCTTACTGTTTGGATGCCCTCGATGTCAACCCCGGACCGCTAAACCCTTGTTGATGAACGACAGCTCGTAATTATCGATCCGAGGTTGACATTAATGAAAAGGATGATGAGCAAATTAGGATACCAAAAAACAGGCCACAAAAAAAAGAAATGACCAAAATCTGTGGTCCATTGTGGTCCCCTGGGTCTTCGATGTTGACCCATACCCATACAGCAAAAACCAAAGCATGTTCCATTTTCAGTGTCACTCAACCATTCTGAATATCATCTTACACGACCGTGTTCAAAGTACCCTAGCAAAATCGGGATGTCGCAACAAGAAAACTGGCATACCATAAACTAAAATGGGTAGGTAACCAATGAAACACTCACTGTCAGAGGCCCTGCATCCTGCTTCCCCTGCTGCCTCATTTTGTTGGCAAACATTCACTAACGTCAACAAGTGGGGAATGCTCAACATTCGATCTATGAAATTCCCGGCACCGAGCAGCTGGATTGTCAACACCTCATAACAGATTCCAAAATACGGTGCCTGAAAATGCCTAGCCAAAAACTACAAGTTGTTTGTGGGGACGAAAAATCTCCAAACTGTCGATTCAACCTCAATAGTGGTTCTGGCCCCCTTCTTGCTGGTGATATTCCCATCCCCGTCACCAAAAACCGGACAATGCAGGTGACACAAAAAATGCATATCCGCTGCCCCAAAAAAGGGAAACCTTGGACAATTGGCCCAGAGCGTTGAAAGGAAAACAGCAACCATCTCTCTTCCTTTTCAAATGTTGGATGGGTTTGTCTGAAAGTAGTGCATCCAAATCCTAAAAGTTAATCAACAGAATCTCAATTTACAGTAGGATGCCATGAAGTGATTGCAAATTCCCCATTATTCAGACACCCTCCCCCTCTCGACTAGACTTGATCAAGTCTCTAGTTTTCTTGGATCATATCCCCATTTTTCTTGAAATCCCCATATTTCTACAGTGGAAATCCCCATTTCATCAAGGGTCCCCATCCCGGATCCCCCAAAAAACGCCTTCTCCACGATCTCGACTCGTGAGGGTCCGGCCGATCTCCGTGAAGTGGAAAGAGGCGAGGACAGCGGCCTTGGGAATTTCTGCCCCAATGGGACCCCCTGGCTGGGGGTTCTTATGGGAGTAGTATGGGAATGGGGGTCCTAGCAGCCAGGGGTCCCTGGAAATTCCATGGCTTTCTGGCTGACCATCCAAAATGTATAGATCTGGCTATAGGTCAAAACCCAATCAGTAAATGGTCCAAGAAAGCACCTTGGATCTCTTCACTACACCAAGTACCACTTTTCAAAAAACATAATTTTAAAAAAATACATCCGCCAGTATAGTTGGTGTTGATCCCTATATAGATATGGCTGCTGTCCAGAAATCAATGGCGATCAATGACAAACAAATCAATAAATAGAACTCCCTGAGGACGCTGCGAAAGTCTTGGTACTGATGGTGGAGGATCGCCAAAGTCTCTCCGAGGCACCTGGCGTTTGAAACCCGGCGGCGACTCATGATGTGATGTTTGGTGGAAACCAACCATTTCCGAACAGACGCATGGTCCCAAGTTGGCGATGTAAAGGAAAAATATGTATACATACATTTATCATTTAATAATACTGTATGTAAATAAATAAATAAATAAATGTATATATATAATTATATATACACAGTATATGTATGTGTATGATACACAGCTTTCATAAAGCAACAATGAGTTTCAGGAACAATTTGGAATTACATAAAGGTAAATCCACAACTTTTTTTTTGATCAAAACTACTTTTGGCCCGGAATCTGGGTACTGGTCCAAATTCCACCTCCTGCTCGACCTCAACTTCAATCTCCTCGGAGAACGAAACTGAAGGAGTGGTGCCTGCGCAGTCGAACACTGGGGATAGGTCAAAAACGGGATACCAATACCCATGTACCCGTAGAATTGGTATATAGCAGGGCATTGTTTTGTATAGGCCATATTTTTTGCGGTCAATAATTTTGACCCATACCTAAGCTATGCAGCTATACCCTCTGGCAAACAAACCTGGCACTGGCAGGTTGGACCCCCCAAATGCCTCCGCGCTGGTACAGCTCTGGGGCTTCTGGGTAGAAGCTCCTTGGTTGACTGGCTGCACTTTCTCGCCGTGGCTGAGACAACTCGGCCACCTCTTCCTTTGGGTCAAACAGCTCCTGGGTGAGCCGCTACCCGAGCCCCAAGGGTATTCGCCGACTGCGATCATTTCCCCTCCTGTGATGGATAAAAATTGACCAGCTGTTCTTTAATTGCGAATCCAAGTGTTTTTCTACCCATCATTGTTGATTGCATCCCTGCAGCGGGGCTATCAAAAAAAAGCACCACAACCCTGTTGAAACCAAACCCAGCAGCAGCATCTACATCCACAGTGATCAGTTCTTCCGTCACCGTCCGCGCCAGCAGATTGCCACGCGCACAGAGAGGGGGAGGTTCCGAGGGCACCGACAACTCTTCATAATCCTCATCCACTTGGACTTCGGGCCTGAGAGCTTCAAAGGAAGGGGCGGCGGCATCGGCCGAGAAGATGAAACGGAAAGGGTTCCCATATTGGATTCTTCTACTCCCCACTTAGTATGACACCATCACCATCAACGCTTTGGGGTAACATCAAAAAAAAACATGCCAAAAAGAAACTCCTCAGTCGTGATCCATGAGTTCATGATCTATTTTACTCGCATGGATGACCCTAGTCCACTGAAGATTCTGAGGTCCAAGCTGCGCGCTTGCCTGCAGCCAACTATCAAACCCACTGTGGCAGGGTGAAATGAGCAATCCAGAGAATAGCAACAATGGTCAGAAATGGTTTCAGAACACCATTGTTTGCTGGTCAATAGTCTGGTTTAACCCCATGTTTCTAGCATATGTATGTTTCTATATATATATATATACATATATGTTGTATTGTATCATGTATTGTATCATGTAATGTAATGTCATGTAATGTCATGTAATGTAATGTAATGTAATTAATGTAATGTATGTAATGTATGTAATGTATGTAGTGTATCTAGTGTATCTAGTGTATGTAGTGTATGTAGTGTATGTAGTGTATGTAGTGTATGTAGTGTATGTAGTGTATGTAGTGTATGTAGTGTATGTAGTGTATGTAGTGTATGTAGTGTATGTAGTGATGTAGTGTATGTAGTGTATGTAGTGTATGTAGTGTATGGTATTTATGGTATGTATGGTATGTATGGTACGTATGGTACGTATGGTATGTATGGTATGTATGTATGTAATGTAATGTAGTGTAATGTAGTGTAATGTAGTGTAATGTAGTGTAATGTAGTGTAATGTAGTGTAACGTAGTGTAACGTAGTGTAACGTAGTGTAACGTAGTGTAACGTAGTGTAACGTAGTGTAACGTAGTGTAACGTAGTGTAACGTAGTGTAACGTAGTGTAACGTAGTGTAACGTAGTGTACTGTAATGTAATGTCTTGTAATGTCATGTCCTGTAATGTCATGTAATGTAAGTATGTATCTAGCTATCTATCTATGTATCTAATTGTATAATTGTATAATTGTATAATTGTATAATTGTATAATTGTATGTATGTATGTATGTATGTATGTATGTATGTATGTATGTATGTGTTTATTTATTTATTTATTTATGTCGTTGATTTATTCATCTATTGTTTATCTATTTATTTGTTTACGTACATATATATATATACATATATACATAGTAGAGGTAGAGGTGTATGTATAATTATAGATGTATGATTCACTATCTATGATCGTCTATCTATATCATCTGTACACTGGACAGTATATGCATTTGATGGGATGACCAGACCTCATCTGCTGGGTGCGCCTCTACCACTGTGACTGTGACCTCGACCACATTCTCTGCACCCAGAAGTCTCTCCTGCTTTCGATGGATCCAAGGGTCTGGGGATAGCACAGCATCGAAAAGGGATGGTTTCAGGGATGGTTTCAAATAAGCGGAAAACCACAAATCTGGGTTTGTTTGAAAATTGGCTATGGTGCCCATAAAATTGCAATTTCAATGGGAAAATGATGATTGACCATTAGATTTGGGATACCCAATTCTCGGACAACCCACTTTGGATAGGAAGCCAATAGCAATTGGACGGTTTCATCTTGAAGCCCCAACACATACCAGAAATTGATGAAGTCAGGCACATTCAGGCACAATCTATAGGGGATTTGTTGGGTCATTTAAGCACAATCTCAGGCAATTAGTAAATTGTCCCGCAAAGTGTGGAGATATGAGGACGAACCTGATCAAAGGCCACCCCACAAAATGGGGTACCCCTAAATCCATCGGTTTATCCTCCCTTTTCCAATCTAAATTGCCATTTTGGGGTGTACGGTGTACGGATATATCACTTTTTGGGGCAAACCCGAAATAAGGGCTGTTACAACGGAGCCCACACATAATGACATGTTTCCTGGCTCTGCAAAGTCCTCCTCCACTGCCACTAGCACAGAATCTGCGACCTCCGCAGGCTCCGCAGGTTGCGATGCCTCCGCAGCCTCTGGAGGCTCCGCGGCATGCGGCAGCTCCACCTTCTCCTGCCGGGGTATGGTCATGACACCATCATGAATGGGATCTTTCTGCAAATGCCCAACCTAATGTTGGATTTGTTTACCTCTCATTCGCTGACAATAGTTGCTGCACTGAATGCATCTTTTGGCAAGCCTTCTTTGATGAAATAATGAACACTGAGAAATGTTATCCCCCGAGGCGACGACGACGACCACCACCACCACCACACACAAAAAAAAAAACAACAACAAACAACAACAAACAACAACAAACAACAACAAACAACAACAAACAACAACAAACAACGACAAACAACGACAAACAACAACAAACAACAACAAACAACAACAACAAACAACCACAAACAACGACAAACAACGACAAACAACGACAAACAACGACAAACAACGACAAACAACGACAAACAACGACAAACAACGACAAACAACGACAAACAACGACAAACAGACAAACAACGACAAACAACAACAACAACAACAACAACAACAACAACCAACCAACCAACCAACCAACCAACCAACCAACCAACCAAACAAACAAACAAACAACAAAAAACAACAACAACAACAAAAACAAAAAAAAACAACAACAAAAAACAACAAAAAACAACAAAAAAAATTAACAACAAAAAAAACAACAACAAAAAACAACAACAACAACACTAACAACACATGTTCCATTTTCCCACGCTTGGTGGATGGCATAGATCTCTACAAATGCTCTCTGGACCCAGAAGCTCCTCTTGAACCACAGGCACAGCGTGCGGATCGGTATCCTCCCAAGACGTGCAAATACAGTGGCATAACCCATTCTTGATGAAGAAAATGATAACAACCATTGCATTTTTGGGCTGCGCAATTTTGTAAATACATGCGTATATCCCCCTTGAGCAAAATTAAACTGAATGTTGGCAGAATCGCAATTTTGTCTTGCTGTCATCCTTCCTTTGTTGCGAGTTCTAAAAGCATAGTTCAATACCCTCAATCATAGCATTGTAGTGGTTGGCCTTCAGAATGGGATACCCCACAATGCAGGGATTGTAGATATTGTAGTATAACCCCCGACCCCCGAAGCAATCATCAACCAACAGGGTTTCTCCCACCTCTGTGGCGGTCATTGACATGTTCCATTCAGAAGGAAGCACCAAGGCCGATGCCTCGAGCACATCGAGCCAACCGAGCCAAGCCAGCCCAAAATGATAGAATGAAACCAATGAAGATTGGGATTGAACGGGATTTAAACCAACAGAAACTGGGATTTAAAATGATTTATTTAATTCACAAAATACTGGTAATATCATTGCTTTCAATGGATTGGCTTCAGCAAAATGTTTAGGAACAACCTCATCTTACCATGTAAATATAGGGTGTGCTGCAATTTCTTCCTTAAGCCCATTATGGGAAGTGTGCGTATGGATAAATCAACCAACAGACTGGGTATGGGTCATGTCGACAAGGATATGATCACCACTGAGCACCTAAATGGAGATTGGGCCAACCCACAATCACAGGGGAAATCACAAACATGTCATGGAGTGATTTAAGTGAAATTTGACAGAAAAGCATTGTTTTTACCATGAAATATTTTTGCAGGGTTACCATGAACCTTCCTTTCATCAAATTCCGGGACATACAGTTTGGAAAAAGTTGAAAATCACCCTTACCCCATTTTGTAGTCGATGACTCTGTTGAAAATTTGGATTTCCCATTGCCAGATTTGTTGGCACCAGAGGCTACTCGAAATGCAGTCGTTTGTTGCTATCGTTTCAAGTATATCTATGTTGATGCAGTCGGATGTTTTCTTCTTTTCATCAAAAAAACAAGCATGTGCGTTGCCAGTAGTCGCATGGCAAGTACACCAAGGTTCCAATAACAAATATGTGGTACATATCTTAAAACTTGGTGCCTCCAAAATCTTTGGCATGTTCATTCATCCTCGCGGATGATCTTGGGATGGGGGATACCCACAGCTTTAAAGCTATTTCACTCGGGAAAATCTAGGGAAAATGATGATTTGTTCCATTGGAAAATGACTCACCAGCATGCATCTTGCTGTTCTCCAGCCGAGGTTCTGGGACTTGCGGTCTCTTGGGCTTGTGAAAAAAGACTTGAACATTCATCGGAACGCTATGGCCGTCTAGTTGTACATCTAACTTCCCATTGAAACCATCATCCAAAAGATGTGCCACCGGAATGAGAGCTCGCCCACGAAGCTTTGGTGGGGTTTTGCCCTTCCAATGATACACCTTGGTCACTGAAAAAACGCAAAGAAAAACAAAGAAAGCACCCAAAAAGATCCCGTTATATGATCATACGGCATGGCCTGAATGATTTTTCAAGAGTTCTACCAATGACAGGTTTTTTCCCTGTCTCATCCAAGAAACCGAGAACAGGAGCTGGTTGTCCTCCGAAGCTGTAAAAACACCTTGGGAAACACCTCAGATGCTCCCATTGTTGGTCTATTTTGCAGACACCGGTAGTTTGGGGGTGAACGTGTTGCAGGAGTTATATAACAAACACACATGGCTCACATGTTAAAATAGGCCCTTCGTATCCATATTCACTGGATGCAAAACTCACTGGAAATCTGGCTTCGGGTGTCAGATACGAAGGCAGGTTAACATGTAAAACGATGCAGAACTTCCCATTTTAAACGACCTCGACATCACGATGAATTTCGGGAATTCTTTGCGAAAAACTGCTAAGTTGTATATAACTTATATAACTGTTCACTGACTTGTTATTTGTTGTCCTAAAACTGAATAAAAGTAACATGAAGTTTTTTCTACTAATCTTTTTTTTTGTTCGGGTACTGGCTGTACCGTCGGCCATAAATAGGATTTCTTGCATCAAACGTTCGAAATGGGCGGTCAGGAAAAAGTTACGATTGCGAGGCGTACTTCAATTTTGAATACTCCCACGTTTCAAGACCAAAAATGTGAAAATCCATGAGCCAAAAATAACGAATAGGGTTTATTGATTATGATGTAAAAATATAATATACTATATTATATCGAATGATAAAATGAAAAAAGTATAATGAAATATAATATATAATATAATATACATATAAATATAAATATAAATATAAATATATATATATACATAAAAAATATATAAATACAATATAATATAATATAATATGATATAATTAGTACAATGTGATGCAATATAGTATGATATAATATAATGTAATATAATACGATATAATACAATATAATACAATATAATATAGTACAATGTAATGTAATATAGTATGATATAATATATTATAGTTCAATCTAATATAATATAGTATAATATCATATCACATCCTTTAATACAATACAGACAATATAATATAACATAACATGATATAATATAATATAACATAATAAAATCAAATGTGATTTAAGATGATAAAATATAATTTAAAAAAATGTGACATATTATACTATAATAAAATGCTATTTAATGAAATATAATACGGTAAATAAATTTTCAATAATAAAATGTAACTGATATAATCTAATACAATACAAGAAAATAACATAACAAAATAATTCAATATAATAAAAACAATTCAAAATAAAATATAATATAATGTAATTTTAAAAAATATATATATATATTACAATAAAAGTTGAAAAATAAAAAATAACATTTCATAATTTAAAATATGTGTTAAAAAAAAAAAACATTAAAACAGAATCTAACTTAATATATCATGATCACATTTGATTTAATATATGTATATATATAATCTAATCTTCTATACTATATTGTACTATACTATGCTATACTGTACTGAAAAAAACGAATATAACATAACGTAATACAATGTATTATAATATAATATAGTATAATATGATAAATAAAAATACAATATAGTATATCCAAAAAAGAGACTATAATAAAACAAAATTTGAAATACAATGTCATATAATGCAATATAATATAATACAAAAATATTACAATATAATCTTAATACAATATAATTAAATATTATTTAATAAAATATCTTATAACTGAACTCAACTTTATATGAAATACCATAATATGATATTGTCAATATGATATAATGTGATTTAATATTAATATTATATACTATACTTCATTGTAATATTAAATAATATTCGATTCTTTACTATACTTTACTGTAATATTAAATAACAAAGAAGAAGCCCTGTGTCAAAGTTGACAACAGTTATTGAAGCTATTGCTGGGATTGAGAAAAACTGCCATTTTTCATCCTTCATCTTACCCCCGTTTTTGTATGTCGTGTTCCAAGCCACGATAAGAGCCTTCATCTTGCATCCGCTCAAAGGATTGGGAAGTGTCAGGACACCCAGCAACTTCACAGGTAACCCGAAAGGGTTTCCTTGGGTCTCGTGTCTCAAGACTGGCCTTCGAGGTATCAAGAATACATTCAGTAAGTGTCTAAAACCCATCACACAAACCTAGGTAACATCTTTGTTACAAAAGAAAAACTAGCAGGGAAATTCTTCAGCGAAACGTACTTTTACTTGAAATACGTTTGCTTGAGGTACTGTACATGTTTCGACGAGCTGGTCAGCACTTTTGGGAAAGGAAACACTCAAGATATCCAAATGAGCGCTCAAATAGGATGCTGGTCACATCATGTTTTACCTAAGTGGTTAGCAGAACTGACTCATTGCAGGCTCCGTTTTGACTCATCCAAAAAGTCCAAAAAATGCCCATGTTTTGTGAAGCATCCACTCTTGGGGGGCATTGCAGTCCAACTTTGCGTTCTTATCCCCATACCCATTCGATTTGCGGGTGCCAAGTCTTGTCATGTCTTGTCCCATCCGCAAATCAGCAAAGAAATGTTCTCGCGTCCCCAAATGAGCAATGTTTCTTTCCCTCATTTTGAGTCCACTTTATACCTGTGGTACAAATGCCCGTAAGCCAAGAGGCTTTTTCTTGACCTTGGACTTGCTTTAGGGGGAACACAAAAATTGAAGAAAAAAACACTAGTTTCACCAAATGGTGGATTTATCAACGGAAAAGTATTCAGAAACATGTTCAAAAACTTCAAGTGACCTTGTACTCCAAGACTTCCAATGAGCCCATTTTGACCTCGTACATTTGTAAGGACTCCAGAGAAGGCCACGGCAAGACCGGATGGGAGGCCTCCTCGTGGCCAACGCGTTTGCTCGTCTTCGCGCTTTCGAACCAATAAAATGACATGATCATCAGGACGGCGGCCGACACCAAGACTGGCAGCAGCCTCGGAGAGAAGAGCCACGTCCCGTTTCGACAATTTGGCCAACACTAAAACTTCATGTTTGAAAAGGGGGAGTGAAAAAGGTCTAAAACCACCAAGCACTTTGCCTCACGTGGCACTCTTGGTTTCTGACCAAGTTTCCAAGTCATGAGGAGGTCAATGAGGCTGGTGTAGAACCATTTGGTCGCATCAGATGGGCTGACAGAAGCAATGAAAATGCACACCACCCCAACGCACAGAAAAGTGTAGCAGAAAAGAAAGGACCAGAAGATTGCCCGCCGAATCGACAAACGTAACCTGGTGGTCTGAGCCCAAAAATATGAGCTTATAATATAATATACACTATCAATTGGGATCATTCATTACAGTATAGTACATTACATTATATTGCATTATGTTATATTGTATTATATCATATCATATCATATGCTACAATTTAATATAATATTATATTATATATGTCCCCTTTTGTTAGAATAGAAATCACTGAAGCCACCAACAAGTTGCTTTCTCAATCTGTAGAAGAAGAAGACCAGCGCTACGAAGGGCAAAGCCCCGAAAGCTGAGGAGATCAGCGACACCGTAAAGGCCCGAACCAACTGATCCAAGAGGCCTTCTACGGGGGTACAGCCATCCTCAGGGTGGGTCCCACCTATGACCAAACCCTCTGATTTCGGTCTTTTTCGGTGTTAAGCCATGTGATTTTGTGCTTCGAATTCGATATGGTTTCGTTTATAACAACCCCCAAATACCAAAGTTGGGCATGGTTCAGTGGTGTTACCCACATATCAGATGTATCAATCTTCAAGCATCTTCAAGCCATGATCCAACTTGGAATTTCTGTCCCGCACCTCCTCGCCCGGAGCAATGGAACTCGCTCCATAGAAGACGGCAGACAGCGCCCAACCGCTGTAGATCTTCCCCAGAAGCACAGAGGTCCGAACCAGGCAGGTGGTCTTGGGGGAGGGATGAAAAATGGAAAACCAGATGCAATTCATACGGTACCAGAAGGAAATCCTGGGATGTTGCTGAGCAGCTTGTGATTTATTGGCCCCAAATATGTACTAATCATATACATAATTATATAATATATACACATACACACATTTACATAGACAGACAGTACAACGACATACAATGACATACATATGTTTACTGATACTGTGTCTTCTAAGTAAGTTCTCCCTAAAATATGTGGATGAACCAATGGGAAAACTGGAAAACTTAAAATGACTCAGCAAATCCTGGCATCCGCTTTCCAATATGTCTGTTTTCAAATTCACGTAAGAAGCATTCTGCTCTCTTATGCACCGAGGTGTGCCCTGCGTGTTTGTACAATTTATTGAGCTCTTGAAGGCTCAATCCCAGGCGTGCCCTGAGCATCCGAGAATAGGCGATTCGAATCGGACCTCTCAGGGATAGTGAAATTTCTGGCATCCACTTTCGATTGGTTGAAAGGAAAGCTCACAAAGGAAACACAGAAACCCTTGTACAATTTTGTACATCAAATATCGGGATTTCCTTTGGCTATTTCCTCAAAACCAATTCTAGGATTGAAACATCATCAAATCATATCAAATCAGTCAATAATGGGCCTGGTTCCTCAAGTGGACCCATGAAGCTGGTAGATCTGGTGGATTACCCAAAGGTGACGCTTTGTCAAACTTTCCCCAAAGGGGGGCAACCCCTGCCTGTGTCAAACAGGAAACGAACTTCATCCAAAATTAGAGCCTGGATGCTGTCATGATGATGTCCTTTGACATCCCTTGATTTCTCCAGTCTGTCCACATGCCTCAAAGCAGAGATGAGCTGAATCTGTTCCACCGCTCCTTGATGTTTTCGGTCAGCCTTACGAGCCCTGGCCATTAGGCTGGCCCCAAGGAGCAGAGTGATCCAGTTGAGGATAGCGGACCATTCGAAGATCCACAGCCGACTCCCCAAGCTGCGCAGCCCTTTCTCTGAAAAAATGGCCGCGGCATTGCTGCATGCCAGGGCCGCAAAAGCACTTTTCAGAATGGCTCCAAAAATCGACAAATGGCTGGTGGCACAGATGATGGTCCCGTTTTGGACAGACACCAGGGAAACTCCTTCGGTAGACCATTTCTTCGTTTGTTCGTCCAAATATGCACATGTTGCTGGTTGACTGCCATCACTGACCAGGGTCAACTGAATTGGTTCCACCAAATCTTTCATTGCTGTCCCATTGGCAAAGAGATCAAGACTCAGAATATCCGATTGCATGCCACCCTCACCTGGTCATTGGTGACTTCAGCTAGAAAACTGTGCTGATGACCATGGTTCAAACATGCCCGGGTCCCATACAATGACCACCAAATTCATCTAATGTGTCTAGGAGCTATCTGAGACAATGGGAACTAAAGCCTGGCACCTCTCTTTAAGCCCGGAAAAGCCCGGTGATGTTGGCTGCTGTGGCAAAAAGGGGGGCCTTTTAAAATTTCTCAACCAGAGTTGAAAGTGGTCCCGGCACCGCGGATGCTCATGTGATGTGGTTAGAAGTTAGAGTGTCATGGTTGATCATAGATTGAAATCAATACCAAAAAGATCCAAAAAGACCCAGAACCAACTTGTCCCCATCTTTCATCCCCCACAAAAAAACAAACAAAAAATCCACATCTTTCCAGTCACTGCTGTTCAGCAGGTTGAAAAGTGGGCTGGTGGTCGGCAGCAGCCCCATGACGGCCACGCCCGGAGCTCCCAGGCTTTCCAGGATGGCCGATGGCACCTCCACACTGATGTTGCCATAGCCGAAGGCCACCGGGCTGCCGTCCTCCGGGACCGCGATGGCCACCCCAACTAGCACCGTGCCGTCCTCCTGGACGTCCACCCTCTGGGCCAACACACCAGTGGAGGAGTTGGTGTTCAGGCCATCCAGCAAACCCAAAAAGCTCAGTTTTGAAGCCTCCAGGTTTCCCAAAGCATTCTGCAATGCCTCATCAAAGGGTAAAACTGATGAGGAAGTGCTGGAAGAGGAGGTCGTTGTTGTGACTGTGATGGTAGTGGTACTAGTGGTAGTGGTACTAGTGGTGGTCGTAGTGGAGATGGCATACCATGCTGTTGGCGTGCTCCGGGTGGTTGGCACCGCACTGATGTCATTCTGAAAGTACAAGGGGATCCAGGACACGTTGTCAGCCGACCCCCAAACAGCAAACTGGACTGGGTCTCTTTCAATCGACCCACTGCTGGTGATGAACCTAAATGCTTGGAGCATGACAGGCGAACCGAGATCAACACGAAGATAACTGCTGCCCAGGCCTCTTTTCGGGGTCGAGCTGGTTGTCGTCAGTGTGCTTGAGCTGATGGAGGTGGTGATCGACCGGGTCGTGGTGGATATGGTGGAAGTGCTTGTGCTTCGGGTGATGGAGGAGGTCATGGTAATTGTGCTGGCTGTTGATGAGGTGGTTGAGCTGGTGCTGGCAGTACCAGTGGTGCGGGTCGCGGACGACGAAGTGCTTGTGACCCGAGTGCTAGTGCTAGGGACGGTGCTGGTGGTGCTACTGGTTGTGGTGCTGGATGTGCTGCTGGTGGATGTCCAGCTGGTGGATGTGCTTGTGGTGGACGGGCTGCTGGTGGACGTGCTGCTGGTGGACATGCTGCTGGTGGACGTGCTGCTGGTGGACGTGCTGCTGGTGGATGTGCTGGTGGTGGACACGCTGCTGGTCGTGGTGGTGGATGTGGTTCTGGTGGATGTGGAGGTCATGGTTCTGCTGGTCCACGTCCAGGTAACCCAGGTTCGTGTGGTTGAAAAGCCTGTCCAGGTCCATGTTCTGCTGGTCCAGGTCCAGTAGGTCCTGCTGGTGCTTGTCAAGCTGGTGGTGGCTGAGGTGCTGGTGCTGATTGAGGTGGAAGTGCTGCTGGAGCTGGAGGAGGTGCTGGTGGAGGTGCTTGTGGTGGAACTACTGCTGCTGGAGCTGACGGTGCTGGAACTGCTGCTAGTACCAGTTGCGCTGGAGGTGGTTGAGAAAGTGGAGGTGGAACTTGGCCATGTGGAGGTGGAGCTTAGCCATGAGGAGGTGGTATCACTGACCGTCGAGGTGCTGGATCTTGATGTGCTATGAGTGACAGAACTGCTGGTGAATGTAGCGGTGGTGCTGCTGGTGTTGGTTCTTGTGGACGTCGACGTTGTGGTGCCACTGGTGGTGCTGATGCTCGTGCTGCTGATGCTCGTGCTGCTAATGCTTGAGCTGCTGATAGTGGAAGTGCTGCTGGTAGATGTGGTTGTACCCCACCGCTTGATGGTGAAATTGGGACCAACCTCAGGGCAGGCTAACTATGGGCTATAAAACCAGCTTGCAAACTAATAGTGGTGAGTTGAAGGGATAAAGATTTGCTGTTGGCCAAATGATTTCTGTTCTTCCATGTTCTTCTATCCTGTGATTGTGATGAATCATATATTTATATTATATATATATATATTTATTTATTTATATATATATTTATATATATATACATATATATATATATGTTTTCCAAGAGTTTCATTCAAAATCTTGCGCCTCCACCGCCGCATCGTAAAGATCCAGGATTGCCCCAGCGGCCAGCAACTGAAACTCCTCAATGGCATACTCTGCAGCAAGGAAAGGGCCCTCATGGGCCCAGGCACGCGCAGCGGAGGTTGAAAAAACGATCATTTGGACACTCACCTGTTGCGAGACCCAGGTATCCCACAAATCCATTTTGCATCGATTTTGAGTGGCTCAGGTAAGTGTCTTGATGTGTCTTGAAAAGGACTATCATGGACACCCATATACGCGTTTTGTGGGTAAACGCCTTGTGAAATAATCCAGTTGTAGCTGGAATATGTTTCAGTTCAATGAATGAGTTGTTAACAATCATTTACTGCATATACATATACATACTGTATCTAACTAGGATGCACATCCAAGTGGACTCTGGCTCAACTATGACTGCACCAGCTAAGACAATGCTGGTTTCGATAAATTGGTTCAAGGACTTTTGATACAGTAAGACTCTGGGTTTTATTAGCATCCAGTCTAGGAGGGTTTCCTGCAAATTATCTTTAAGAATAAGAAACCTAGGAGTTGGTTGGCTACATGTCCCTTCAACAAAGTTTGGCTGCGGATTTGGCTAGCTGATCGAAAATTGCAAGATTTCTTGATTTAAGAGTCTACTTGATTTGGGGAAACCTTCAAAAGAGTCGAGAAGATGCCCCAAGTTGCGTGAGGTTCCACCATTTCAGGTGATGTTACAATGCGACAACCTCACGAAGAAAAAGACAAATAGTATAGAGACGCCGAGCCTCCTCCAATGAGATGTTTTGGACATATATTTCGAAAAGATCGCTGGTTGTGCTTCTGGATCTTGTGGTGTTGTAGTTTGGCTCTTCGTGCAAGATTAACCAGTTGGAACCATCCATTGAGCCATGCAGAGCAAAACCTCAGATACCCAATGTTCTGCAGTAACTGCTGTGGGTTTCCAGTTTCCAGAAGTTTTTTTGTTGTTTATTTCTCAAGGAATGCATGTTCGCTATATTTCTTAGTACATAACAGGTCCTCTTCTTGACTTCTCCAGGTTTGTGTTTGCGGTGAAGCAGGTCGCCATGGCCTCATCTGGGAGTCATCTCTAGGCCAATCCCTTGCAGCTTGGAGACCTAACGGGTCCTGGAGGTCAGACCCTGCGGCAGTCTGAAATCGATAACCACAAATGGACAGCGGAGATACCAGAGTCAGCACGACTGGTTCACATCCTGAGCTGCTCCCGATTGGTCATTTGGTTTCGCTAAAACACCGCAGTGTAGGTCGAATCCCTGGTTTCCCAATTCCCAATTCAGTTACCAAAGTTTGCAAATGAATTCCCCACATCTCCATTGACCCCATGAAACCTCCACACCACCATGCCGTCAAAAGGACGTTGTTGAAAGAGCTGCACTGAGCCAGAGCCATCATCCAAAGAGAGGACCATTTCACTGGAGTCGCTCAAGAGGATCAGCTCCTTAAAGGGCAAAGTTACCCCTTTTCTTTGACCAAACTATTCAGGAATTCTGAAAATCCTTCACAAACTGCAGGTGACAAATGTCAAACAAAGATGCGACAATCCTTCTGTTTTTCCATTTTGGGTGTATATATATATGTATACCGATGAATTACCATATTTGATAATGTGTTCAGTAGACAAGCTGCGGATGCAGCACATCCACTGAAGCCACTCATCTCCAGCGCTCGCGTCCAAGATGGCACCCAGCGAAGATATTTCGTTGTAGCGCACGACACGAGTGCGCTCGCGTTCAAGCTTTGACCCTCCTACGAGGGATTTCCGACCAGAGGAATAGGGAGGCACGGAAAAACTATGGAAACAGAACAACCACTTCGGACAATTACAATCCATTGTCATTTTGGTGGACTTTAGTTCAAAAATCCGGTGGGGGCTAGACGTGTCCTTGGAGATACAGACGTATTCAACTGCAAGTATGCACGTCCAGCCCATGTGTAGCACCGCCGGTTCATTTAGCACGGCAATTCAATTCAACACTTTGTGAAACCCAAAAAGTTAGACAGTCCCTCTGTTCATCTAGAAATGCACTGGTACCCTAACATGGCAAGGTTGAGAGAATGACGTTCTGAATGACTGCGCCGCTGCGCCTCAAATAAAAGGAACAAGGTGTAGAACCTGACGCCATCATGGGCAGTGAAGCAAAGGGTCGGGGGTCATTGAGGGGTCCCATGCCATTTTGCACTTGATTTCACCGTCCGAAAACGTCTGAAAGCTGCCAAAATATTGAGACCTGACCAAACAAAATAGACTAGATAACCCTCGGGACGGATGATTGAAGACTCAAATCACCAAGAAACCAGGCCCATCTGTGATCGATTCCAAGGTTTTCAATTTTGACATCAATTCAAGAAGTCATACACCCAAACCATATTTATATCACAAACACTTCCCCGAAACTCCATGAGCAAAACAACATCGTTTCTTCCAGCAGCCAAGGATCATACATGGATAATTTCATTTCAGGCAGGGATTGATTGAAATGATGGGGTGGCCTCCAACACGTTTGGACTAAGCACCTGAGCAATTTCCAAGATTTTATTCAATTTATTTTGAATTTTGGGTTTGTACAGGTGCGTAAGAGAATGCAGAATCATGCCATGATTTAATTGTCCTATCCGTCCTATCCAATGGTTTTGATGAAGGATATATCAATGCACATGCACTCAGGCCGGAATCACAAAACAAGTTTTCGAAGCGGTTCGTTGTAATGTGCCTGCACAAATTTACTCCAAATTTTCGCATCCATTGCGGCCCCATAGGAGAAATTTCACTTATATAGGCAAATCCACAGCCGAATTGTTCATCGTATGATATCAATACGTCCCAAACATGCACAGTTCCGATTCCTGGCCCCTGCAGCAAACCAATCTGACATCTTTGTTCTTTGGCACTATATAATATATGGTAATTGCCACATGTTTGTGCCGATGTGATGCAACCAAACAAACATCATTGCATAGTCCTGTGCAAGTATGTTTGGTTTTCACAAGCATCAATCATGAACCGTTTCACTTGAGCAGAAACGGTCCATGACGGTCACACCTTTGGGAAGCACACGCCTTCAGCACTGCGGAATTTTCAACAATTCGTGGGATTGCGGCCCCTTAAATACCATTTTCCACCCAGATGCAATCACGGAAACACCTGTTTGTTGCATTTTTTAATTGTACAATGAAATATGTCAGATCAGAATCCGCCTGATTTGCACCGATTTCACGCTGAATAGTTTGTTGCCGGAGAAATTCCGGTGAATATGTTTGCAATCAAACACTAAACAAATCGGAAGCAAATTACACCGGCATAGACCCCAGATAGAAAAGGTTGGAACTGATGGTTCCCAACGTGGGAACCAAAGGTTACCATTGCAAGGAACTGCCGGTTCCCAGACCTTGAAACTTAGGGTTCCCAACCTGGGAACCAGAGGTTAGCATTGCAAGGAATTGCCGGTTCCCAGAAGTTAGTATTTATGTTTTCGAAGCTAAGCGGCTATCATTGTAAGGAACTGCGGGTTCCCAAAGCTTGAAACTCATGGTTCCAAACCTGAAAAAGCATACGTTACCAGTGGAAGGATCTGTTGATTCCAAAAAGATAAAAATCATGGTTCTTAAATGTTCTTAATGTTGTTTTGTTTCGTCTACTGAGCTGGTAACAAAGACTTTTGTTTTGCTTAATGGACCGGTAGAGGAATGTTTGCGTTCGGCTGCTGGGCCGGCATAAAAATGTGTTTGCACGAAAAAGGTGCACGTCAAAATGATATGAAAACAGTTTTTTTACAATTTTATGGTTTTGCTTAATGGACCGGTACAGAACGCTTTGTTTTGCTTAATGGACCGGTACCGGAATGTTTGCGTTTGGTTCATGGCAAGGAACTGCCGGTTCCCAAACGTTGGAACTCACGGTTGCCAACGTGGGAACCACAGGTTACCATGGCAAGGAACTGCCGGTTCCCAGACCTTGAAACTTACGGTTCCCAACCTGGGAACCAGAGGTTGCTATTGCAAGGAATTGCGGGTTCCCAGAAGTTAGAATTTATGTTTTCGAAACTAAGCAACTATCATTGTAAGGAACTGCGGGTTGCGAAAGCTTGAAACTCATGGTTCCAAACCTGAAAAAGCATACGTTACCAGTGGAAGGATCTGTTGATTCCAAAAAGTTAGAACTCATGGTTCTTAATGTTGTTTTGTTTTGTTTGCTGAGCCGGTAACAGAACCTTTTGTTTTGCTTAATGGACCGGTAGCGGAATGTTTGCGTTTGGCTGTTGGGCCGGCATAAAAATGTTTTTGCACGAAAAAGGTGCATGTCAAAATGATATGAAAACAGTTTCTTTACATTTTTATGGTTTTGCTTAATGGACCGGTACAGAACGCTTTGTTTTGCTTAATGGACCGGTACCGGAATGTTTGCGTTTGGTTCATGGCAAGGAACTGCCGTTCCCAAAGGTTGGAACTCACGGTTGCCAACGTGGGAACCACAGGTTACCATTGCAAGGAACTGCCGGTTCCCACAGGTTAGAAGTCATGGTTCCCAACCTGGGAACCAGAGGTTACCATTGCAAGCAACTGCCGGTTCCCAGAGGTTGGAACTCATGCTTCCCAACCTGGGAACCATAGGTTACCATTGCAAAGAACTTCCGGTTCCTAAAGGTTGGAACTGATGGTTCCCAACGTGGGAACCAAAGGTTACCATGGCAAGGAACTGCCGGTTCCCAGACCTTGAAACTTACGGTTCCCAACCTGGGAACCAGAGGTTACATTGCAAGGAATTGCCGGTTCCCAGAAGTTAGAATTTATGTTTTCGAAGCTAAGCGGCTATCATTGTAAGGAACTGCGGGTTCCCAAAGCTTGAAACTCATGGTTCCAAACCTGAAAAAGCATACGTTACCAGTGGAAGGATCTGTTGATTGCAAAAAGTTAAAACTCATGGTTCTTAATGTTGTTTTGTTTTTTTACTGAGCCGGCAACAGAACCTTTTGTTTTGCTTAATGGACCGGTAGCGGAATGTTTGCGTTCGGCTGCTGGGCAGGCAAAAAAATGTTTTTGCACGAAAAAGGTGCATGTTAAAATGATATGAAAACATTTTCTTTACAACTTTATGGTTTTGCTTAATGGACCGGTACAGAACGCTTTGTTTTGCTTAATGGACCGGTACCGGAATGTTTGCGTTTGGTTCATGGCAAGGAACTGCCGGTTCCCAAAGGTTGGAACTCACGGTTGCCAACGTGGGAACCACAGGTTACCATTGCAAGGAACTGCCGGTTCCCAGAGGTTGGAACTCCTGGTTCCCAACCTGGGAACCATGGGTTACCATTGCAAGCAACTGCCGGTTACCAGAGGTTGGAACTCATGCTTCCCAACCTGGGAACCATAGGTTACCATTGCAAAGAACTTCCGGTTCCTAAAGGTTGGAACTGATGGTTCCCAACGTGGGAACCAAAGGTTACCATGGCAAGGAACTGCCGGTTCCCAGACCTTGAAACTTAGGGTTCCCAACCTGGGAACCAGAGGTTACCATTGCAAGGAATTGCCGGTTCCCAGAAGTTAGAATTTATGTTTTCGAAGCTAAGCAACTATCATTGTAAGGAACTGCCGGTTGCGAAAGCTTGAAACTCATGGTTCCAAACCTGAAAAAGCATACGTTACCAGTGGAAGGATCTGTTGATTCCAAAAAGTTAAAACTCATGGTTCTTAATGTTGTTTTGTTTTGTGTACTGAGCCGGCAACAGAACCTTTTGTTTTGCTTAATGGACCGGTAGCGGAATGTTTGCGTTCGGCTGCTGGGCCGGCATAAAAATGTTTTGCATGAAAAAGGTGCATGTTGAAATGATATGAAAACATTTTCTTTACAACTTTATGATTTTGCTTAATGGACCGGTAAAGAACGCTTTGTTTTGCTTAATGGACCGGTACCGGAATGTTTGCGTTTGGTTCATGGCAAGGAACTGCCGGTTCCCAAAGGTTGGAACTCACGGTTGCCAACGTGGGAACCACAGGTTACCATTGCAAGCAACTGCCGGTTCCCACCTAAGAACCACAGGTTACCATTGCAAAGAACTTCCAGTTCCTAAAGGTTGGAACTGATGGTTCCCAACGTGGGAACCAAAGGTTACCATGGCAAGGAACTGCCGGTTCCCAGACCTTGAAACTTACGGTTAACCTGGGAACCAGAGGTTACCATTGCAAGGAATTGCCGGTTCCCAGAAGTTAGAATTTATGTTTTCGAAGCTAAGCGGCTATCATTGTAAGGAACTGCGGGCTCCCAAAGCTTGAAACTCATGGTTCCAAGCCTGAAAAAGTAACGTTACCAGTGGAAGGATCTGTTGATTGCAAAAAGTTAGAACTCATGGTTCTTAATGTTGTTTTGCTTTGTTTACTGAGCCGGTAATGATATGAAAAAAGTTTCTTTACAATTTTTAATGGTTTTGCTTAATGGACCGGTACAGAACGCTTTGTTTTGCTTAATGGACCGGTACCAGAATGTTTGCGTTTGGTTCATGGCAAGGAACTGCCGGTTTCCAAAGGTTGGAACTCACGGTTGCCAACGTGGGAAACACAGGTTACCATTGCAAGGAACTGCCGGTTCCCAGAGGTTGGAACTCATGCTTCCCAACCTGGGAACCATAGGCTACCATTGCAAAGAACTTCCGGTTCCTAAAGGTTGGAACTGATGGTTCCCAACGTGGGAACCAAAGGTTACCATGGCAAGGAACTGCCGGTTCCCAGACCTTGAAACTTACGGTTCCCAACCTGGGAACCAGAGGTTACCATTGCAAGGAATTGCCGGTTCCCAGAAGTTAGAATTTATGTTTTCGAAGCTAAGCAACTATCATTGTAAGGAACTGCGGATTCCCAAAGTTTGAAACTCATGGTTCCAAACCTGAAAAAGCATACGTTACCAGTGGAAGGATCTGTTGATTCCAAAAAGTTAGAACTCATGGTTCTTAATGTTGTTTTGTTTTGTTTACTGAGCCGGTAACAGAACCTTTTGTTTTGCTTCATGGACCGGTACCGGAATGTCTGCGTTTGGTTCATGGCAAGGAACTGCCGGTTCCCAAAGGTTGGAACTCACGGTTGCCAACGTGGGAACCACAGGTTACCATTGCAAGGAACTCCCGGTTCCCAGAGGTTTTTTTTTGGACGGCGCCAATTGGCTTTCGCCTGGTCACCACACTTTGAGGCTTACCTGCGGACCAGCCGGGAATCAAACCGCCACCGGTAATCTGTCCGCGACGTCAAGAACGTCGCCCTACCAACTACTCCACAGGGACGCCTCCCCGGTTCCCAGAGGTTGGAACGCATGGTTCCCAACCTGGGAACCAGAGGTCACCATTGCAAGCAACTGCCGGTTCCCACCTAAACTTCCAGTTCCTAAAGGTTGGAACTGATGGTTCCCAACGTGGGAACCAAAGGTTACCATGGCAAGGAACTGCCGGTTCCCAGACCTTGAAACTTACGGTTAACCTGGGAACCAGAGGTTACCATTGCAAGGAATTGCCGGTTCCCAGAAGTTAGAAGTTATGTTTTCGAAGCTAAGCGGCTTTCATTGCAAGGAACTGCGGGCTCCCAAAGCTTGAAACTCATGGTTCCAAACCTGAAAAAGCATACGTTACCAGTGGAAGGATCTGTTGATTCTAAAAAGTTTGAACTCATGGTTCTTAATGTTGTTTTGTTTTGTTTACTGAGTCGGTAATGATCAAAGGAAGTTTAGGGGGAGAAACTTCCGTGTTACGGACTTTTAGAATGTCAGGGAAAGAGTTAGTCAAAGAAAGAGTTCGTGAGGGAAAGAGTTAGTCAAAGAAAGAGTTAGCAAAGAAAGAGTTCGTCAAAGAAAGAGTTAGTCAAAGAAAGAGTTAGTCAAAGAAACAGTTAGTCAAGGAAAGAGTTAGTCAAAGAAAGAGTTAGTCAGGGAAAGAGTTAGTCAAAGAAAGAGTTAGTCAAACAAAGAGTTAGTCAAAGAAACAGTTAGTCAGGGAAAGAGTTAGTCAAAGAAAGAGTTAGTGAGGGAAAGAGTTAGTCAAAGAAAGAGTTAGTCAAACAAAGAGTTAGTCAAAGAAACAGTTAGTCAGGGAAAGAGTTAGTCAAAGAAAGAGTTAGTGAGGGAAAGAGTTAGTCAAAGAAAGAGTTAGTGAGGGAAAGAGTCAGTCCAAGAAAGAGTTAGTGAGGGAAAGAGTTAGTCAAAGAAAGAGTTAGTCAGGATATATGAGGTAGTCAAAGAAAGAGTTAGCAAAGAAACAAGTTAGTCAAAGAAAGAGTTAGTCAGGATATATGAGGTAGTCAAAGAAAGAGTTAGTCAAAGACAGAGTTAGTGAGGGAAAGAGTTAGTCAAAGAAAGAGTTAGTGAGGGAAAGAGTTAGTCAAAGAAAGAGTTAGTCAGGATATATGAGGTAGTCAAAGAAAGAGTTAGCAAAGAAACAAGTTAGTCAAAAAAAGAGTTAGTGAGGGAAAGAGTTAGTCACAGAAAGAGTTAGCAAAGAAACTGTTCCCTCACTGTAAATGGGATTGCAAGTGGTGCTGGTGGAGGAGTTGCCGATGGAGGTTTGGAGGAAGTCTCGCACGAAATGCGTTTTTGAGAGATAGCAGATGCACGAAACCCTATGTTTTTCCATACAAAGTCCGTCCCCAACCTCGATGATCTACCTCTGCGGTGCGACGTGGGTATGCGAGACGTATCTCGTGTGTGTGTTCCGGATCAATGGTCGTGAGATCATATGGTCGGACGGTCTGCGGATCGGTTTCCGCATTGTCAATGGGGGTGGGGTTTCATACTTCCGTTTCGATCTATGTGCGGGTCGCCAGAATTCATGTGATTGCAACTGTGGTCGTTCCGCAATGAAATGGATTGCAAGTGGTTGCTGGTGGCTGAGTTGCGTGGAATTTCCATCTGTTGCTTGCAATGTTAGGATCTTTTCCCGCTAGTGTGGCCGTCAAAGGTTGCTTCGTGCGGGGGTGGCTGCATCGTATACTATTGTCTTTTGCAGCTAGATCTCGTAAATCGTATTGGAGTGGCTGCATCCAGGCTGCGATAGTGATTTGTCAGCAGATTTTCGAAATTTTGGCGCTTTTAATTTTCCTTTTTAAAATCCTTTAAAAAAGTGCTTCAAAATCGTCTTTTTTCTGCTTTGGCGTCGAGATCCGGTTTTGGAGCTGCTATTGCCGACGCTGTTGCGTGTAGTTCTATTGTGTTTTGCAACTCAGTCTCTGCAGATCGCATTGTAATGGCTGCGTCAAGGTTGCTTCGTGCTGTGGCTGCATTCGTAATACTATTGTCTTTTGCAGCTGGATCTTGGAAATCGTCTTGGAGTGGCTGCATGAAGGCTGCGAAACGGGTTTGTTAGCAGATTTTCTCCATTTTGGCACTAGTGTTTTTTGTTGGACGTACGTTTAGAGCAGTGTGAAGTGTGGGGCGTGAAGAGTGCAGTGTGAAGTGTGAAGTGTGAAGGAAGCAGTGGGAAGTAAGAAGTGTGAAGTGTGGAGTGTGAAGTTTCAGTTTGGAGTGCGAAGAGCGCAGTGTGAAGTGTGAGGTTTGGAGTGTGAAGGAAGCAGTGAGAAGTGAGAAGTGTGGATTGTGAAGTGTGGAGTGTGAAGTTTCAATTTGGAGTGCGAAGACGCAGTGTGAAGTGTGAAGTCTAAAGTGTGAGGTTTGGAGTGTGAAGAAAGCAGTGAGAAGTGTGAAGTGTGAGTGAAGTGTGGAGTGTGAAGTGCGAAGTGAGAAGTGTGAAGTGTGAAGTTTGGAGTGTGAAGTTTGGAGTGGGAAGGAAGCAGTGAGAAGTGAGAAGTCAGAAGTGTGAAGTGTGGACTGTGCAGTGTGGAGTGCGAAGAGCGCAGTGTGAAGTGTGAAGTGTGAGGTTTGGAGTGTGAAGGAAGCAGTGAGAAGTGTGAAGTGTGGACTGTGAAGTGTGAGTGAAGTGTGGAGTGTGAAGTGCGAAGTGAGAAGTGTGAAGTTTGGAGTGTGAAGTTTGGAGTGTGAAGGAAGCAGTGAGAAGTGAGAAGTGTGAAGTGAGAAGTGTGAAGTGTGGACTGTGAAGTGTGGAGTGTGAAGTGCGAATGTGAAGTGTGAAGTGTGAAGTTTGGAGTGTGAAGGAAGCAGTGAGAAGTGAGAAGTGTGAAATGTGGAGTGTGAAGTGTGAAGTGTGAAGTGCGAAGTGAGAAGTGTGGACTGTGAAGTGTGAAAGTGTGGACTGTGAAGTGTGAAGTGTGAAGTGTGGACTGTGAAGTGTGAAGTGTGCAGTGTGAAGTGTGAAGTGTGAAGTGTGAGGTTTGGAGTGTGAAGGAAGCAGTGAGAAGTGTGGAGTGTGAAGTGTGGAGTGTGAAGTTTGAAGTTTGGAGTGCGAAGAGTGCAGTGTGCAGTGTGAGGTGTGGAGTGTCGAGGGAAGGACACGGTCGGGAGAGGTTGTCTTTGAACTATAGGTCATTTATGTTTGGGAAACTTCCGCCGCCGGCTTGCCCGGGTCTATGTTATGAAAACAGTTTCTAAACCATTCTTTATGGTTTTGCTTAATGGACCGGTACAGAACTTTGTTTTGCTTAATGGACCGGTACCGGAATGTTTGCGTTTGGTTCATGGCAAGGAACTGCCGGTTCCCAAAGGTTCGAACTCACAGTTGCCAACGTGGGAACTACAGGTTACCATTGCAAGGAACAGCCGGTTCCCAGAGCTTGGAACGCATGGTTACCATTGCAAGCAACTGCCGATTCCCACCTAGGAACCACAGGTTACCATTGCAAAGAACTTCCAGTTCCTAAAGGTTGGAACTGATGGTTCCCAACGTGGGAACCAAAGGTTACCATGGCAAGGAACTGCCGGTTCCCAGACCTTGAAACTGACGGTTCCGAACCTGGGAACCAGAGGTTACCATTGCAAGGAATTGCCGGTTCCCAGAATTTTTTTTCCGTCCAACGCCATGTGGCTTCCGCCAGGTCGTTCAACAGCTATCCAAGCCTGTTGCAAATGAGATTAATTATTGAATTCACGCAGGGGCCGATGCTGTGAATTGCCGGTTCCCAGAAGTTAGAAGTTATGTTTTCGAAGCTAAGCGCCTTTCATTGCAAGGAACTGCGGGCTCCCAAAGCTTGAAACTCATGGTTCCAAACCTGAAAAAGCATGCGTTACCAGTGGAAGGATCTGTTGATTCCAAAAAGTTAGAACTCATGGTTCTTAATGTTGTTTTGTTTTGTTTACTGAGTCGGTAATGATATGAAAACAGTTTCTTTACCTTTCTTTATGGTTTTGCTTAATGGACCGGCACAGAACGCTTTGTTTTGCTCAATGGACCGGTACCAGAATGTTTGCGTTTGGTTCATGGCAAGGAACTGCCGGTTCCCAAAGGTTGGAACTGACGGTTGCCAACGTCGGAAACACAGATTACCATTGCAAGGAACTGCCGGTTCCCAGAGGTTGGAACTCATGTCTTCCCAACCTGGGAACCAGAGAGGTTACCATTGCAAAAAACTTCCGGTTCCTAAAGGTTGGAACTGATTGTTTCCAACCTGGGAACCTGAGGTTACCATTGCAAGCAACTGCCGGTTCCCACCTAGGAACCACAGGTTACCATTGCAAAGAACTTCCAGTTCCTAAAGGTTGGAACTGATGGTTCCCAACGGGGGAACCAAAGGTTACCATTGCAAGCAACTGCCGGTTCCCAGAGGTTGGAACTCATGCTTCCCAACCTGAGACCCAGAGGTTACCATTGCAAGGAATTTCCGGTTCCCAGAAGTTAGAATTTATGTTTTCGAAGCTAAGCGGCTTTCATTGTGAGGAACTGCGGGTTCCCAAAGCTTGAAACTCATGGTTTGAAGCCTGAAAAAGCATACGTTACCAGTGGAAGAATCTGTTGATTCCAAAAAGTTGGAACTCATGGTTCTCAATGTTGTTCTGTTTTGTTTACTGAGCCGGTAACAGAACCTTTTGTTTTGCTTAATGATGGACCGGTACCGGAATGTTTGCGTTTGGTTCATGGCAAGGAACTGCCGGTTCCCAAAGGTATGGTTGGAACCAAAGGTTACCATGGCAAGGAACTGCCGGTTCCCAGACCTTGAAACTTACGGTTCCCAATCTGGGAACCAGAGGTTACTATTGCAAGGAATTGCCGGTTCCCAGAAGTTAGAATTTATGTTTCCGAAGCTAAGCGGCTATCATTGTAGGGAACTGCGGGTTCCCAAAGCTTGAAACTCATGGTTCGAAGCCTGAAAAAGTCACGTTACCAGTGGAACGATCTGTTGATTGCAAAAAGTTAGAACTCATGGTTCTTAATGTTGTTTTGTTTTGTTTACTGAGCTGGTAACAAAAAGACTTTTGTTTTGCTTAATGGACCGGTAGATGAATGTTTGCGTTCGGCTGCTGGGCCGGCATAAAAATGTTTTTGCACGAAAAAGGTGCATGTTGAAATGATATGAAAACATTTTCTTTACAACTTTGTGGTTTTGCTTAATGGACCGGTAAAGAACGCTTTGTTTTGCTTAATGGACCGGTGCCGGAATGTTTGCGTTTGGTTCATGGCAAGGAACTGCCGGGTCCCAAAGGTTGGAACTCACGCTTGCCAACGTGGGAACCACAGGTTACCATTGCAAGCAACTGCCGGTTCCCAGAGGTTGGAACTCATGCTTCCCAACGCAAGGAACTGCGGGTTCCCAGACCTTGAAACTTACGGTTCCCAACCTGGGAACCAGAGGTTACCATTGCAAGGAATTGCCAGTTCCCTGAAGTTAGGATTTTTGTTTTCGAAGCTAAGCGGCGTTCATTGTAAGGAACTGCGGGTTCCCAAAGCTTGAAACTCATGGTTCCAAGCCTGAAAAAGTACGTTGCCAGTGGAAGGATCTGTTGATTGCAAAAAGTTAAAACTCATGGTTCTTAATTTTGTTTTGTTTTGTTTACTGGGCTGGTAAGAACCTTTTGTTTTCTTAATGGACCGGTAGCGGAATGTTTGCGTTTGGCTGTTGGGCCGGCATAAAAATGTTTTTGCAAAAATGAAATGAAAACAGTTTCTTTACAACTTTATGGTTTTACTTAATGGACCAGTAAAGAACGCTTTGTTTTGCTTAATGGACCGGTACCCGAACGTTTGCGTTTAATTCATGGCAAGGAACTGCCGGTTCCCAGAGGTTGGAACTCACGGTTGCCAACGTGGGAACCACAGGTTACCATTGCAAGGAACTGCCGGTTCCCAGAGGTTGGAACTTATGTTTCCCGACCTGGAAATCACAGGTTACCATTGCAAAGAACTTCCAGTTCCTAAAGGTTGGAACTGATGGTTCCCAACGTGGGAAGCAAAGCACAGCACGCTGCACAGCACCCTGCACAGCACCCTGCGCAGCACCCAGCAAAGTACCCTGCACAGCACCTTTCACAGCACCCTTACAGCACCTGCACAACACCTTTGCGAGCTTCGCAGCTTTCCCAGAATTCGCTACTGCAGTCTCAGCACCCTGCACATCACCCTGCCACCACCCTGCACAGCACCCTGCACAGCACCCTGCACACTATTTTTTTTTCCTCCGGTATGGCCGATCACGCTCTAAGGCTCGGTCCTTACATGAGACGAAGCTGTTGGTGAGAAAACTGCGACATGGACGCCGGTGGTCACATGAAGCTTGGCAAATCATAACAGCCAAAACAACAACACACAAACAAGCAAAACCAGGGCAAGACGCAGATCCCCCATTTTTTTTCCGTCCAACGCCTTCATGGCTTCCGCCAGGTCGTTCAACATGTTTCAGAGCATGTTGCAATTGGGATTAATCCCGTAGCCCTTTGGCTCAAGCCCCTCTCGGTTCAAACAGTTGGTAGCCACACTCACAAGTAGTGGGGGTGAGTGCCAGCTGCAGGTGTAGCAGATCGGGTTGTAGGGGGTTCCTCTGCACTGGGGTGTCTAAAGGTGCCGTGCTCGATCCTCCCTGCCGTGAGTGGAAACCCTGGTTTTTTGTTAGGTTGTTTTGGTTGAGATTCGTCTTGGGACTTTTTGATTTCAATCTTGATACTGTCCAGCTTCAGGGATATTTTTTCTCTGAGTACTGTGCCACCTCTAAATCTTTGTTGAGTTTTTTGCACTTAGTGACTGGCATCGAGCTTAAGATCTTAAGGTCTTATTTGCTTTGTTGCTTGTGTGTCTGTCCAAAGACGTGACAGGCACCTTGCACAACTATCACTCACCTCAATTTGTTACTTGTTTTTACACAGGGTGTCTGTCCAAAGACGCGACAGGTGCACTGTTATCGTTATTCTTTGTGAGTTTTTGCATTCACACAGTGTGTCTGTCCAAAGACGTGACAGGTCACCGTTCTTTTTGCTGCATTGCTCTACCAAGGTCCTGTTTTACCGTCTTGCTTGGATCCGCCTTGTCATTTTTGATTTGCTTCTGGACTTCTTCTCACGATTTTTTTTATACAGTGTGTCTGTCCAAAGACGTGGCAGGTGCTCTGTTTCTTGTTTTATCTTACGCAAGACCTCCTTCTGCATTCTTCTGCATTCTTCTGGTTTCACAGTGTGTCTGTCCAAAGACGTGACAGGTGCTCTGTTACCTACCCCACTCGCCCCTTTTTGTTTCCTACTTCCCTCCCCCTTTTTGTGAACCTTTTTGTTTAGGCTGCTTTCTCTTCTCCCCCGCTTTTTTGTTTGGTTTGTTTCTCTCAACGTTACGGGTGTATCTGTCCAAAGACGTGGCAGGTACGCTCCCCCTTCTCAATCTTACCCTCCCCTCCTTTTATTTGTTTATCCTGTCATTCCCTTCGCACATCCTGTTCTCAACCCACGTTAACAAAGCCAAAATGTCTGAGCATGTTGAGGCCCAGCAAGCTGCTGCAGAAGGTCTTGGTGCACTTGGACTTAATGCCACTCTCATGGTTCACTTTCCGAGCAAAATTAAAGCACCTGAGGGAATACTCTTGACCACTTATGATCAGCTTCAGTCGCAGATAGCGAAGCAGGAGACCACGGCTTATGCGTTCCCCTCTTTTGGAGCTGCTCAGAGCGTTATGCGAACGCTTGCAACAATGCAACAGACAGCCGTATTTATCTATGAGTGCCATGCCAATACAGGCCCAGTGGAAATAGCTGCAAAAGTCTTCGATACCTGCCATCGGCATCTGGCAGCAATACGAGAAATCAAGCAGCTCACTGAAACCCTCAGGTATCAAAAATATCCCACTATACTATACCTGGTCAAACTGGATAGTCTGGTAAGTAGGCCGTCAGTTATTGAATGGCAAATTTCTGACACACTATATGATGAGCTTATCATGCCTGCTCGCATTGCCTATAAAAACTTTGTCGGTAAGGAATTACGACAAGGGCAATACCCAGGTATTAGTGAGACCAGCACATCACCAAACGGCTGCTATAATTCTGACAAATCAAAAGGGAGTGTGCCGCTTACTATCAAATATGAAAAGAACTCGTGTTTACAGAGGACTAAAATCCGTGAAGCGATTGAATCACTGCAGAAACAGATCAACACTTCACAGGATACCCAGTTCCAAATCAAAGAAGGCACTGACTGGAGTCGCCTACACAAACTGCGGGAGACTGCTACTTTCACTGTCATGTCCACTCGACACTTAAGTGACCAGGAACGAAGTGCCCTAGCGCTAGAACTCATGTCCTTTAGGATCAAGTACTTCTTTCTATCTAAAGCTCAAGTGATGCTGTATTTAGAAGGCACTGACATCGAAGTGCTCCGCAATCTATTGCATTGTTCGACAACATATCTACCGTTTGGACAACGTCAGCAATCAACACAAATCGCACTCAGTCAAGTGACTGCCATAGGCGGCAAATGGTACCGGATTGAGGTAAAATATTCGCCGATAGGCAGTATGCCTTTTATACCACTTCAAATTGCAAAAAGCAGCATCATCCCACTTGTTGAAAATGAAGTAGCAGTCATTGATACGGATCTTGGCTTTGCACTCATTAATGCTATTTCAGCCACGAAATTCGAGTTTCAAACAATTGTCAGTGAAGATAATGTCAATACCACTATGCTCACTTTTTGGATTCCTAACGACATCAAGCAGAATTTCCCTTGTTCCTTTTCAGTTAAGGATAGAAAAGGAAACAACATAGATTTTACTGTTGAACATTGTGGAAACATACTGCCACAAACTGGTGCGCCCGGTGAACCACCAAGGCATGAAACCAAAGGAGAGCATTGGCGCAGAATTGGCGAAAAGTGTAATCCAAGCTTCAAGAACAGACTTACGGTCATTGCCCCTGTCAGCACCCAGAATGCTTCACAAAAGCGACGGTTTGGACTGCTGAAAGACTCAGCAGTCGAAGTGCAGAGTCAACAGGTATCGTACACGTATTCTGAAGAGATGTATCCTTGGATTCTCTTCCTTGACTTTATACCTGAACGAGATATGCTAGATACCTATTTGACACACTTCAGCCAGTTTGAATCGGTGAATGGTGCTAAAGGGGACTATTGCAAACAAAGCTCCCTCAGGTTTGAACACGTGTCCAAATTTACTAGAATTATGATGTTCGAAATACCGTCAGGGAAGCAATGTCAAATTAATCGAGTTGATGGCCTTGAAAGCTCGCTCTATCTCACTAAGGTTGATGCTTTACAAATTTATCCTTTCAAAGCTTGTTACCTTGTGATATTGGTGCCCCCTCACTTTGATTTTCGGGCCATGCTTACAGCGGACACCAAGGTTGAAGCTATTGCTGCATGGAAATTTAGTATACTCAATAACAACTGTACTAATGGAAGAACTACTACTGTGCCCCAGGCAAGATCCACTCAACCTCACCACCTTACGAAGGACAAACGAAGTGACCACTGTGGTAAATCGACTGGCACTCCGGCTGTCCCCCCTAGTAGTAACAAAGAAATTGGGCAGCTTCCTGCGTATGCAGCGGTAGGCACTACCCCCCCGCCGACTCCTTCTTCCCAACATGTTAACCCCTATCAAAACAGCCCCGCCCTCACTGATGCTGTTGCTGGAGCAAGCGTATATGACACTGTGAAGAAAACTCCGGATCGGATAAGTAGTAAGGGCGAGCATAAAGCTGCCGAGCGCGCTTGTCAGGTTCCAGATAAAAACTCTGCACTTGGCAACTCACGCAATGACCTGCCTACTGTCAGCCCAACCATCCCATGGACCAATTTACCTGCTAGTCAGTCTTCTTGCAGCAACGAGCAACCAATGGTCAACATGGCTGTTGATCAAGATCACCATGGAGATAATGTGCGTGAGAGCGGTGAGGAAGATAAAGAAATGCTACCCTCCCAACCAGCGCATTTATCAACGCCCCTTAGGAAAATACCTACGTTTGAGGACGAAGCTCAAAGTAGTCAGAAAACTAGCCTACAAGAGCACAAGGCTGCTGTTAGAGGAGAAAAGGATAGTCGAGAAGGTAAAGAAATTTCGACCAACAAACCTTCTGACCCTATTGTCACTCCGTCCTCCCTACCCGGTGTCTTCTTTCCCTCACAAGATGTCAATGAACAACCTTGCAATAGCGACCCCATTGTCTTCACACCTCCAAGTCAATGCCATCCTCCTGACACCGCCTCTAAGCTCCCATCTGGAAATGATCAATCACCAGATAAGCCGCCATTGTCACCTGACGACTCTTTCGTCGTTGAAATTACCAAGGACCCCCCGGACAACGCATCCCCCGTAAAGACCAAGTCGTCACAGACTGCTACCGTAGATAAAGGAGTAACCTTGCCCCCCATTCAGATTGCCCTCAAAAGAAGCTCCATCCCCCATGCTAATGACAAAACGCGTGTGTGCATCGATATCACTGGGGAAGATGAAGACATTGGGCAAATTGACCTTACCCAGCCATCCACCGAACGTGAGACCCAAAGTCAACCCCTGCAACTCCGTTTTGCCTCCCTCTCCCCCTTTGCTGAAGCCAGCCGCAAGTGGTTCCCTACCTTTGATGCTAACGTAGTTGATGCCTTAGCTAACAAAGCTCAAGATATCGCGATCAACTGCGGTCATATACCTAGCATGAACACTGCTTTGTATCTCCTGTCTCGAGGGCCATGGATCCCAACACATGTTAGCATACATGTTCGACAGGCAGCCCTTGCAGCGGTAGGTGTAGGGTGGAGCTGGGTCAACCAAGTACCTACAGTTTTTCCTTTTACATGCTTTGACGCTTGTTTGTCACTTGCCACACTCAGCACCATCCCTTCCAATCACACCACACAAAATGATGCAGTGTATGACCTTTACTCAATTGTGTGCGCGAACCTTTGTCAGAGTACGCGCAGGTTTCTTTTCTCTAGACTTGTGTTACAGTGTCAGGCATGTTCACGGTCTAGCACGGTGCCGATTGACACTTTCACGGCGATAATTAAGCCTGATACAAGTATAGATGAACTATGCGATTTGTTGGTCCCAATTTGGAATAATAACGAAGTTACAGAATGTAAAGCTTGTCCATGTCTAGACGCTGCAAAAGCCCAGTGGAAGTGTGGCAAACTAGGCCCACTGACTGTCGTTCGAATCAAAACACCTCCTGGGGTTCCACTTCCTAAGCTTGAAGAAGAGCGACTCCCCCTTGGGCATAAATTTATGTTTCAAGAAAGAGAATACGAAATCCAGTGTCTCATTACCACCACTAGAGTTGATATTGACAGTCAGCTTATCGTCCTCCGTACTAGTCAGCCTGGCATGATAAGTATGTACGACCACAACAACGGTATACGGGTCGTAGACAGTAAGCTTGTCAGTGGAAAGCTCCTCATCAGTGGGTTTGCTATACTGCCAGTCAAATCACCTAAAGCAATCTTAATGACAAAGCAACTTGCTGAAGCAGCAGGAGGAGGTGAAACAGCTCAGTATCGCAAAAAACAATTAAAGGTTGTCAAAGGCTTTCTCAAATCGCCTAGGAAACAGAAACGGACACCATCCTCTCAGCTTTCTCAACCTTCACGCAAGAACAGTGCTAAAACAAAGTCAAGCAAGAAGAAGCAAAGGACGGCAAGGCACGGACCCAATAAAGGCGACAAGAATGAAGATACATCTGGAGAGATTGACCCTGAAGGGTTGCCTAGGGTCGCCGTACATGGAACATTAGCCAACGTGGGTGTTATTTCTATGTTTGATGGAGTAGGCTCTGTCTACCATATCATTAAGAAAAAACTAGGAAAGCCCCCTACTATCTTTATAGCAGCGGAAATTGATCCTGTTCTGCGTCGGCTCGTCGCTGCAGAAATAGGATTGCGCGAAGACCAACAGTGGGGATACACGATTGAAGGTGTTGCTACCATCTACGTCAAAGATGTTTGGACTTTGGTTGCCCATGACTCTTTGATCCTTCGACAAGCCAAAGCAATGCACCCTACGATTAAGTGGATTGTTATCGCAGGATCTCCTTGTCAGGATCTTACTTATGCAGGCTACCTAAACGGAATGCTTGGGCTGACAGGTCAGCGAAGTATGCTCTTCTTTGTAGTATACTTAGTTATCCTGCATCTCCAGAAGCTGTTTGGAACAGAAGCGATCCGATACTTAACAGAGAATGCTGGAAGCATGCAAACCGTACAGACTGATCGCAGATCCAAAGCCATGCAGCGCCTTGAGCAATCAGAACACTTTCAGATGTTCCTATACTGTCTTGGACTCCCTAGCAAGCAACCAACCAAACAGTGGGTTTGGGACACCAGTTCCTACTATGGCATCCAGCGAAGAAGGGTATTTCTACGGAGTCACCTGGACACAGAGGAGCCTGCTGTTGTTCCACTCACATCCGTCGATGGGTGGGGCCCACTAGTTACTTTGAAAGGAGAAGACATACCATTGGCTCCATTATTGCGAACGAGAGGAATTACAAGCAGTGGAATCTTGAAGCTTTCATGGACAGGCTACCAACCTAGTGCACTTCTATGGGACTACTCTTTCTTTGGAGGAAGGAAATCGTTCATGTTATTATGTCAGATCACTGAAGGTGCGAGAGTCCCAAAACTGCCATGGGCAAGTTTCATTCCTGCCCACTTTCTCTCTATTTGGAAAAGTTTCTTGATCACACTTCAAGCAGAAAGATCGACTACATCCAAAAAAGACGAACTCATAGAACAACTTGCCCCTATCTTTCACAATCCAAACATTGTACTGCCAATGCGAATCCTTACGGTCCAAGAAGTACGCAAATTAGCTGGACTGGAGAACATCTTAACTGCAGAAAGACATGGGCGCTCCCTCCTCACGGATAAGGTAATTCGTGATTTTTGTGGTAACAGCTTTCATCCATCTCTCATCAGCGCTGCACTAGGTACCGATGACCAATTACTACAATGGGTCGAGGGAAACAATGATGCGCAGCCGTGCTGCAGCGATCTACCGTGTATTCAAGAAGTTTATACTAAATATCAAGACCTATTGAAATTGGTACTAGAACAAGCAGCCGCTCGAGGTGTACAACTCAAAGCTGACAGAGTTGATTTCGAGGCGAAATGGCGGCATTACTCCCTTAACGACACCGCTGTAGCAACTCACCCCCCAGCAGTGCGCCAGCCGACAGTATTTGCGTTTCTGCAAGGGCCTAAACCTCCAAACGGACACGGAACCCACAGCGAGAACGATCTCCCCTTTGGAGACAAAGAGTTTAATCATATCATGACCCAAACGGGGATTGATTGGTTGCGAGATTCGTCTAGCACATATGAAAACGTTACCTTGTCAGCGCACATGATGAATCTGGCTTTTCAAAATGGTATTGGATTTCATACTGAAGCTCAAGAGATTAAAGCTAAACACATTGAGCTGCTGAAAGAATATACCGGTGTTGAGCAACTCACAGCCATCAAACAACTTTTTGTTGTTTTCCAGATTGCAACGCTGAGTGTAATGCACCAGTTTCCCTATGGGTTCATCATTTGGGCACCTAAACTCATGCAACCTCCACTTATTTATGTTGGGGTGCAGCGCCCTTGCCTTTTATTCCTATTGCTTTCTCAGGAGCCTGATCAACCATTTTGGTTTGGAACAGTCGCATTTGATTATCGTCAGAGTCAAGACCTCCTCGTCCATGCCAACATGCCAAAGATCCTCGCTGATGTAGTACAAGTTTCTTACCATACATTTACGACTTACCCGATATTAGCTCGAATTGATGAGGGACAACAATATATACATCTGAGCGAATTTGCGGCTTTACAATGCCCTTTCTGTGCTTTGTGCTACTTGCACACACTCGGTGCCCCGCCTTGTTTTATGCACAACGCCTCCCCAGCTAACATGGTCAACCATTTGGTTGGTGGATTGGATGGCACAGGGGGCCTGAGTATTGTAGGTGCACTAGCGAGAGATGTTAGTGTTGCCGCTCCGCAGTGGATTGTCATACATGTAGTTGACAATCATCAAGTTCGAGCTATCGCAGACTCTGAGCACTTTGTTGCTTGCAAAGTTGCCACCCCTTTGGTATGGTCACCAATGTGGTATGCTCAGTCATCGTCCACGCGACGAATGCCCAGACAGCTTGGAACTCGAATCATACAATCGCATACACTGGACCCATCAGGAGAATATCTTATCTCGGCAAGTACGGAGGAGTGGAGCAGGCTGCTCTTCGCACTGGGAGAAGCCCCAACGGAGGGAGTAAGTTGAACTTTTTCACTCGAAATAATGATGATTCTGCGGAACCTGCCTGCTCCACTGCTCCGTACTATGCTCAAGATGCTTATGAGATGTGTCAAAACGACTTATCTATACGAAACAGGGACCCCATGCCCGCCATATTTATCAAAGATACGTGACCTATCAATATTGCCCAATATACTCCATGTCCGAACACCATGGTGGAAGCTAACCCTGCAACATGTTGCCGCACTTTTCCATCAGGGTGTTGGTTAGTGTACTTGTTCACTTTGTTTTGCAAGGATCTTCTTTGTTCCTGTTTCCATTTTGGCTCAAGGACTTTCATTTGTATGTTTAACATTTTTGTTTTTGGTCATACCAGACCATTTCCGGTTTGCGTGGTTGCAGTTGCAGTGCTGTTCAACAACATTTCTGCTTGAGGGTGTGGGCATTGACAGTCATTTTATTTTTTACTGCATCTCCTAGTTTCGTCACTCGGGCGGATCCCTTCGATGCAATGAGTTGCTGCGTTGGGCAGATTCGGGCACCCTGGTTTGGCTGGACATGGACATACACGGTCCTACTGCTGTAGACTCCCTGGCATCCCATTCTGATAGTTTGGTCTTTGGAGATATTTCTTCTGGAGCCGTTAGGGAATTTTGTTGGACTGGTATTGTTGCATGGACCAGAGTACCGAGCATAGATGATGGCCTCCTGGACGATTACAGTGGCTCTGACCTTCGTTACAGGAGCAGCCTGCACCCTGTTTTATCGGCTTTCACCTATGGACGTTCCCTTACATGTATGGCCTTGCACCCTACAAATGAATGACCCTTCATTGAACGATCTTTCAGCTGTATGATGCAAATCTGTACTGCACTGCACTTCATGACATCATGTTGGCGAAGGAGGGGACTCAACTCTTTTTGTTACTCCATGTCAGCTGTGTTGCAGAAATAGTCCATTCATCTGAAGTCAAGTTAGGGTCGGCGGGGGTCGCAACTTTTGTTTTGGAACAGGTTCCTTTTTTTCAGGGGACGTACTCTTCATCCGAATTTCCTGTTGCTGCCCTCCAGAGACCGAAATTTTGATGTTGTATACATGTATCTTGGACACGGTCTGCATTACGACATCCTCCACCAGCTTACACAACTATGGTGGGGAGCAATATGGCTGCCGGGATTTACCCGACTGGACGTGCGGTACCGTATCACTCAGAATATAGCGGCTATACACATTCACATTCTCGTGATGGACAAATTTTGGATGATTGACCGTTGTCACAGCGTATTGAGGTTTCAGGCGACACAGGCTACCAGTATTCCAACTGCGGTGACAGGACACCATATCACACCTCAGGTTTTCTCGCCGGATATCTTGGGTCCGGATGTCAGCCTTACATCCAGTAGTATTTATCCCGGTGAGTTCCCTCGACAAATTTTAGCAAAACTTCCGGCCGGTTGGACAGGGCCACAGCACTGGGAGATGTCATGACCTCCAGGCTTCTTAGAGGATCTCTCGAATCAGTACCTCCAGACCGTGCCCAGTTGATGCCATCTGGTCAAATGGTTTCGATGGAAGTGTGGTCGAATCCAACCTGATTCAACAGTGGGACAAGCTATCTAGCAGATGAAAAAGGAGTGCTTTCTGAGATCAGAAGCGAGACATGGTCAAGCGGGAGGACTTTCATTGGTGCGTCTACATTTATCCACTATGCCAGCGTGTATTTTATAGGGATCCACTGACGCTCGACTCACAGATACCGGGTGCTCCTGGAATAGATGAATGGAGGACAGTCTCGGTTTATTCTTTTCCGTTCGTCTGCTCACCTAACAGTCTTCTTTTGGACATCGGTAGCAGGCCTTGACATTGATCCGTTGTGTTTTACTGCCATGCAGATATTTTCAGTGTTTCGAGTGTTTTCACTTTGATTCACGGACACCGAGAGTTCCCGGGCGGCATGGACGGAATGACGGTCTCGATGTCATCCCCAGACCACTTGATCACTGCACTTCTCCTCATTGTCAACGAGTTGTGCCATAGATTTCGTGTCCCTTTATCTTCAGCATCATCTGTGCCATTACGAACCCCGCCTGATTTGGAAAATCCTTCAATGTCACCCATTCCCGAACGTGGATCTTGTGGTGCAAAGTGTCACTGGTGTGATTTACCCTATGGATGTGCAAATCCTGATCATCCATGGCATAGTTGCTATACACATCGGCATTGGCGTGATGGAAAATTCCATGGATGAATAATCATTGGCACAGCGTGTTGAGGGCTCACGGGACACGAGTTTAGTGATCTCACCGCCATTGCCATTCAGGCCGAAGTCTGGTCCGTTACAGAGTGAACCTCTACCTCAAGGTCCTCACCTGGTGTCTCCATTCCAAGTGTCTGCATTGCATCCGGTGGCAACGAGCGCTATTGGGTACTCCGGACAGTCTTCAGCTCAGCGACATCCAGATTCAGAGCTGGACGACGTTGCAACAGAATTTTGAACTGCCTCAGCCTCAAGGATGTTTGGGTCATTCAGATTCAGTACCAATTGATTTTGTGCCTAACCGGCCTATTTCAGCGTTACTGCATCCTCCCAGACGTCAACAAGGGGCTATTAGCAGAGTGCTTTTTTCCAGTGCTTCACCGGTGCTCTGTCAGATGTGCTTTGATTTGTTATCACCGCTGAGCCCCTTATCCAGAATTTGGCAAGAGACGAGTCTGGCGCAGCAGCAAAGTATGCACCTGAACCGAATTTTGGACAATGTAGCACCGGGCACAGCTGTGAAATATATTCCTAGTTGCATGTCTTTTCTCAAGACCAGCAAGGTGTTCCAACTGGATTTGACATCCCTGACAGAGGTTCAATTGGCAGACATTCTAATCACAATGTCATTGTCAAGATCAACATCGCATGGCAGTAGTTCGTACAGTTCGGTCATCAAAGCGCTTCGATGGCCGATGACATCCGCGGAGGTCGGATGTTTACAGGTGGTGCATTCAGTTTTTATTGGAACGTTCCTGAACCAGAAGGTGACCAGGGACTAAAAATCAGCACCTCCTCTGCCTCTTTAGGCTTTGGTGCAGTGGGAGCGTTGTGTGCTCGTGTCCAACTGCACTGTATTAGACGTTATTCCAAGTTGGGGATGACAATGGTAAGGCGCATTCCTTACAATAGATTGAGGATGCCAGCGCGTTATTTTATTTTCAACAAATTCCCCAGATCGTTGGCACGATATAGGGATTTTTACCTCTCAAGGTGAGGTCTTCGGTGGCGAACCTTTGAGCCCGGGGAGCTGTGCAGAGTGCTGTCCAGACTGCGGTGGTGAAATCTGGCAAAGGTACTATGCAGGGTGCTGCCAGTTGGTTGTCCAGATTGAGGTGGCGAAACCTGGCAAAGGTTCAACTTACTCTGCCCTCCTTCAAGGCCACACGATGGTCAGGGGGTCTACCACCTCATGAGAAATTTACTCCTGCACAGCGTGTTTCCCAGGGACATCAGTCGGATCCAAACCGCAGTTTGGACAAGTCTTCACGGGCGTTCGTGTGGACATCCCTGACAGACCAATCAAAGAGCTGCTTCTTCCAATGGTGAGATGAAAGGGGGGGGTCCCTCCTTGTGGCGTGACCACTCAGCCCACAAGAGAGTCAGACCGACTTCGTGGGGTATTTGGGTATTTCCCGCTTCATCAAAATCGTGGATTTTTTGGTACTGTTTTGGACTATGAGACGTTGTCTGGCAACACGGTGTGTGCCTTTCATGACTTCTTTTAGTCACAGTTATGTGTTGGGAGGTTCCCAGCATGCAATTCCAAATTTTCTAGGCAGGTTGCCTTTTGTTTGGTTTCTGTTATGTCTGGACGTCTCCAGACTGCGTTTACCCACTGTGTGGGCAGTTGAACAAGATGGGTCAGACCGACTTCGTGAGGTATTTGGGTTTTTTCCGTTTCATCAAGCTCGTGGATTTTTTGGCATTATTTTGGACTATGAGGCGTTGGTTGGCAACATGGTGTGTGCCTTGCATAACTTCATTTAGTCACAATTATATGCTGGGAGGTTCTCAGCATGCGTTTCAAATTTTCCAGGCAGGTTGCCTGTTGTTTGCGTTCTGTTATGTCTGGATGTCTCCAGACTGCGGTACCCACGGTGTGGGCAGTTGAACAGGATGGGTCATCCTGTCTCATGCGTGCCAGCATGATGCGTTATACCCGTGCAGGGTAATTTATCTCCATGGATTTGGAGTCAAAAAGTGCTGATCCGGTGGACAGACACTAGTGATCCTGCGATCACAGTTTGATATGTTTTTTCGCGTTACAGGGAAGCTAAAGGATTGCGTGTCTCTCCTGTTCCCTCGGTTTTGATATCTCCCAACAAACCTCGGAATGTTATTTTCTTGTGTTTGGTTGGTTTTGGGTGATTTGCCGCCATTAAGTCCATATATTTGGACCTAGATTCGGGGAATAGGGGGGATTTGAAGAAAAGAACCGGTGGTTCTTTTACTTGGAACCATGGTGGTTCCAAAATTGGTCACGGGACCCAATGACCGGGCCATAGAACCCAATGGCCAAGTAATGAAGCCCTCCGGGGCTCTCGTGTCAGAACTGACCGAGAAGGTGGAACCCCCTGTGGGCCCCTAGAAAGAAAATGGGCACCCACCCCCTGAGGGTGCGGTTGTAGCCCAGACAGTCGTGAACTGTCATCCTCCGGTGGAGGAGTATGTAAGCAGAGTGGGCGGTGCCCAGTATAGTAAGTGTGTTTCAAAACATTCAGTATCATAGGTAGCTTTACTTTCGTTGGAGGATTACGAGCAGCTCCCAACGAGGCTGGCTAACAGAACTTTCCATCTCCAATCAGGCACCTCATCAGATGTTTGAACTTCCTACGAGTTCATTTCTCTGGTCTATTGCTGGGAGCTTCCTCGACGATTTTATTTATTGAGATGTGGTCCGTGCAACTTCCGTTATTGCTCCGCCTGGATCTATTATGACGAGTTATTATTCTCCTGGAGCTCAACGCTGTGCTCAAGAACTTCATCATGACTCTCCCCGCCAATAGAGAGTTGAGTGCGCCAAAAAACTTTAGTGAGCAGCAGGGACTTAACTTTCTCATATTGCACGACATCACATCCAACTGAAATGAGTTGTTTAGTCATAATAATGGTCTGGGTCCATTTACCCGGCAATATTCCAGTTAGAGGCGCTGTAGACACGATCCTCTTAGCCTTCTGGTCTATCAGTAAAATCGAAATCACTTGTTTCAACCCTGCAGGTCTCAGTAAGATTGTCTTCAGCGTTATTGGCCCATCATCGTGTTCAAGAATGCAATTATTTCAGTGCAAGATCGGAGACGAATTCAATTTACACTCACCCCTGCTTTCATAATGTTTTTGGTGGGTTCATAATTTGTAGCCTAAATTGGCAGAGACACACGGTTTCCAATTCAGGGTACATCTTTTCTGTTTTTTTTTTCCCCGGGAACATATACAGGCGGCTATCCGAACTCTATAGTGGCACCTTCATCATTTTGGATCAAGACGGACTAGAGACATTATTGTTCTCTGTGGGTGTGCAGAATTTTTCTTTCACCTGCTCCTATTTTGCCCTCCATTCATATTGTTGATGGCCGCCTCCTCATCCAAAGCCCGGGCCAGACCCATCCCTCGGGACCTGAGTTCATCTGAAGATAGCTCACATGACCTGGACGAAATCTTGACAGATTCGAACATCCAACCTCGGCAACTGTCATTACTCGCCCCGCGGCTACCTCGACTCCACTCCATTAAAGGACCGTTCCAATTGGTCCTGGGCGGGGTATTGACGAACCCAACGCGCAGCCGAACCAGGAAGACAGACTTCAAGCTCATCGAGCGCCTCCCAGATGTTCTCCGTGGTCAATTTAAGTTTCTTCGAGAGGAAGGACCCACATATAGACCATTGACATTGACCTCAGGTCCATCGTACATTGGCGCGTGGAGAAAAGTTTTTGCCTCCAATGAATACCCTCGATTAGCATTTAAACTCAGTCCGGCGACGGAAGACCTTTCGTATACAACAGAAGAAATCAGAGCATTTCGTCAGATCCCGGACTTCACTGCTCAGTTCATCCAGGAGTTCCATTCTTGGATTTCCTTACTGGAGCCTAATCGGCCGGTGGGTGGACCTATTCAGCAAGTTCACTTTCACTTCATGATCTGTGAGAGGCTTATTCCTTATAGTCAGGCAGATTTCTCAGGGTTGGACCCTGAGGAAATCACATATCGCCTGGCACTAGCCGTGGCGATGGTCTCCAAGAGAGGATTCAGGTTGAAAGATTGTGGACGTGGCAACAGGGGCCCCGGCCCCAGGAACGGAAGGACCGCGCCATTGCCACTAGACGCCAACAGCTGGACCAGACTAGACCCATCGGACGAGCTCTTCGGCAAATGGCCACCCAAAAAACTCATCGGCAGCTTCAGGCCGTTACTTCAAGAACTTCATGAGCAAGCTTCGGCGGAGATCTATCAAGAAGTTTACTACCCCCAGAACGCGACGCAGTTCGACACCATCCACATCTCTGAATTCCTATTGAGACGCCTCTCGGGGCTTGATTCCCCGCAAACTTGGAACCCATTCAGGGGCACCTAACATCATATCCGCCACAGTTTTGCTGGCTCTGGATGAGGCCGTGGATTTTCTGCAATATTCTTTTACAATCGTGGATATATTCTTGGGACATCATCAACTATATTTTCCCTTCATTCAATGTTTTTACATTTACTTCGAATTCGGTATCACTTCATGCACTATTTGGAGGCCTTTGTGATCATTCCCAAATTTTTCTATCTATGTTCACTCCAATATTTCGCAATTGGACTACTCCAATCTTTTCTGGTGTACCAGCCCTACGTTATTTTACCGTTTACATCCTCGCCAATGATCACTTCCTCTTTTGAGCGCTTTCCGTGAGACACTTCACTGAGCCATTCTGTCTGAGAATCTAAGATTCCCCCGACTCCACAGTTCTCTATAGCTTGCTTCATCTGCTGGAATGGTTCTCACTTTTGTTTTTGGGGGTGTTCTTGGCGATAACCATTTCCCCAGATAGTTGTGGTTGGGTGGTTTGTGCCATCTGGATAAATGGTTCAGAACTATTGGACCCTGCGTGTTTTGATTTCGAATCTGACATATCCAGCAGATGAAAAAGAGCGATGACTGCGAAGACAGTGTCAGAGAACATTTGAATGGATGTACTTGTAACGGTTTGTTTTATTGAACTGAATTGGGAATCTAGATTTTAACTCTAGGCTCAAACAACAAATGAAAGTCCTTGAAGAACGGTTAGTGTACTTGTTCACTTTGTTTTGCAAGGATCTTCTTTGTTCCTGTTTCCATTTTGGCTCAAGGACTTTCATTTGTATGTTTAACATTTTTGTTTTCCCACCCCCCCTCACCTGTTGCGTTTTCTTTTGGGGTCTGTGTTCGTGTGATTTATTTCTTTATCACCACTCCTTCGATATTGATGCATTCGACATGCATGCTGGATTTCCTGTGGATGACAAAGTCATCATCCAGATTTATGCTCATATTGTCTGCAATTTATGGCAAGACTCAGATCAGCTCGTTGAGCTGCACCATAAACGTTCGTTGGCCCTCCGGGTCTATATTTGCAGTTCTGGGTCATCTCTCCAAATTGGAGATGATCTCTCTCAACTATTTGGCAATGTCAGTACATCTCCACGGTGAGGTCCAATGGACCTATCATTTCGAATTATCAGGGATGTTTGTGATTCCATCTTTCGTTTGTCTTCTCAAGGTGGTTTTGCTGTTGTTTTGGCGGTTTTTGGTCTCTGATGGATTTCACTTCAACATCCTTTGGATTTCCGGTCGTCAAATCTTGATCAAAAATGTGATATTAATGTCTGTGAGAGTCACATCGGACTACGATCCCGTGCTCTCTTATTTTCGGACGATCAACACTTTTCAGTGAGTCTCCAGGACATTTCACGTGGCGTTTGTGGCGTTTTCCAACCTTTGTTCGATTGCTATTCCTGGTCAGATTCCTGTATATCCAGAATGGGTGGTTTGTGCCATCTGGATAAATGGTTCAGAACTATTGGACCCTGCGTGTTTTGATTTCGAATCTGACATATCCAGCAGATGAAAAAGAGCGATGACTGCGAAGACAGTGACAGAGAACATTTGAATGGATGTACTTGTAACGGTTTGTTTTATTGAACTGAATTGGGAATCTAGATTTTAACTCTAGGCTCAAACAACAAATGAAAGTCCTTGAAGAACGATGAGTTTTATCAGCAACTTATGTGTGACTCGCGGACATTACCTTCTCTTGCAGTAGAAGAAATAGGAAGAGGCATTCTCGAATACCGAAAAGCTATCAGACAAGATCTACCATTTAGGCTTAAACGATTACATGTGTGGAATGTATCAGGATGGACACCTGCGGCTAAAGGAGGGGATGCTAAGATGCGACTCATTAAGCGGCTGCTGCGAACGGGTCCAGTTTTGGTACAAGAAACCAGATGGCATGCTGAGACCCGTCAGGTCCTGCACCATAATATACCGGGTATTCAAGTTGCACACACCCAAGGTTTGTTGACAGAAAGAGGTGGAGTTTCGGGTGGTTCGGCAATTCTAATCCCTCCAGGGTGGAAACTTGACCGAACAGAAGTAATCCTACCAGGTCGCATTGTCCTGGCGGTAATACAAGACAGATACTCTACCATTGGACTCTTGTCCGTATATCTCCATCCACACACCAAGGTAGCTGAGCTCAAAGAATTAATTGCATGGGTTAGGGCCAGTAGGGTAGACTTTCCCCTCTATATGGGGGGTGACTTTAATCAGGCTGATGTCAATTGTCCTGACCTGTGGAATGAACTATTAGTCCTTGCGCAAGTTCTCGATACGTATCCACAACTGAACACCTTCGAAGGTCCCACTGGAAGATCAGCCCTTGATAGGATACTATGTCCCACTGAATATATAGCTGCTGCTCAAATTGATGTATTGGTAGCAGCTAATAGGCGACACCACCTAAGTGGGCATTACCAACTCACCGCGACCTTTGTAGTACGACCAAGAGTGAAGAGTGATATGAAGGACCCAATCCATCAAACTATCCCGACTGAGGTTTTTTGTCCTGGAAAGAATGAGGCCAACCCGTATATGGTTCCGAACGACCTGCAAGAGCTAATAAGAAGGATTCAAAGGCTACCACAAACAGATGAAGTAGAATTTGTGTCCACCCTTTGGTCGTGGTGGAGACAACAGCCTATTCCATCCGATCATCCTCGCATTCCCGAGCATGAACTTCTGCGGAAATTCCTCAAAATACGAGCTGAAGTGTTACACGTCCCAGCAAACCACTTCCACGCACTTCAGACCGCCACTTACCATATCTTTGCTTCGAACTTGGTTAGTGAATTATATCCAGGAAAAGTAACCATCCGGAGCGATCTGTTGAAACAAATCTTTGACTTTCTCGATCAGATCACGGTGACTCGGCAATATCCCGCTCTTGAGCAGGTTAACCAGCAAGCCAGAGGTATCGGCAATAATATCACTTTCTGGAACAGGCTACGATCCATTTGCCCCAAGGGAGTCATATATAATGGACCGATCCTGAATCAGCAAGGAGAACAGTGTACCACTTCTAAGATGCTAGACGAAGCCATGTTGGACACGCGGAACTTTTGGTTTGTGAAGCCTCAAGACTCACTTCAAGAGTGGGAACCTATCTTACGGGAATACCAAACAGCCTCGCCGTGGCCGACTATAGAACTCCCCCAGAAACAAGATTTCCTCCATACACTTCTTGGCACCAAAGATTCAGCCCCTGGCCCTGATGGGATCCCTTACTCTGCGTGGAGGCTCTCCCCTGAAGATAGCTACCCAGTCTTAGATCAACTAATGATGAAAATGTTAGCAGGGCTGCGAGCTGCACCTGTACAGGTAGGGGTCTGGATACCCAAGGCAAAAGTAGGGCCGACTGCTGACTATTTCAGGCCATTAGGAATGCCCAATACGTGCGACAGGCTTGTTGATGGCACCATTGCTGCTGTAGTCATGAAAGCAACCTGCGCATATATGCATCCCTCGCAAGTTGTCATGAATTGCTTTAAAGTTTAAAGAACCCCAACATGCAGTCCACGCCATACAGGCATTACTAGACAGCAATACTCCCATGGCTGCTCTACTCGTCGATCTATCGAAAGCCTTTGAGCGGGTTAATCCCTACTGGATCTTACATATACTGCGAATGCGACACGCCCCGACCTGGGTATGTAACTATGCCAAATACATCCTATTTGGGAGACTCATTCGTCATAAAGTTCAAGGCAGACTTCTCCCTCCTCGGGCTGTGCATGTGGGAGTAGACATGGGAAGGTCCTTTTCAGTATTCCTCTTCTGCTTGGCGATGGACCCGATATATCATTACATGAATCGTATTCCCCGGGTCATGAGCGTTCAGGGTTATATTGATGACAACACGATTGCAGGGCCAGGGCATGACATTACGTGGGTCAGTAGAGTCCACAAATGTTATCAATGTTGCCACTCGGCAGGTTTTCAAATTGACCAGCATTCTTGTTGGCAAGCCATGAGTACTGACTGCCCTCCATTTTCATTCCAACCATTGTCTGGGCGGAGAGAAGGTGAAGCTATACTCCGGCAGAAGACACACCCAACTGCACGAGCAGCGATTTTGTCAGCTATCCTCTCACAAAAGACACTCATACTTGCACGAGCCGAAAAGTGTATTGGACTGACCCCTCGAGAAGCTTGCCGTATCCTTAACGGAACGGACTACACACCCATATGTTCACTGCTCGCACTCGAGTGCAGCTGCAGATGCAAAACAGCTCTAGTAATTAATAGCCCGCTTCCAAGTTGGGTTCTCCGTCAGCTTGATCAGTCTGGATTCGGAGCGCACTGTATCCAAGGTGTGGCGACCTCACTTGGGCTATTACTGCTGGGGCGTGCCCAACTGTCTGATCGAGAACTATGGACAGTAACCACACATCCTACTACACTGAAACAAATCAATCCGAAAGCGGCGGAAAAGTTTATACATCGGCTCAGGCTATTCCGGCAGCCAATACTCTCTGTCGTGTCCAAAAGCATTGCCTTCAACACGTTTGCACAGAGTGTTGTACTATATACTACATCATACTTTGGGGCTGCCACTGAAGATCTTCAAATGTTAAGGGCGGCAGCAACTGAACTCTTGCTAGGACGCAATTGGATTAGACAGGACCTGCTTGCTTTTGTATTTCGCTGGTGCAAAATTGCACCACTACTTGACCCTGGCGTGAGTATCCTTGTGTCAGCATTAGGTCTGTTTCTGCGAAAAGGAGGCAATGTCCACGAACTTTATGCTGAAAGTCCTCCGGCAGTGAACAGGCAAACACATGAAGTCAGGCTACTATGGCAAGCGTGGGCACGTGTCGTTGGCGAAGATGTCCTGACACGAACTGTGTCAGGCAGTGGTACAATCAAACAGAGAATTAATGCAGTCAAAAAATGTATTCTTCATCACATGATGCAATTTGCGTCTCATTATGTTCGTAACAAAGTGCTGACGGCAGGATGGACAGGAGGAGTCAGTTGGGCATGGCTTAGTCATGCTTGTGAGGCCAGTAAGCGATGGATCCCTAGCATTGCTAGGTTCACCTTAAGACTACACTACTAGTGCAATTTGATGGATCCTGTCACGCTGATAAAGGGACAGGTGGAGCGGGTGCTGCTCTCCTAGAACTCCAACGAGAAGGATTGACTCTGCTCAAATGGAGAGCTGTTGCACTGCCTAGCTGCCCAGACAACATCTTTGCTGAAGCGATGTCAGCAAATATCGCAACAGACCTTCTGTGTGAGGAGATGGTGCACAGAAGGTATGCAGTTGACCAGATTTACCTACAAGGAGACATCCTCCCTATCGTCAAGCACTTAGCATTTGCAGGACGTTTTCGCAGGATAGACCTACAGCCTATTATACAACAAATACGTCGGAAACAATCGAGGTTTTTTGACTATGGTAACTGGGTCTACCGCCCAAGAGAAGCCAATATACTCGCAGATTATCTTGCTGGAGTTGCTAGCAGAACAGCCCAGGCCCTCCCAGCTAATGTTAGCGAGCCTACTGAGATCGCGGTTGATGCACCTTATCACTTAGCTTTGCAATCTGGAGCCGTTGTGCTTGAGGAGCGGCCTTCAGGCATTGCTATACTGCTACTTACTGAGGTCCCGAACATAAGTCTAGAAGTAGTCAATAAATTTATGGTGCACGCTGCGAACCAGCAATATATCAAAGACGTGGAGGCCTATCTAGCGGGTACTGCCAATTTCACGAAACCTCGATTAGTAGAATATACGGCATCTGCAACAGACAGTCTGGGACGACTGTACGGCAGAGGTCCCTGTGCTCAAAGACTTCCAAGAAAGGTGCGATTACTCCTATTTGGAACCACGCACCAGGAAGTAGACATGATCGGCTCTTTCTACGAAATCATGAGACGACTCCTGCGCAGTAGCCACCTCCCTCACATAGTAGATCTTCGAGCAATCCTTACCGATCTCTTAGGGTTGGTAGTTGGTATCGTATAATCAGCGGTCTGGTGTAGTCAAGCGACATCCGCTGATTGTAATGAATGCCGGGGCAAGAGAAGCTTGTGCCAAAATTGAAAGGGAGCACCACATCACATGTCCTCCAGCACTTTATCACCTCAGTCTACAAATTGAATCAGCAACCCAAGAACTTGTTAATGACCACTTGCCCCTAAGGAGGCCACAATATGCTGCTCATGTCAGAGGTGCTGCTTTCCGAACTCTGGAGTGGTATGAAGAACACATCATGATCTCTTACTACAAGGAGCTAACGAGAAGGTGTCATGTAACATCAGCAATCTGGCTTCATGATGGACTTTGGCTCCCAAAAGAAATCTCGTCACAATTAATCTATGAAGCAGAACGGGCAATGCTACACCAGTTACAGTTGGACCCATGTGATCCTCCTCTTTTCAGTGTACGTGAACTCGCCACAGACGCTCAGGCCCTTATACGGACTCTTGAAGATATTAATGTGGCCACAAACCCTCTCCCATTCCCACGCACTGAACGAAAAAGAAGCAGTGAAGGTGAGTTATTAGAGACGCGACCCATTCGATGGAACACACAAGCGCTGACATCAGGTTATGATACCTTCACAGAACGCATGGCTAAACGTCGTAGAGCAGCGTAAATGCCCATCCTCTTCACTCTTGCTTACTGGATCTTGCACATGGATGGTCACTTGTTGCTTGTCTTTCTATAGTTATATTATAACCTAGGGAATGCCTTAACTACCTACACTAGTCAAAGGATCCTCCACTGAGAAACGTAGCCATGACATACTGACTCACAGTTCCTATCTTTTATCTCCTAGCTATGGTGACCCTCCTTACATATATTTACGACATGCTCTCTAGAATCCTCGCTTTCTTCTGAACTCCCTTTCCACACCTCCTCTCACTGCCTTACTATTATTGTCAGTTTGGCGTGGTACTCCGAATGACGAGCCATTTTTATGCTCAAAAGTAGCTAACATATACTCCCTCTCTTTGTCAATGAGCACAGAGAACGGAGGACCTAGACAGAAACCGTTGCCATGCTCGGTGAACCTGTTGCGCCACAAGTCACCCAGCTGCGAAATGGCCTGGTCAAGGCAATTGAACAGACAAGCCTAGCCAACCCGGAAGCTGAGGGTGCTGTCAATCAATTGAGATTGGCCCTGAAAGCGGTAGAGGAAGCCCTATTACTTTTGCAGGACTGTGAGGTGAACCACGAGGTCCCAAAGAGAGAATCGTGCGAAGAACATACGGATGGGAAACCATTAACTATCATAGATCGAGCAAGAATCTTTCAGAGCTGGGATGCAAGTCGTAGGCAAGAGAAACAAGGCAGGCAGCAGAGTCAGAGGTCTGTAAAGCGAAAGTTAACTGAGTGAAAGGATTCATGCACATTTTGTTCGTGTTGCAAGACAGTCATCAGCGCAGCGAACAAAACAGTCAACAGGTGTAGCTGCTGGTTTGTTCTGTTTTGATTGCTCAACACCCTTATTCGGCACTATTTAGCCAGACTTCACTGTCACTGTATTTGTTCATTCTTGTGTCTTGTATTGTTTGGACTGTTTTGTCGTGTTTTCCTTGTGCTATGATTCTGGATCCCAAGGAAAGACTGGCTTGACATTCTATTGTTGTTGAGCTGTTTTTTGTTTTGCAGGTTCCATCTTGGCTCCTCAGTGGTACATTATGCGATGAAATGACCCATCCTAAGCATATGTTACCTGTCCCCTCAATATGTGCAATTGCCCGCTCACGGATTTTCGCTGTTTGGTTTCATCCCGAACTATGCAATGTGATAAATTAGGGGTCTTTGTTGTGTTCTACATAAAAGGAAGTAGCTCAGGGTACTTCTGTCCAGAGACGTGACAGGGGTCCCTTACACAATCCACATTTTCTTATGTGCATGCTATTTCCCTCCAGTGGCTTTCTCTCACGCTCGGATCTGTACTGGGGTGAGCTCGACTGTTATTATCCTAGTTCAGTGATAGCTCTGCAAGCCATGGCCTCCGCAACATCGAGCGCATCAAGCGATGATGAACGACTTCTCCACATCAAGCGAGTTATTCAGAAATACACGGCTTGCTGTACCCTACTGGATAATTTACAGTCCGCCCACTACCTCTTGCTCAAGGCGAAGCAACAGGCCAGGGAAGTATTATGGATCGACATACCAATGCCGGAAAAATTGGATGAGAACATCCAAGCACAAGTTGCACTACTTCACTTGATAGCAGATTACAAAACTCACATCGTACGAGAAATGGAATATGCGCAAAATGAGCTACTAGTCCCAGTTGTGTATCCCGAGGGTATTGAGCTCAGTTCAGGCGTAGATGAAGAATTACATGATGTGAGAGAGAACTGCTTCCCGCGCTCACCTTAGAAGAGAGCATACAAAAGATGAGGAGTAGTAGCACCATCAAAGAAGTAAAAAGGAAGAGGATCCTACAAAATCTACCTGACCACTCTTTCTGGCCGCTAAAGGCTGACGAGCTCGAGCCTGAGTAGCTGTGAATAGCGCAGTTTTGTTTTGCTACTGAAAAGAAAAAATAATGTGCGTCTTCGGCTCGATTGGTTACGCGAGATCAATGGTCCTATTTGCCCACATTTGCTAATTTTCCAATGCATGGGAAACAGAGTTTCACAGCTGCCCTTCTGCCCACCTTATCGGCTCAAGCTGAACACAGACAATGCAGTTTATCGAATGTTGGGCTATTTTCATCGAATTGACTAAGGTATTTTCATTTCTCTCTGTAGCACTTGCTGCGCCTTTTGGTTCACTTGGTTGTGCGTGACATCACTAGAAAGAGTACGGGTCACCCGCAGCTGCAAGACCACGGTGCTTTTCCGACCAAAGACGTGTCGGGACTGCACCTGGTCAGCATACCTCCCACGAAGCCATGTCGGCTGCGCTCATGACATTTCTGAGGAATTACCACTGGAAAGGATACAATGTTGAAACTGTCCAGAGCACCCCAAATATGGTGACGAACCTACATCGCGGCAAGTTCCCTATCCATAGGTTGTGCCACAATGTCAACATTGAGTGCAGAGCATTCAACCTAATGGAAGTCTGCACATGGGTCAACAGTGAAAAATGGAACATCCTATGGGCTGAAGATGAGTCATGGCTCCCTGAAGAGGCGACAGTAATGATGCGGGCTACATTGCCCCATGGATTCCATAAGGTCATCCCTCGGGAGTGTGACGAGGCCTACCTGCAGGCTTGGTTGACCATCGCAGGATACGGAGGTTTTTATCCCTTTGCAGCAGAGGTGCGACATAATGGGTATGCATGTTGGGCTAATTCCAGACGTTTTGCAATAGTTGCAAGGAATGCCCAGCAATGTGCTATTATAGCAGAAATCATGCATGCGTACAATATCCTAGGGAATCGCATTGAAACACTGCAGCCATCGCTTGAAGGAATAGCACTAAGTGAGCAATCGCGAGTTAATAGTGCTGTCCATGAAGATGATCGACCTTGCTTTGATTTTCGGCTCTCGCAAGAGTGCCAAGACGCAATTGCAGGACGTTTCCCGGACCATGAAGATGAAGCGGATAGGATCTTCCAACTCAGCGAAGGCATCCAAATGCTGCAGAGGCAGCATAATGACCTTGTACAAGAAGCCAACCGAGCCCTTTTTCGGCTACAGCAAAATTGGCACACTCTGAGTGAAGCGTATGCGACCCTTTTCAATGACCTATAAGATATAATGAGAGCAGCAGAAGACCAGCGAAGGCGGTCATCTGGCCGCAAAAAAGGTGCCGTTGGGACAGCCTCCCATATCTTGATTTTCGCGTGTCTCGCAAATAACCCCTACAGAAATTGATCTACCTTTTCATCCATTGTTGTTCAGAAATCCTTTGCTTGCCAGTGTCATCGTTGACTGATTCCTGAACCTTCTACCTGCTGGCTCACAGGCATGCCCCTTTCCACTTAATGTGGTATGTCAAGAAATCAATATCATTACCACTCTCACTTTGCTAGCCAGATGACATTCCCTCGGTAGGGAGTGTGTACATGATCCTCAAGGATTGGTTCAGGGCTACCTTTAACCCTCCGCTAACATGTCGGGACTTGTGAACTGTTGTCAATGCGGACGAAATAAGCAACTCTCTCACCGTCCTAGAACCATCTCTAGCCCTACTGAGTGAAGATTCCTATTGAGCTTAGGTATATTAATAATTTGACTGTTATTTGAATGGATTCTCCCTGTACCGTTGCTTTGGTATCCTCTTGAGAATGTCAGCGTTGGTTATGACTAACGTTGTACCGTTGGATGATCTGTCTTCACTGCTAAAATATTAATCATATTTGGCCACGTTGCCTTTCCGACCAAAGACGTGTCGGGATTGCAACTGACCTACAACTATACCCTCCAATTGCCAATTTGTTATCCCCTACACGATATCTGCAAACTGTTAATCACTATGTAGGGGGCCTCCACTCGTCCTGCCGGCACAGCCATGGAGTATGTGCGTCTTCGCGGTGAAGAACACCAGCTTCCTATGCCGGTAAAAATGATTCTATATGGTCTGGAAGCAGCTCAAGACCTTATGGTGACTGTGCGAGATCTCAGGCGCACAGTACGGCTAGTACAGAGTGGGTGTGTCACCTTCTTTCCAGAAGAAGCACAAGGACTGCAATTGATCTATAACACCTTAGAAGTTGATCTTCAGCAAGTTGAATTGGACGGACAGCGCATCACGCAGCACCTATTGACAGCACTGGCGGCAGCTTATGAGGACATAGTTCGATTGGCAGGTTTCAGTTGCCCGTCTACACGGGGAGTGTGGATCAATCACCTCTACTTGGTTCCAACTGCTAATGGAGGCATGACCGACCATGCCGGACTGGCTCCAGTGCCAATGGATGCCCGACCCTTTCGACTGATCATTCAGACAGTACACATCACTGCGACCCTGGGTGGCTTTCTGGACCTCAGGACGCTGCGACAAACAGCTGATGCATTAGTAGAAGTTGCCTTTCTGCTATTACGGTTAGGGTTGCCACCCAATCTTCACATCTGGACAACCATAGCGACTGGCACCAATTCAACTGTGCAAAGACTCCAGCCAAGCACACCCCTCGCGGACGTGGCCAGAATGATGGCTCCCGCGCTAAGGTTTAACCTCCTAGTTCAAGACCAACCCACGGCAGCCAATCGCAGCCCCGCCAGAGAGCTTAGTGCGCCGGAAGTCGTCCTCTTGTAATAAAAAGTGAGAAAACCAGGGAGCACTGAATTGCCGTATCTTATAATTGAATGATGCTTGCATGATTTATGAGCCACTCACCACCTTTGGTGGCCATCGTACTGCTCAAGAATGAATACCTCATAATACAATTAACACAATAACTACCCTGCACCCATACTTGGGGCTTCATTGATTACATCTCAGCATTTACTGCTGGATATAGAGTTCACACCAGACAGCGTATACTGATCTGCCATGGAGCTGCAATGAAGCACTTAGATGCGGTGGACGGAGTTATCGGGGCAATACCGATCGAAGAAAGACCGTCATCGGGAGTCATAGGCGACAACATCGAATTGCTAATTTTACACCTCCGGATGCCTGATGCTGAGACCTGGATTGCACACACTGCTACACATGCAGCGATCAGACTTGAAGAACAGCAAATTCAAGACTATCTCCTTATATCCAATGGACTCATGCACAGGACCCCATGTGTATTTTCGCTCAAAGAAGAGACTGTAGGATGCCTTGATGGTTTGCTGCTTGAACAGCTGTCCCGTGAAGGTATAGGCCTCACAGTTACATCGACAGTGTACATAGCCACAGCTCAGGTACAGCACAGCTATACTGAACTGATTCACTACTTAACAAGCTTTCAATGAAGTAGCCGGCTCAAAGCAGTGGTTGTGCCCATAATCCTTAAGAGTGGCATTGCATCGACGGGAGATGCTGACGAAAATGTAGCGGCAGTGTTAGTCATGACTGAGAGTATGATCAGCAGTGATACTTAAATGTACAACTGCCCTAGTCGTTTAGGTTTGCTGAATAAGATCTGTCAGCACTTGTGAATGTCCTGCCGCATTTCCATGGCTCAAATTAAATTGTGGTGTATAGGGCTCCCACTCCTCTGACTAAAGACGTGTCAGGGGAGTACCCTTAGTCTACTCTTGCCTTCCCTCTAATTTGTTGTTGCTCACCTCTCCTCCTTCTTGTTTTTGTTCTTCCTCTGCCTCCTTTACTTTGTCCACTTCTTTCTGCTTCCTGTGATACTCTTTGCTCCAGTCTTGCCTGTCACTTTTGTCTGTTTCCTCAGCAATTCTCTCCTGCTCTTAGGGCACTGTCCTGCCATACCGTTGTGCACTCCGGTTGGCAGCCATGGCGCAATGGATCGGAGATAAGGTCACGCTGAAGGCAGGACCCTTGACTGGGCATGACCAAGTGAGCCCAGCCACAGGCAATAACGAGACAGAGGCTGACAGTGAACACCATCGACCTGAGTACAAAGAGTCGTACGTTACAGAATATGACGACATCCAGGTCTACCGGCAGCAGGGTTGTTATGAGCACACCAAGCAACTCCATACGTGGTCTTTCTATGAATATAGAATGCGCATCAACGGAGAATGCTGGAATATTATCATCAATGATGACATGGCGCACCCGCCGGACTGGGCTTATCCAGGGTCCAGCTCCGCTAAACTGTCGCATGATTTCTGTCACATAGATACTGAGGCCAGTGATGACGTCTATACAAACTTTTGGTTTGTGGAAATGGGAGGCCGACAGATATGGCCTTTCTATGCCACAGAGTCCTTCCAGGAAGATTTATGGATTTGGGTTAGCCCCAGAAGATTTGCTGTTATCACGAACCACCAACACAGCGAGAAGCTGAATCACTTCTATGTTGACAGGATGCATGAACATAATATTCTGGCAAATCGCACACCGTGCTGGTACTTTACTGATCTGACTAACGGCTCTGGCAGGGTGAAGGATAAAGCCATTGCACTGAACCAAGAGTCCCGCTGTAGCTCAGCCGCTCATGAAACTTTCAAGACAGGCTTTGAGCACAAAGTTGCCATGAAGCCTCAACTGCGAAGAGAAGAGCACTTGCATGGCAAGAGAAAGTATTCGGACCCCTCGGGACAAACAGGTACCCAACAGTTTGACCCGTCTGGAAACTACAGTGCACGTGATATGCAGAAACTCAATGCAACCTTTGCCGATCAGTCTGTGTCTAAATCAGCCACACCAGTGCCAACCCATACAACCAGCAAAGTCACAATGTGGCGACATGGTGAAGTACCGCCACTCGGACCCGCAGCAGAAGGCCGTGCCCGTGCTGCCAAGCAGTTAGCCTATGCACGCACCCTTTTGGCCGCTGTTATGGAGGCAGCCACCCAAATGGAAGAAGTCGTGAGCAATCTAGTGCAGATAGAGAACGAACAAGCATCGGCCAAGGAGGAAGAACCGGGGCAAGCTGATCCAGCTGCTCCCACCGAACCTCACATAGAGCCAGCTACAGAGGGAAGTCAGAACTGAGTGCACAGTCTATTCTGATATTTGCATGCTGTATAAAGTCCGGCGGGACCATAGCGAAGACTGTGGCCCTATTCTCACCTCGAGGCTGCAGAACGTGAAAAGAAGGTAACACTGAGAGGTATGCCTACTGATGTGTCAGCAAGCATCTGTCAGACTGACAGTATAGGATACTGGTAAGCCAGTGTCTTAGGTATATTTCAATCACTTGTTTGCAGTGTTGTATCTTTGGTGAGAATGAGGTCACATGTCATGTTGCTCAATGAAGGGTCTGCAACCTTTTTAGCTCAAGCAGGGCACAGGAGTCATACTCAACTACCAAATTTTGTGTTTTGGTCCACTCCTCATTGTCCCTTTCGCTCCTCATCTCAAGCTAAACTTCTGTCCCAAACCACGAGTGTGAGGTCTCTCTGGCTAAAGACTGTCAGGGTTGCCTACGCTCCATTTTCCAAGGCACCTATGCGACTCTGTGTGCGCCATGGACTCATGGGAGAAGTGGCCCTGACGATGGAAGGAGTAGAACGGGCGACATTAGGATGGGATATCATGACACGAATGGCCAGTGTGCTCAAGCTAGTTTCCCCCTTCCAGGTTGTTCTCTATGCAGACAATTCGTCGGTCATCCAGGTACCAATGAAAGCCCTACAACTCGATACTAAGGCAAGTGAGGCAACTCTTTGCTATATAGTGCAAACAGTGCAAGTCCCAACAGCTCAGCAGTATCAAGACCTCATGACCGCCATCTATCATAAAGATGTTATGGAGCTGAGCTACCTCTTGGGCAAAGGTTTGGACCTCACTTGCCTCACGATGGATGGAGGGCACACCAGCTCGCTAGTAACTGTCGCCATCCTACGGGATCATTCAAGTGATCCATATGCGTACCAGCCCAGTGCTGGCCACTGCTTCCCTCGACATGGAGCCAGCTTAACCTATCTTCTACTACAAGCACAAGCTGACCCCAATATACTCCCGCCTAAACTGCAACCCACTACGATGATGGAGTTGGCAGTTGAATTGGGTAGTTCGCAGCTTGTCCAAGTCCTCCTTGAAGCGGGTGCATCAGTCATTCCCATTGAAGGAGCACCGCCACCACTTTTCCTTGCTGTCCTACATCGACACAGGGCAATTATACAGCTGCTCTTAGAGGCGCAGGCGGACCCATGGCAGGAGATTGCGATTGCATCCGTGCTTAGCCATCCACTGCAGGTGTTCGGGCGGGCAGCCCGCAAAGAAGTATTTAATGCTGTTCAAGCTGCAGCTACGCAGAGTGAAGAAGACACGGTCCTCGACATGCTTCTACAGATTGGCGATACAACTGAAGATGCGAGAGGAGAGCATCCCTCTCAGGTACAAATTAAGCCCTTCGTTCTTACAGAGAGGGCCACTGTTATCATGAAGCAAACCGTGTGGAGGTACCATCAAATTATCGAAAAGCAGTCTCGACAAACCAAATTTACCACGTATCGTTGGCGCAGAATCTTCGAAGGATTATACCTTCCAGTACGAATACGACGCGAGCTGCAGCCACCCCCTGAGCTCAATAGAGCTGAGACTTTCTTACATCAGGTGGACTGATGCTGCGCACAAAGAATGTCTCCTCGCCAGCAATTGCAGCCAGCTGGGAGCTGACTCAACGAGTACATGGGCAGAATAAAAATGGCGCACAGCACCTCACTTCAGAGTAAGCCCCTTGTTTGTGCAGTTCAATGAACATACAACCTTAATAACAAGCGAAGGATGCTGTTACACAGTGCATTTCCATCTCCCGCAGCCCTTTGGGTTCAAATAGCGCAGCAGTGGATCTGCACGGTTCTTTTGTACACTAGGTAGGTACAGCAAGCCTAAGCACTTCTGGTACGCTGGTCAAGTTACCATATTTATAGACTTAGTAACGGTATATCTGGGATCATACGTCACGTTAGGTGGTCCTCCTTGAGTACATTGCTCTCCTCGCCACCTGTCCCCCACCCCCCAGGGCTTCTGGTTGTTCTGGCTAAAGACTGCCAGGGCTTCCAGCGCCTCTCCCATCCTCTCCTGGAGCTGGTATTTACTTCCCCTTCGGGCCCTCCATATCGATCGTGTGACTTGGTCTTGATTTCGCTACCTCTCATCCATCTCTGCCCTAATTTCCCCCCTGTGCCTGGCTGTTCTGATTGAAGACGGATCAGGGCTTCCAGCTTCCTCTTCCCCTCGATCCCTGGTGCACACACCCTTCCACCCTCTTTGTTCTTTCCCCTTCTTTGTGCCTCCTGTGCCTTCCTTCGTTTGACTGAGCTCGATTTGCCCTGGTGCTTGAACTGCCTGGCCAAAGACGTGTCAGGTTTTTCAACACTTCTCCCCCACTCTCTGTTGTTTTTCTGGTGTTGGCCTTGTTCCCCACCTTTGTATTGGTACTCATAGTGACAGTGGTGCTGGAGTCTTCTGACCAGAGACGTGTCAGGATTCTCTACACCCTCAACCCCCCACTGTATCATCCAAACAAGTGTTGCAGAGAAGCTGCATTGCAAAGATGTCTCTGCTCTCCCGGGAGCAAGTCTTGAAGTCCTGGTACACGAAGAACCCTTCAGTTGGCTTCTTGGATCTGCTGTATGCACTCGAGCAACATAAGAGCATCTCGACCGAGTATGGGTTGAATGTTTCTGTCCATCAACATTGGCGATTTGGAGACCCCCATAAGAAGACAGCTGATCCTGACAGACATGACTATGAGGTTGCAGTGACAAATGGGATTGAAACCCCACCAGGACCAGACTGGCATAAGCTTTTTCGCTGGCTGGTCAGTCAAAGCGCGGCCTTTCTACCCTATCACACTGTTTACCTAGTGACTGACAATCGAGACTTACTATCGGACAAGGTCAAAACCTCGCCAGGCCTCAGCCACTGGCCAATGGTCGCTGCTTGGTGGAAGGAACGGCTCTGTTACGTAGGCCCCTATGGAGAGCTCACGACAGTTGTCTTTGTTCACATTTCAGCTGATACGGGTCTTCCTAGAGTACATCCTACATGGGCAGGGACTTACATTCTTGATGCTTGTGTGTTTCTCTTCCCGTCTATCAACTTTGCATTGATTGACAGTGATTGTGTGCCAGTGACTCTCTTCGAGATACGTGAACTCTGGTTTGCAAGCACTGACTCGTCACAACCAGTGATACCAAGCGAAGTTGCTAAGAGTAAACAGTCCAGCCCCATTGCGACCTCACACAAACGAGCACGCTCAGTAGACACAGGAAGGGACATGCAACAGCCTGGCCCACCGTCCAAACTATCGAGATCACGTAGTGCAGATGACCTTGCGGCCGGTGCAGCTGATCCACCAAGTGCACCTACGTTCACTACAAGTGATAATTTGGCAGACGAGGTTGACTATGATGGCTCACCAGAACCGAGTCCCCGTATGTCTCGAAGGGCAACGTCTAGCAGCAGTGACTCGTCCCCAGCTGCGTCAAATCAACCTACAGGGAAGGAAAAATCAGCTGCGGACAACAGAGCTGAAGTGCTGAGGCCTAAAGGAGTCATTTTGGTTAGCGAAGCTTTCACTGAGATCAATGCGGGACTCGTCATTGTCCTAGCCTCTGGTCATGAAACTCCCATTCCGATCAGCACTCTGACAGACCCGGACATGGACCCTGATGAGGTTGCTCACATCGTCACTCGTGCCTATCACGAGCATGTTGAAGCCTACCTTGCAACCACATATCCACCAGTTGACGTAGAGCAAGCAGTTGCTAGTGGATTACTTGGCTCTCCTTTGCTTGGCACGACCACTCGGGTCACGGCAGACTGGTGTCATGCGTGGAGTGTGCTAGGCCAGTGGTCTGGACTAGTTACCTTCCCTGTCCCAGCTTCCGGAGTCTGGCCGCGTCATGGTCATTTAAGGAAGATACTCGATGGTTACCAAGGTAGACAACCTAACTTCCATAAGTGGGCTCGGCCTGCCTATGAGCAAGGTGCCCTGCCTACACTTAGCCTGCTCCCAGGAGAAGTTAGTGTTCGAGTGCTGCCAGGAGACAAGATGTACCAGGCTATGGAGATAGAGCCAAAGTTCATGCGGCCAGTTATCCTTCATGGTTTTGGTACCAATGCCAAGAAGAGACTGCCTAATAGCCTTGCTGACCTTGCCCAATATGGATGGCTGCCACTTGCGGCAGCGTTATTTGGCACACAAGAATGGAAGCCTCAGTGGCTACACCACAACTTTCTCCCAGTTCTTGGGCTACGCCTACATTCCAAGGTACCTCCTGCTCCGCTCTCTCAAGCTCAGTTAATTTTGCTCTGTAGTCTATGGCAACGAAATGAACAGCGGGGATTGGCTTGCAAGTCTTTGCAACAAGCTGCATCCCTGGAATTTGGTATCCCTCTACCCTTCCGAGAGATGGCAAAGTGGGAATGCACCGTCAAAGAGCAGACCATAGATATTGCTGAATGGTCTAAGCGGAACTATCTTGGTACAACTGCGACACCGGTGCCGACACCATTTCAGGGCCCTGATGAATGTGCAGCTTGGGCTTTCTCGCTTTCAGAGGTCTGGCAGGACGATGCTCCAATGCAAGACCGACCGTTGGAGGTGCACTGTAGTGGACTAGGCGGAGGCCTACTCAGTGGCGAACATGAGTATGACATATTTTTACAAAATCATGCGCAAATCAAGGTGTACGGCCCGTCACTTGCTATGACAGACAATTGGGAAGCCCATACCACAGGCCTCACCAAATCGGTGCATGAATATGCCGTCTATCAGCTACTTTCCACTGCAGAAGGATGGACAGCTTGGAGAGAATTTCTCCCAGAATCTTTCTCCAATCCCCAAATGCTGCTGACTAGAGCGATCCGTCTTATCAAGGCTGCGAATGTCCGACCAGCCCATGCCAGGCCACCGCACCCAACCTGGGCAACGGCTATAAGGCAGATCTTTCCGTTGCTACCACCCACAAGGGAAGTGTCTGCTCCTTAAGTCATGCTTTCCGCACTTACTAACTAGAGTAACTGCCGGCGGTGTCAGGGACATCAACATTTATGGTTTCTCAGCAGGGTCCTATACTGGCCTTGCACTGCATGAGATCCTGAATGATTTCGCTGCATTCCCAGGCCTTACCAAAGTTGCTGCGATCGCCACACCACCTGAGTTGATGCGCCTCGCCACAGGTGACCGCAAAGTCACATTGGTGCACTGTCTGGAAGACCGACTGTGTGTGTGGCGACCTGACTCCCTGACAGAATTCAGCTATCAGGTTGTTCTGATCGAAGGGCACCCCACATGGAGTGGGCGTGCCAAGCACTCATATGGCCACTTGCTCTTCCTTGACCTTGATGAAGGGGTGCACGATGTTCAGCGGCTTCAAATCACCAACCCGCAAATTATCCCACATGGGGTCAGATGTGAAGGATTGTTGCGGGTGCTCTCTTGGGTCAGCTTTGACCTTCCGGTCCACCTGAAAACAACCCTCAGTACTCTACTGGTCGCAGCTGGAGAGGGGAACACAGAGCTCCACAAGGTGCCGATAGTAGGAAGAGATATTCGGGATGATCAGCCTGAGTCAGAGACAGAACTGCAACAAGCTCTGATAGCCATGATTCCCACCCCAGGAGGATCCCATGACGAGGGAGGGCTACTTGTGCGTGAATTGCTTGCAGAATTCCTGCGAGGTTTCTCCCTAAGAACTCTCATCTTCCTACTTGATATGGTACTCCCGCAACTAGATGCTTATCATGCAGGGCGGCAGCTCCAGCATCTCCAGCCCTGGGTAAGTGTAGAACTGGTGCAGCAACAGAAGCGCGGACAAACGGGAACGCAGCTTCAAGTTACCTACCAATATGAGGCGCATGCTGGCTTCCATGTCATCCACCTACATACAGAAGGCGCCCCGCTTCTGTTGTTTTGTGCACCGTCTGAAGTTCCAGAAGCCTCACCGAAGGATCTATGTGCTGTAGGGAATCTTGGCAACATGGAAGCCAACGTGATGGCGGGCAGAGCGCTGTTAGGAGTACTACAGCTGCCCAATGCTCAGCAGAGGTGCGCTATTTTCCTGGTTGACGAGAAGGTGATGCAAGGGGGCACCAGCAAGAACCCTGCACAGCGGGCAATCAAACGCATCGCTCCGAAGTTGCTAGAGCTCATAGTAGTCTCACTACCCATAGCTCGGACATTTTGTGGAAAGCTTTTGGACCAGTATCTTAAGACCATAGGTTATTTTGATCCTGCCCAGGACTGGCCGCGACCTATTGACGAAAACATGACCATGGCAGTTGTGCTGGAAGAGCTGGCCTTCTTAGGTGACACCAGAAGTCGCCATGAACTCCTAGTATTTGCACAAGCTAACCAGTCGCGTTTACCCCTGACGATGGGCATTGTCCAGCCGAACATACCCGTTCGCCGCATGGCCAGCGAACGCAAAACACAGCTGACTGACGCATTAGTCAGAATCTTGAGCCGCTTCCTTACACCAGCTACAGTCCCTATGGCAGGGGCCTATGATAGCTACTATCGGGAGTATCTCATTCCACTGGCAGCACACGGCGATGGACATGTGCTCACGGTCACAATTGCCATGTTGTTGGCTATCCTAACGGGCAGATCTGACCTCTGTATTGCAGGCGTCTTTGGTGCCGGCAAAACGCGATCCCTTGCAGTCTTGCTAATTGCGCTCAGCTGTGAACAAAGTGACTTTGCTGCGATCGTCTACACGAAAGAAAACGTAGCTGCCAAAGCGTTAGCAGATCAGCTGTGTGATCTTGCCCCGCCCACCATCAAGAACTTCGGTCGGCTCATTGGTCGCATAGAAGAAGGAAAGGGCGAAGCCTATGCCTCGAAGATCGATGTTCGATGTAGTGACCGCAACAGAATCATTTCGTATAAGACTGTGCTCATTGCTACAGGCGGCTCGGCCACTGCAGAAATGGCGATGCGGTATTCCTCTTTTGGTCATTGGATCTCACGCACGTGGCTTGCTTTTATGGACGAGAGCCAACAATATGGCAATTACCATGAAATTGCAGCCCTTGCTGCGATTCAGCAAGCAACCCTCACCGTATTTATAGGGGATCATCGACAGACCCCAGGAGGACTTTCGAAAGGTCGAGCAGCGGCTGCTAATCGACGCAAGCTGTTGCAACGGCCACTAGGGCTCCGAGCGCTTGACAGGCCAGGTGATTACCTCCCTCCGGCACGAATGGCAGAGCTTGTCGCTCAGTTGTGGCCAGATGCTAGCCAAGATCCTAATACTGATCTTTTCAGCCTTCTCAGACTTGGAAGCAAGCCCCACAGGAGCCCCTGGACTGACACCGCGCAAGACTATGAGCTGCCTGTCTCTCTTGGGCGGGTACTGCACAGCCGAGTATCGTGCCAGCTGGATGCGCACAGCAGTCTTATTGCAGCTGCCTTAGCGGTACTCCTGATTGCTACAGCACCTGATGAGTTTTGAGTCCCCGAGTGCACCACCACCCTTGAAGCAGCAGGGTTGTGTGGTCCGCACCGCTGGGGTATTATACTCCCAAATAGCTCGCGAGTCTCAATGCTTACTTACAAAGCCATTGTTGCAGTTCGATATCCTGAGTTGGTCCTCCAAGAGTCCAATCATATCTACATTGGCCACTTTGTGCCACATGACGCCACTGTGGCGCAAGGAGGATTCCGGACAGTACTATGGAATGCACCAAAGGATCTGAGATTGGCTGTTGAGGATGTTGTCTCTCTCTGCAATTACTTGAGGAAGTATTATCACAACTTGCAGCAAGGAGCGACTTCGCAGTTGCTTGTCCTCTGCAACCGAACTGCGGTGCACAATCTGCTCCTACAACATGGCTTTCAGTCAACATGGTATGGCGGGCTGAGAGTTTCCACTACCTCCTCAGCAGCAGGCGCCACGGCGCGCATTGCAGTCATTGTTCAAACTGGTTGTGGGTTTCTTAGTGGTGGGCGCAGAGATGCCACTGCAGATGAACGTGAAGACTGCTATGGGAGAGCCACTGTCGCGCTCACGAGAGCCATTGAACATACATACATTGTCTCGCCTCTCGACATGGCAGGCATGATTGGGATGGCACAGACATTAGGAGTGTACCACTATGGGTACTTCACGCTCAAAGGTAGGGAGATCCAGTACCATGGCCCCACAACCTACCCGAGCGACAAAATTGCTGTACTGGACTGGGGACTAGGGGCGCCCTTCACCCCACAAGATAAACCCCCTCTAGCTATTGCCATGATTGCTACCGTCAATGGTACACGGTCTTGGAGAAGGTATCGGTTGGTGTTGGCACGTAAAGAGAAACTACGTCTCTCCTCTGCGGCACTGGCAACGCTCGAGTCTCACACGCGGGCTCATATGCTGACAACCAGCGGTTTCTTTCCCTGTTCAATTGATCGGGAATACTTGTATGGTTATGCAGCTGACGGGTACCGATCCCCACTCTGGCTTTGTGCTGCCTATAATGGACACCCAGCACTAGTGCATCGACACAGCGGTTACAAGATTTTCTTTCATTCGGGAATCCAGGATAGGCAACTTGTTGTGATCCCGGGCATCCATTATTTTGACGCCCACCGAATTCAACCGCTGCTTGTGAATTCGTTGGAACATCAAATTGATCCGAGGTCCATGAAACTCGCAGGCCCTGAGGGTGCAGGTGATACTGTGAATGACCCCTCATCTGATGAGGAAGAAGTTTCCACGGATGCTGAAAGCGATCAAGAAGACCCCACGGTCGCATGGTGCCCACCGATACCTGATGCAGCTGAAGACCCTTCTGAAGATGAGATCGCAAGTGCGGCAGACAAACTGGCTATCTTGATCTCGCATGTCCAACCCAGTGGAAACCCCTTTTGCATCCCCGAAAACCTTGGAACACTTCCACCGTTGTGGCTACAAGCGAGATTGACATTGTCTTTGACTGCTATTCAAGAGAAGTTTGCACGCATCTTATTGAGTGCTGCCAGCGAGCTGTGGTTGCGAGGGCAACTAGCCACTGTGGAGGATGTCCTCCTACAAGTTGCAAGGGCTCTCACAATTCGATTAGCAGAGAAGCTAGCCCAGGCGCTGAGTTCATTGATGCGATTGGCTGAATCCATGGTAACTCCAGAAACCGAGTGCCTATTGTATGCTACATATTGGTTTCGGCCCATCCTCTCTGAACTTATCGGATCTGCCCGGGAAAGCTCGGAGGTGAACAGAAATCGAGCGCCTAGTGGCCCAGTCAAAGTATTGGTCACAGATCGACCGCATCGACGCCTCACAGGAGTAGTTGACCTTACAAGTGGTGCTTCTGCCCTCCTGGCATGGTTTCCAGCGAGCTGGGCCAGCAAAATTGCTCCGCGATTTCTTGCTAATCCTACTGAAAATGCACAGAAACCACAAGAAATCAATATCACCTGCCCGAAACGAGCATGTGATGAGACTCCTATGGAGGGAGAGAAGCAAACGCTCCAGGCCGTCAAGTTTGCCGCCAAAAACATGCCTGGCCTGCATCTTGCACTTGACGAAGACTTCCGGCGAGCAGGCTGCTTTGAAGAGCTAGCACATGGGTACGTAATGGGGCTTGTTGAGCCGTGCATGATGCGAGGTCTCCAACCAGTGGGACCGAGTCGTACCACTCTGGAAGTTATCATCCCATCGCAGGCTGGGCTCTCTCCGAACAAGTGGAAAGAAACGGCCACGTTATGCCCATTTGATTGGCCTTCTAACTATAGCCTCCTGCGACTATGGCACACTAATGGAAGTCTTCAGGGACCAGTTGTCGCACAGCCACATGTTTGCTGAATGGACAGTGCACCCTCAGAGGTTTGCAGAACGAGTCTTGTTTCAGCAGCCCGCGGTATATGCGGCAGAGCATGCTTTGCAAGCAAACTTACGGGAGCTAAATTTTCCGGACAGAAGAGTCCGCAAGAGAGTTCCTCCAGCAGACTTAGCGACACACCAAGAGGCGATCAGGACACTTTACCAACATGCAATCGGACAGCAGCAAGTGAACCCAGTCTCATTTGGGCTCACCAATGAGTGGCTCGACACTATCAAATCAGACAAACAACATTATCGTGAACACTTTGCGAAAAGTATGACAGGATCCCTTACCTGACCCACCCCTCTTGGGTCTACCCCTTTCTACCCCCTGCCTTCCGCCTTCTCCTCCCTTTTTATTTGAATGCTTGTTTCACTGTCCCGACGGCCATGCGTGCTGCTGTACTACAGTTGGGATCAACATTAGATTTTTGTGACTTCAGCCGGGATAGTTTGTCTTGGTGCTGCTGGTGTGTCTGTCCAGAGACGTGACAGGTGCACTGGTATACAGTTCGGCTCTCAGCTTTTCCTCATTTTTCGTTGTGAGATCTAGCCTGCTCTGTTAGCCCATTTCCCTACATCATCCTCTAGCCCCTCAGTAGAGAGCTTAGATCATACGAAGGCAGGCTACTAACGAGGGAGCCCGTTAACTTGGTAAGGGCATAATCCGTGCTAGGTCTTAACAACCATACATGGGTGACTAAACAGATGCTGTCGTGCCCACCCCTGGTCTGAAGATCAAGACAGTCCATCACCTCATTTTTGAATTCGTTTGTTGTTTCCCAGGCAATTCCTTCTGACAGAGCTTGCTGCCCTATTACCTTGGCCGTGTGTTTGCCTTTCTTCTGTGTTGTTTTTGTGTCCGTTGCTGCCCCTACTTTGTGGAAGCCCCCCCTGCCCCCTCGGATAGCTCCCACTGGGCGTCTTGGTCCAGTTGTTGGTTACTGGTGCCTCCCTCCAGGTATCTGTTGCTCCTGGCGACGGCTTGGTTGCCTTGCCTTTGTGCTTGGGGTGTCGTGGTGCTTTGTTTCCCCTCTTCGTTGTGTTTCGTGGCAGCAAAGGCCTTTGGCCCTGTGTGGGGATTTATCCCTCTACACCACGTTGCATGCGCTGCTGGGGTTCTCTGTGCTCCGTCACTGAGGTATTCATCTGCGTATGATCCAGGACCCCCTGTGGGACTCCGCTAAGGCACTCTTGTATCCCCTCTGGTACATTTGTGTCCTTCCTCATTCTGTCCTCTGCTGCCTCCTGGCTCCTCTCCTTCTCTCTTCTTTGGTGTTTTCGCGTGTGTGTGCGTGTGGTTCTGCCCTGCCCCGCTTTGCTTCCCCCCTGTACTGGCTTGTTTGGTGTGCTGGTTCGATTGTCACTAAGGATTCCGAAATGCTACTTGCTTAGATGTGCTACTAAGGTTGCCATGTGTCGGCTTGCTGTGACTAAGGATTTGCCTGCTTTACGGTAGCTTCTGGCTGCATCTTGTCCTCTACTTACTTGAATTCGGTTGGTACGGTTGTTGCTTTTGGTTTTTTGTCTGGCTTCTTCCTCGGGGTGGGCCTCTCTCTTTCTGGTGCGTTTCTGTTGTTGTTTCCGAGAGGGGCGGTAGGTACCCGGTTAGAGCCATGGACTGGGCTGCACTGCAGCGAGCTTTATTGGCGCTGTCCAGTGGAGCTCTCTGCAGTTCAGTCTAGAGCGCCCGCGAGCAGCAAAGTCTGCCAACATGGTTCGGTGCGTTGATGGGACGTAGTGATTCTGCTAATGGCCCACTCTAGGGGAGAGTGGCCCTATGTGAGATGCACTGCGAACCTCTGGAACATCTGACTTGCTGCAGGTTTTTGCTGGGACGATGACACCTTGTGAATCCTGCTAGTCAATCTGGTGCTGGTACAGCGAACCTAGTCACCCTTTCAAGTTTGTGGCTTGAGCACGACTGCCATGCGAGAGCGGCGCAATTGTGTACAGGTCGCTAGTAGCAATCTTTCTTTGCTTGAGCCTACCCTCTGCACGAGTTTATCTTATTCATCTGCAATGACCTTACGGAGAGAATCAGTTTTTTGCGGAAATCGTGTACCATTGGCACCTTTCCAGGTCCTCTTGGCTTCCTACGGTATGACGGCATCTATGATGAGTTACAGTTATAGTTTTGCATGACCTACAGGCTGTCAATACCTACCCCCCCTTGAGGGGGGTATTGAGTCACATCGCTATTGCGGCAGTATCTTACTCCAGAGACAGGGTTCCTACTACGCTGACCATCACAGGACCAACATTGACAATGAGAATGGCAATGGGCACCAGCTGTGCTATACAGCTACTTCTGCTTTGCCAAATTTTCTGAGAGCTTGCGTGACAGTCAAGGTGGTTTCTGGATGCTGACAGTTCTCGCACGTGGATGACGTTAGATGAACTGCCGCAATAGATAATTAGTTTGCATGTTTCTAAAAGTGATACTGTTGAATCGTTTCAGTGTCACTTGGCAAATCTAAGTTGGGTGTTTTTGTTGGGCCTTGCCCCGTTTCGGTGTTGTTTCGCTGTGTCGATTTGTGGCGAAACGCAAATCTGGCTGGGGGATTTGCGGGTCGCTTTGGTTTTGGTGTGTCTTGTTCTTGGTTTGAACTGATTTGCCATTCTTACGGGCCATACGTGTCCATTTTTGTTTTGTTCTCAGATTTTCACTGCTTACGCAATTGTAAGGACCGAGGCTAGTGCAATATCGGCCACGCCAGAGGAAAAAAAAAAGGTTGCAATTGGGATTAATGAATTAATTAAGTCACGCAAAGGCCGTTGCTGTAGTGGCCGCAAAAGTAAACTGGTGGAGGACCGATACATAGTCCTATGCACTGTCACGTTAATCCAGAAAACCAAACAAAACACCACACAAAAACAAGCGCAAACAAACCAAGCAAAAAACAACACAAAACACAGAGCAGTGACGTGACAGTTCCAGTTTATGGGTGAAAAAGATCAATTAGAGCAAGAGGTGATAGCTTAGTATCATCTCGGTACATGCAAAATGACATCTTGTGTGCCATGTTGACGCAGGCCCATACAAAACCAAAACAAAACAAAACCCACCACAAAACACATTGGGCCAATTCAGAGGGTGTGGGAAGCAACAAAGGCTCAATGCGGAAACCAGGGATCCCCCCAGCCAGGATCCCCGAGATCACAAAGAGCAGCCTTCACGGCATGACATTCACCCTGACACTTTGAAGCAAACACCGACAAAGCCGAGTCGCAACGAAAGTGGTGAGAATAACTACCGCAGTGAAACTATGGAAATTTGACACCCTGTGTGAGCACCCTTTGGGTAAGGGTGAAGCGACATGCCATTCATCATTGGTTGTATAGTTTATGCACAGAGGATACGTGGAAGGTTACTGCAAGAAGGCATGGAAGATTGGTAGAGAACACTCTACTTATTACGGAAGGAATCTTGTATGTGACCATCCTGTGTCACAATATTCTATTGGTCTTCGGACTTATCATTTCTGACATCAGGATGATGTCATTGATCAGTGTTGACCAGTGATTTTGGTATATGGATCAGTTCTACATCTTATTCTGGATTCGACTTGAGTCTGGTACGGCTTATTGCCTGAACTGAAGATACTTACATTGGTTTGACATTGAAATTATTTATTGTGTCCGCAATACTCCTGGACACGGTGTATTGTGAAGCTCATTCTCTCCAAGTGATGAGAACACAGCTATAAACTCTTGGAGAAGAGTTTAAGCTAGCTGGAAATATCTGATGGAGAGAACCTATTATGCCTTGAACTTGGACCTTGAGATGCATTGGCATTGTGAGGACAATGATCATATTTGGGCATCTTATTTGTCTGAGAGTTTTGTGATGAGATGTTTCGGTATTGTGAGGACAGTACCTGCATCATCGTCATCGTGGCCTATGGATCATGCACTTGATCTTATGATGTGTTTTTTTCGTTCCTGAGATGACTTTGATTATCTCTATGAGGACGACATTGTTTTGACACGACTTTGATCTACACTGTGGATTGGCTATTACAGTGGTCGAAAGACTTCAGCGATACAACTGTATTTGGCTGACCTACATTGACAATGTCGAACAGAACATTCTATTCTACATTGAAGTTGAAAACATGAGATGCTATCTCTATGTGGAAAGCTGATTTGGAGAAAGAATTTTGTGTTCTGACTATGCTTTGTATCCAGAAGGAGGTTGTACAGACACCTTGTGTGAATCACTTCGTTCTTGAGAAATTAGTCATAAGCTTGACTAATGAGCTGGTTATTCACGTTTGGATGAGAACCAGTTTGTTTTGAGAACTTTTGGAAGTGTTTCGATGATTTTGAATTCATCTAGTGAAATTGAGTTTTGTAGACTTTAGCAGCTGGAATAGTTTCAACAAACCTTTATTTGAAGAACTTGAGGTTTGTTAACTGGAAACCTGAAATCGAGTTTACCAGTTGAGACATCGGCTCGAAGGACTGGTGTCAGAAGTTCATTTAATGAACAAGAGCTGCTGTGTCACATAACTTGACATGAGACAGACCAACAGAGGGAACACGAATATCTTCGTCTTTCTCTGTTCCTTTGTTCCTGTTGTGTTTTGTTTGTTTGCCTGTTGTGTTTGTGTTTTCCTTTGACTGATCGTGTTGCGTCTGGAGCGAAAAGAAGGAGCTTGACGTCAGCATGTGGGAGTCGAGGGAGAAACATTTCTTTTGACACGGTATTGCTTTAGTTTAATTAGGTTAGGGACTTACGCGCTGCGCTTGTGTTTGGTGTGCGTGGTTGACGTACGCGTCCGCCCGCGTAGTTCTGTAGGAATTTTGGAAGAAGCGTTGGATCTGACCGCAGATCTGTGCAAGGCGCTTTTTCTACATGGTAGCGGAGCTCTACGGAGCTACCCACACCATTCTCCGCTGACCCTTGTTGCAGTGTGCTAAGGACGCCATCTAAGGTGAAGCTGAGATCGTTTGTATTGAGCTCCTGAATCTTCTGCAGGGATTTGTGTTGAGCTTGTACTAAGGTTCTGAAGTGATCACTAGGTTAGTACATTGCGGATGTAAAGTCAAGGGCATCGAAGAGCTTGAGTATTCTCGATTCAGATGATGTGTGTTTTTGTTTCACTTTTGGGCATGTTGGCTGTGAGGTCATTGGTTGAAGGTGACTTGTCAATTGATTGCCTGAGATGACATGTTTTTGGAATGCTTGGAGTATCTCGACAGGCTGAGGTTGGGAGTAAGTCCTGGAGACACAAGTGAGGTGTTTGGACAGTGAAGACTCCGACAACTTGCCTGGAGATGAGCAGTGAGAATGTCCAGATAGGCTGAGGTTGGGAGTAGGTCCTGGAGACACAAGTGGGTTGTTTGGACGGTAGAGACTCCGACAACTGGCCTAGAAGTCTTTGAAAGTAAGAGTTGAGAAATCACTGGAGTGTGGTTGGAACTGTAGCGTTTAAGCTCAAGGAAAGTATCGCCACGTAGTCTATACCAGGAATGGACAATCGCGACAACCGACCATTACGTGAAGCAATGGAGGAACGGTACATTGAGTGGATTGTCGGATTGGAGAAGGTGACGAGTATCTTTCGGATAGTACAGACTATGCTTGTTCTCATGGAATGGCTTCTACCTTTGCTTGAGGATATTGGTTTGAGTGCGAACCAACGAGACATCATGACAATGTTCCGCGATCATCTCTCGGAATTGGAGATTGAGATGCAAAGGCAGATTCTTCAGCTGCGTGAACATATCTTAGGCAGATATCAGAGGTCATTGCAAGGTTGAAATACCTGTGACCCATTGCTGTGTGATAGATTTTTCCTATATGTGGTCGATAGGGTTCCTGGCAGTAGCGGTAAGCGTGGAAAATAGGTGACAACGCCGGAGCTGCATGTGAGAGTATGTTGCAGTTGCGTTGCATGTGAGATTTGTGATTTAGTTGTGTAAGAGGTTTTGTGACTTTGGCAAGAAAGAGAGAGAGAGCCTGGAGAGTCACTAGGGAACTAGGAAGCTTGGTGATTTCGGCAGAGAGTGAGAGAGAGTGCCTGGAGAATCACTAGAGAGCATTAGAAAGAGTTAGAAGGAAAGTGGGCTGTACGGCAGGGTGCTGCATAGGTCCATATTGAGAGTAAGAAAGAGTAACATCTCGACAGGTTGGTCAGGTTGTAGATGATTCTGGACGCACGGAGTGCACAGTGCGTGGTGCTACTGAGCCTGGCGTCATGCCTGGAGATGACAGTTGAAGAGAGAAACGTTGGCATGAGAACCACGGAGGGTTGTTGGCCTTGGTTTAGTTGCCACAGAGTTGAGAAAGTTTGGCATGAGAACCACGGAGGGTCAGTAACCTTGGTTTAGTTGCCCTAGAGTTGAGAAAGATTGGCATGAGAACCCGGAAAGGTCGGTGACCTGGTTTAGTTGCCATAGATTGGAGAAACGTTGGCATGAGAACCACGGAGGGTCGAGTTTGCTTTGTCAGTGACCTTGGTTTAGTTGCCACATGTGTAATGTAATGCGTGAATAGTTGAACACCTGAGGTTCAGTAGTGTGCAGGAGCAGTGGAGCTTGACGGATGTTTGCACTGACTGGTGACCTTGAGATTGGAGCCTGAAGCATTGGTGTTTGCCTGGCAGTGTAGGTACTAGAGTGCTGAGAGAGAGAGAGATAGGAACCGTCATGGCACTGAAGGCACAGTGGAACTTGGTGTTGAGGCTGTGAGTTGACAACGGAGTGAGCTGTGTTTGCCTGTTTGGGAAAGTTGGTTTGATTGGTCAGATGCATCAGGTAGCCAAGGATGTTGGTTTGAACTGCAGTCGTGAGTTTGTTTGATTGGGACATGTAGTGAGTCATTGGAAGCGACCTGAGCTGTGTAGGAAGTGGAAACTGTTTTGAACTGTATTTTGAAACGAAACAGGAAACTTTGTTGCGAGTTTGTTTTCATGTTTTTGACCGGAATCTGAACAGTTGTGCAGTGTCGCAGGCAGGTCAGGTATGACTTACGTTCTTTGGATTGGTGCAGTCGTTTGTGAAACCTGGTACAGATGCAGAGAGGGTCCAATATACCTGAGACAGGTAGGTACTCTGAAGTTGTTGTCAGACTGACTGGACTTCGTGTGAAGACAACTTGAATGTAAGTATTCCCTTTTGGCTTAGAGCAATCATACCGTACCTCTCTAGATGGATGGACGAGCACGGAGGTTTCTGCAAGCCAAGTTTGGCTGTGAGACAAGCTCTATGGTCTTTATAGTGATGATTGCCAGTGTGGTTTGCCTACGATGGTTGTGGCATTTCCTTTGGTAGAGATGTAGTTTGAGAACAAGATGCTTGTGATGTTGGTCGACCCCGGAGGGTTTCCTTTGCGAACCTGGGTCATGTTGAGTGGACATCTTGTACTACCAGAAGGCTGGCATGGAGTTTTACGAGATCTACGGCAGTGGAGCTTTGCAGAGGATCCTGAGAGAGGAAGTAGAGCGGTAGTGTAGTTTGTGCGTTTGCGTGTTGCTCAGAGTGAAAAGCAAGAGAGGGAATCTGGGATTTGAGATTTGCAATTTTCTTTTGAGTTGAAGAGTTTTGACTTACAACAGAAAAGGAAAAGAAATGGGCTGGATGGCAGAGGCGCTGCATAGGTCCATAGGGAACTGGACGGCAGGGGCGATTACGACTTGCATAGGTTCCGAAAAGAAAAGAAAAGTTGTAGAAAGTCAAAACGTGGACCAGATTGCAAGACGTTGCAAGGTTCACACATGAGCTAGATTGCAGACGTGCATAGGCTCAGAGAACAGATTTAAGTAAAAGAGAAAGAAACAAAGGGAACTGGACGGCAGGGGCGATTACGACTTGCATAGGTTCCGAAACGTGAAACTGACTGAAATGAATGTAAATGTGCTGTCAGTTTGTGGCTCGACATACTGTCTAAGTGAGAGACGAAGTATGGAGCTGTCTATTATGCTGGACTTGACGTGACATTTTGTTTGGACTCCTCATGTTTGTGTAGGTTTCATTCCACCGTTGCTGTTTTACTATAAGACAACTTTGGCTCAGTGTTTTTGCATTTCAACTGCCCTCGCGATAGCTTTGAGATACTATGGCATCGACGGCAATGGAATCCATTCGTCTTTGGTTGGCGTTGACTCCCAAGCAGTTTGAGGACTTGAACAATGGCAAGGAGATTCAGCCTGACGAATATTCCAAGAGGTTTGGACTACGAAAAGACCCGGTTGCTGCCGTTGAACGTGCTCAGTACTTCAATGACTGGACACCGGAAGGTCCCAAGGGTGAGTTTTGTGCCAAAGACTACGTTCTGGTCGAGGTCGAGCTGACCGCCATTGGCTATCTCCAGAAAGCCGAGGCGGGGATTCTCTTGAAATATAAGCCCAACGAATACCGTTGGCAGGGGACGATGAAATCCGTAGAGTTTGACCAGTACGGAAACTTGTTATACAAGTTTTCCACGGAGGCTCACCAGATCATCTGAGCACAGAGGAAATATCCTCTCTATGTATAGGTTTTTTTACAATGGTTCCAGGTCGGGTGGTAGTGCTAGGCTTGGAAGCCGACGATAGCTGCGAGGAGAAATGCAAAAGCTGTGCTGAAAGAGCTGTCAAGCTGAGATTGGAGTGAAATGACAATTTTGGGATGTCTTGGAGCTTTAGAGTTTTGGACGATTTCGGACTGGACGGAACTTGGACTTGTGGAACTCAGTTTGAGTGGTTTTCTGTCAGCTGTCACGAGCTTTGCATGAGTTTTCATTTTTGCTGCATGACATGTCTATGGGTTTTATACGCGCGGGAAACCACGGTGATCTGTCTTGCAGTTTTGTGAAGAGTTGTGCATGCATTGGCAGTTGGATCTGGATTGAGTTTGCGGTTTGCCACAAGTTTGCATTATTTTTGTTCTGTCTGAGACATTGGAGTTTGGTCGATCACATATTACCTGTCAAGATGTGTGGCACGCATCTTGGGGTAGTATTGAGTGTGATCTGTGTTGGAAGTGTGAGTCATCTGTTAAGGTGTGCGTCACGCACCTTAGGATGAACAAGAGAGAGTTTGTGCTTGGCATGGCATGAAATGGATGAGTTGTGGTCTGCATGGTCATTAGAGGGATTGTCAAGTTGAATTGCAGATTATGCCCAAGCTGTATTTGGGCCCCGGCTTATCCCAGCGGGTGCATCAGGCCTTGTCTAGGAGACTCGAGCAATTCATGGCAGCGAACATGGCAGCTTCCGCAACTCCAGCAGCCCCAGCAGCTCCATCGACAGAGGGTGTAGAGTTTCCTGTGTCTGAGAATCCAGCGCTACCGGCGCAGGCAGGAATGGCTGAGACGGATTCCGAGAAAGAGAAAGAACAGGATACTATCCATGTGGATGGAGATGACAAGGAAGATAAGGAAGAAGGAGATGCTGGAAGAGATGATGACAGATCGAGATCTCCAAGGTTGAGAAGGCATCATGAGTCCTTTGATCCCAATGAAGCGACCGACCTGTTGAATTCTACCACGGGGTTGGCTGTGGGAATCACGTCCATGGTCGCTGCGCTGAAAGGGTCAACGGACAAACTTGAGACTCTCATCAAGAGTACCCATACTCTGCAGCATGACCTTTGCAGATCCCTGGAAGCCGTTGGAGAAGCTGTCACTAACATGGCACGTGCATCAGAATCCCTGGCTGCGGGTGTGAACCATAACACCAGCAGGGTGGGTGCAATCGTGGGTGAATTTACCAAACTGAAGAAGCATGTTGAGTGGTCGCTTGACGTCTCGATGAAGGACGTGCTCAAAGACAACAAGAAAGGTCGCATGGAGAGAGACCAATCTTTGCAGGACATCATGACCCAGCTCCATGAGTCAATGGACAAGCTACAGGAAAACCTGAAGCTGGTTGCGGAGAGGATTGAAAGGGGGACACCACCGGCAGAAGTACCTCCAGCGTATGACCCTCCGCAGCCGCCCATGGGTCAGCCGGGGATGTCACAGAGCAGTCCACCATTGGCACCTATGACGCCAGCTGCACCTGGCCCAAGTCTCCCACCGCCGCCGGCAGTGCCGCCAAGACCTGCAATTCCAGCACCACCGACGTTGCAGACGGTGAGATTCGCAGGGTATAGCCCGGCAAGGATGGGCGAAGTGCCAATGAGTTATCCCCTGGCTTTGGAGGTGAAAGACATGAAATCACCACCTACTCAGGTGATCGAGGAGGTCACGGGGCGTATCAGATCTGTTTCACCCGCACCACGTCACGATCCTCTGACGGGGACAGCAGCGTTCTCCCCTCTGGGGTATATGCAGATTCAGGGGACGCGGGAGTACCGCAGGGTATACCCCTGATATCTACACCTGAGCAGAGTGCCAAAGGCACTGGAATTCGCCTGGTCTAACGACAAGAGAATAGTTGATTTTGTCAGCTCGAGGTTCACTTGTTGTTTTCAGAAATGACGGTATGGCTGAGCGCAGGCATCGGATTTGAGTTTAAAAGGGGGCGAGAGACGCCGACTGACGCAGTAGATATAGTTCTGTCTGCATATTTTGGTTGTTTGAGGTTCGTCTTGTTATCATATGTCTCTCAATGACGATAGCGAGAGCAACGTTCTGGAAGGCATTCAGAACTCGGAGTTGCTAGCAGATCTGAGGGAGACATCATGAAGAAAGGTTGAGATTGTTCTTTATTGGCTTGATTGCGATATTTCTCATGTTTGAGTTGTTGTGTGCATGTCTTGAGTTTTGTTCTTGAAACATGGAACTTGATGTTGCGAGTGTTTTCACAAACATTTGTTATGATTGTGTTGTCATGGCACATGATGAGAACCTGGGAAGAAACTCGGAAGGAATCTGAGTTTAAGTATCGGAAAATCTTCCGGGAGAATCTGATGCCATGATTGCAAACATATTACACACCCTTTCAACGTCTGATCCATCCTAAAGATCTCGGAGGTGTGATATGTCTTGTGTGAGTCTATGGACAGAATAGCTCTCCCAGCTTCTTCATTCTGTGCCAATCTTAGCTAGTCCTGACCCTGACGGTGAGAGATTCTCATTCAGAACATTTTGAATTTGTTGTGCAGTGACTGTGAACTGTACTTTACTTGCTCTGAATTTGAGATGAGTTGCATGAGTGATATTACGTCACTTGCGTTTTCTTTTCATACGCCTACCTTCTTCACGAAGGTGCGGATTAGCTGAAACAGTTGGCCTTTGTTTTCGTGTTGACTCCGATTGTGCGACGTTAGGTTTCGTCTTGGGTCTCGCGTGTGTGTGTGTGTGTGTTTGTTTTGTTTTTGTTCTGTTGTTGTTGTTTTGTGTGTTGTAGGAAGACAACAGCACTGTAGATATATCGTTATCGACGCCATGGTTTATCCGAGGAACTGGATCTTGGAAGACGAGCTTAGTACTGGAAAGACTTTAGGAGTCTGTGGACTGAGTCTGGTATTCCAACATCTGGCTTTCGCGACAGAGAAGATTTTGAATTTAGAAGTTACGACATTATGCATGAGTCGAACAAGATGAGTTTTGGATGATGCTTTATCATCTACCGTGAGTTTTGGAAGTACACGTACTTCTGTGGATATCTTTTGATCATGGATATGATCTGGAACGTGAACATTTTCTGCGGATATTTGATTGGTATCCGTATCTGGAAGTGAGTGAGTGGATGAGATGTCATGTCGAAAGGGGGTATGGAAATTTGACACCCTGTGTGAGCACCCTTTGGGTAAGGGTGAAGCGACATGCCATTCATCATTGGTTGTATAGTTTATGCGCAGAGGATACGTGGAAGGTTACTGCAAGAAGGCATGGAAGATTGGTAGAGAACACTCTACTTATTACGGAAGGAATCTTGTATGTGACCATCCTGTGTCACAATATTCTATTGGTCTTCGGACTTATCATTTCTGACATCAGGATGATGTCATTGATCAGTGTTGACCAGTGATTTTGGTATATGGATCAGTTCTACATCTTATTCTGGATTCGACTTGAGTCTGGTACGGCTTATTGCCTGAACTGAAGATACTTACATTGGTTTGACATTGAAATTATTTATTGTGTCCGCAATACTCCTGGACACGGTGTATTGTGAAGCTCATTCTCTCCAAGTGATGAGAACACAGCTATAAACTCTTGGAGAAGAGTTTAAGCTAGCTGGAAATATCTGATGGAGAGAACCTATTATGCCTTGAACTTGGACCTTGAGATGCATTGGCATTGTGAGGACAATGATCATATTTGGGCATCTTATTTGTCTGAGAGTTTTGTGATGATGTTTCGGTATTGTGAGGACAGTACCTACATCATCGTCATCGTGGCCTATGGATCATGCACTTGATCTTATGATGTAACCTCTGTTCTTTGATTGTGATAGTTTGGTTTTTGAAAATGATAGTTTCATTTTGTGTGCCATGGAAAGTAAAAAACACAACATTTTTTAGAGTTTTGTTTTTAATGTGCCGGAAATGATATTTTAATGACATTTGTGATATATTAACATAAAGCTAATCATGAATATCTTGGAGGACTATATGTGACACACACCTTGAAATACCTTGGATCTTGAAGCATCAACATACATATTAGATTAGCCTTAGCTATCTAAGTTTTGCTTAAGATAAGATCACTCTCCAAAACTTTGTTTTGCAAAAAAAAACATTGATTTTGACTCAGGTGACTAAGGTTTCATGCATGGGTAGTAAACCCTGAACAAGGGTTCTAGCCCTGAATAAGGGCATGGGTGGGAATGGGCAGGCAGGAATATTGCAACTCAGCCACAATTTTCAGATCATGTAATATATTTTTTCATCGAATAAGTTTTGACATGGAACTATCTGGGACTTGGCCTTCCTTGTCTTGGATGCCCATCTCAAAACTTAGATTCATAATTTCCATGGTTTTGAAGTGGATCCATCTGAGACTTGGTCTTCCTTGTCTTAGATGCCAATTTCAAAACTTGTTTTTTATGGATCCATCTGAGACTTGGCCTTCCTTGTCTTAGATGCCAATTTCAAAGCTGGGTTTCATGGTTTTCCCAAGTTTTGAAATGGATCCATCTGAGACTTGGCCTTCCTTGTCTTAGATGCCAATTTCAAGACTTGGTTTCATGTTTTTCCCGAGTTTTGAAATGGATCCATCTGAGACTTGGCCTTCCTTGTCTTAGATGCCAATTTCAAAACTTGGTTTCATGGTTTTCCCGAGTTTTGAAATGGATCCATCTGAGACTTGGTCTTCCTTGTCTTAGATGCCAATTTCAAAACTTGGTTTCATAGCTTCCCAGGTTTTGAAATGGATCCATCTGAGACTTGGCCTTCCTTGTCTTAGATGCCAATTTCAAAACTTGGTTTCATTTTTTTTCATTGTTTTCACTCTGTTGGTACTTGGTTGTTTTTCATTCTGTGCGCATGTTCTGGACTCGTGGGTTACTGTTTCAGAACTTGGATGCCCCCAAGGTTAGACTGGGCTTAAATAGACCGACCATACACTTAAATTCAGCAAATTTCCATGTCCCCCAGACTGGGTTTTCCCGAATTCTGTTCCTAATGGATTGGATTCTTTGACATTCCGATTCCCCATCTGGTCACAAAAATACGGGTTATTCAAAATTGTCTTATCCAAGGTTTGTTCATAGAGTTGGTTTCTCAGTGACTTGTTTTGGTCATACAATTGAATGCTTCAAGACTTCGTCGTCCAAGTGTTGGTCAAAAAACACATTTCCCCGGGACTGGTTATTTTACTTTTTTTCCTTAGAGTTGGGTTCTCCATCATAACTTGTTTGTCCAGTTTGGGTCATAGACAAGAATCGTTCAAGGCTTGGCTGTCCATAATGTCTTGGTCATGCAACTGGATTTCCCAAGACTCGCTACTTTCAAAGTTTTTATCATATAACAGACAAGAAATACAAGGTTCAAGACTTGGCTTTCCAAGTCTTGGTCATAGAATTAACTTGGTTTTCCAAGTCTTGGTCAAAGAAATAACATGTTGAGGACTTTGTTTTCCAAGTGTTGGTCACAAAGACTCTCATAGACTTAACATGTTCAAAAACTTGGCTTTCCAAATTTGGTCATCAATACTTCAAGAGATGGCGTTCCAGTCTTATTCAAAAAAACATGTTCAAAGCCAACAGTTTTTCTTAAATCTTTTTTAAAGAAACTAAAAGTTCAAAGAAAGAAGCACTAACCATTGGGAAAAAAGAATCAAGTCTCTGGACCTCATTTTCTCAGTGATGAAATTCAAAAAATATCTTTTTCACAGAGCAGTTTCATGAAAAATATGAGATTCCGGAAGGACACTGCCAGTGCCAAGTCTCTGAACCCCATTTTCTCTGTGATGAAGTCTAAAACACAGAGAAAATGTGTCTTTTTCACAGAGCAGTTTCATAAAAAATATGAGATTCCAGAAGGACACTGCCAGTGCCAAGTCTCTGAACCCCATTTTCTCTGTGATGAAGTTTTAAAAAACACAAAGAAAACTTTTTTTTCTCACAGAGCAGTTTCAAGAAAAATATGAGATTCTGGGAGGACACTGCCAGTGCCAAGTCTCTGAACCTCATTATCTTTGTACAGTTGCTGCTGAACACATCCAGCTATTTTTTTAAAATCATATTTTCATTAAGATAATGAGGTTCGAAGACTTGGCACTGGCAGTGTCCACCAGTGCCAAGTCTCTCAACCTCATTATCTTTTTACAGTTGCTGCTGAACACATCCAGCTATTTTTTTACAAACAGATTTTCATTAAGATAATGAGGTTCGAAGACTTGGCACTAGCAGTGTCCACCAGTGCCAAGTCTCTCAACCTCATTATCTTTTTACAGTTGCTGCTGAACACATCCAGCTATTTTTTTACAAACAGATTTTCATTAAGATAATGAGGTTCGAAGACTTGGCACTAGCAGTGTCCACCAGTGCCAAGTCTCTCAACCTCATTATCTTTTTACAGTTGCTGCTGAACACATCCAGCTATTTTTTTACAAACAGATTTTCATTAAGATAATGAGGTTCGAAGACTTGGCACTAGCAGTGTCCACCAGTGCCAAGTCTCTCAACCTCATTATCTTTTTACAGTTGCTGCTGAACACATCCAGCTATTTTTTTACAAACAGATTTTCATTAAGATAATGAGGTTCGAAGACTTGGCACTGGCAGTGTCCACCAGTGCCAAGTCTCTGAACCTCATTATCTTTGTACAGTTGCTGCTGAACACATCCAGCTATTTTTTTACAAACAGATTTTCATTAAGATAATGAGGTTCAAAGACTTGGCACTGGCAGTGTCCACCAGTGCCAAGTCTCTGAACCTCATTATCTTAGTGATGTCAAGTGGTTAGGCCAAGTCTGAGGAGGTGACTTTTGACCTCTAGACTTGGCACTGGCAGTGTGTGCCAGTGCCAAGTCTCTAAATTCCATCAAAGTAGCTTACCAAGTCTGTAGGTCTCTCTTCTAACCCTGAACATTTGGTAAGCTATTTTGATGTAACTTAGAGACTTGGCACTGGCAGGCACTGCCAGTGCCAAGTCTAGAGGGTTGACTCTGTGTTGCAACTCTTGGCACTAGTACTTGAGATCATTATGCCTCCACAGGTTTGCGGCTCAAAAGCTTATTGCTCCTAGGCTGCTTCACTTCATTTTCGACTATGGCTGCCAGCCGTCAGTCACCAGATGTCAAGCAGGTCTGTGACTGCTAGTGCCAAGTCTTCGAACCTCATTATCTTAATGAAAATCTGTTTGTAAAAAAATAGCTGGATGTGTTCAGCAGCAACTGTAAAAAGATAATGAGGTTGAGAGACTTGGCACTGGTGGACACTGCTAGTGCCAAGTCTTCGAACCTCATTATCTTAATGAAAATCTGTTTGTAAAAAAAATAGCTGGATGTGTCAGCAGCAACTGTAAAAAGATAATGAGGTTGAGAGACTTGGCACTGGTGGACACTGCCAGTGCCAAGTCTTCGAACCTCATTATCTTAATGAAAATCTGATTTTAAAAAAATAGCTGGATGTGTTCAGCAGCAACTGTACAAAGATAATGAGGTTCAGAGACTTGGCACTGGCAGTGTCCTCCCAGAATCTCATATTTTTCTTGAAACTGCTCTGTGAGAAAAAAAAGTTTTCTTTGTGTTTTTTAAAACTTCATCACAGAGAAAATGGGGTTCAGAGACTTGGCACTGGCAGTGTCCTTCTGGAATCTCATATTTTTTATGAAACTGCTCTGTGAAAAAGACACATTTTCTCTGTGTTTTAGACTTCATCACAGAGAAAATGGGGTTCAGAGACTTGGCACTGGCAGTGTCCTTCCGGAATCTCATATTTTTCATGAAACTGCTCTGTGAAAAAGATATTTTTTGAATTTCATCACTGAGAAAATGAGGTCCAGAGACTTGATTCTTTTTTCCCAATGGTTAGTGCTTCTTTCTTTGAACTTTTAGTTTCTTTAAAAACGATTTAAGAAAAACTGTTGGCTTTGAACATGTTTTTTTGAATAAGACTGGAGCGCCATCTCTTGAAGTATTGATGACCAAATTTGGAAAGCCAAGTTTTTGAACATGTTAAGTCTATGAGAGTCTTTGTGACCAACACTTGGAAAACAAAGTCCTCAACATGTTATTTCTTTGACCAAGACTTGGAAAACCAAGTTAATTCTATGACCAAGACTTGGAAAGCCAAGTCTTGAACCTAGTATTTCTTGTCTGTTATATGATAAAAACTTTGAAAGTAGCGAGTCTTGGGAAATCCAGTTGCATGACCAAGACATTATGGACAGCCAAGCCTTGAACGATTCTTGTCTATGACCCAAACTGGACAAACAAGTTATGATGGAGAACCCAACTCTAAGGAAAAAAAGTAAAATAACCAGTCCCGGGGAAATGTGTTTTTTGACCAACACTTGGACGACGAAGTCTTGAAGCATTCAATTGTATGACCAAAACAAGTCACTGAGAAACCAACTCTATGAACAAACCTTGGATAAGACAATTTTGAATAACCCGTATTTTTGTGACCAGATGGGGAATCGGAATGTCAAAGAATCCAATCCATTAGGAACAGAATTCGGGAAGACCCAGTCTGGGGGACATGGAAATTTGCTGAATTTAAGTGTATGGTCGGTCTATTTAAGCCCAGTCTAACCTTGGGGGCATCCAAGTTCTGAAACAGTAACCCACGAGTCCAGAACATGCGCACAGAATGAAAAACAACCAAGTACCAACAGAGTGAAAACAATGAAAAAAAATGAAACCAAGTTTTGAAATTGGCATCTAAGACAAGGAAGGCCAAGTCTCAGATGGATCCATTTCAAAACCTGGGAAGCTATGAAACCAAGTTTTGAAATTGGCATCTAAGACAAGGAAGACCAAGTCTCAGATGGATCCATTTCAAAACTCGGGAAAACCATGAAACCAAGTTTTGAAATTGGCATCTAAGACAAGGAAGGCCAAGTCTCAGATGGATCCATTTCAAAACTCGGGAAAAACATGAAACCAAGTCTTGAAATTGGCATCTAAGACAAGGAAGGCCAAGTCTCAGATGGATCCATTTCAAAACTTGGGAAAACCATGAAACCCAGCTTTGAAATTGGCATCTAAGACAAGGAAGGCCAAGTCTCAGATGGATCCATAAAAAACAAGTTTTGAAATTGGCATCTAAGACAAGGAAGACCAAGTCTCAGATGGATCCACTTCAAAACCATGGAAATTAACATAGACCCGGGCAAGCCGGCGGCGGAAGTTTCCCAAACATAAATGACCTATAGTTCAGAGACACCCTGTCCCGACCGTGTCCTTCCCTCGACACTCCACATCTCACACTGCACACTGCACTCTTCGCACTCCAAACTTCAAACTTCACTCACACTTCACACTCCACACTTCACACTCCACACTTCTCACTTCTCACTGCTTCCTTCACACTCCAAACCTCACACTTCACACTTCACACTGCACACTTCACACTTCACAGTCCACACTTGACACTTCACACTTCACAGTCCACACTTCACACTTCACACTTCACAGTCCACACTTCTCACTTCGCACTTCACACTTCACACTCCACATTTCACACTTCTCACTTCTCACTGCTTCCTTCACACTCCAAACTTTACACTTCACACTTCACACTTCTCACTTCGCACTTCACACTCCACACTTCACAGTCCACATTTCACACTTCTCACTTCACACTTCTCACTGCTTCCTTCACACTCCTAACTTCACACTTCTCACTTCGCACTTCACACTCCACACTTCACACTCCACACTTCACACTTCTCACTTCTCACTGCTTCCTTCCCACTCCAAAATTCACACTCCAAAACTCACACTTCACACTTCTCACTTCGCACTTCGCACTCCACACTTCACTCACACTTCACACTTCACAGTCCACACTTCACACTTCTCACTGCTTCCTTCACACTCCAAACCTCACACTTCACACTTCTCACTTCGCACTTCACACTCCACACTTCACACTCCACACTTCACACTCCAAACCTCACACTTCACACTTCTCACTTTGCACTTCACACTCCACACTTCACACTTCACACTTCTCACTTCGCACTTCACACTCCACATTTCACTGCTCTCACTGTTCCTTCACATCCAAACTTCACACTTCACACTCACTTCGCACTTCACATTCCACACTTCACACTTCACACTTCACAGTCCACACTTCACACTTCTTACTGCTCACTGCTTCCTTCACACTCCAAACTTCACACTTCACACTCCACACTTCACACTGCACTCTTTGCACTCCAAACTTCACACTCCACACTTCACAGTCCACACTTCACTTTCTAGTCATTTATTCTTGGGACACTAATGCCGTCACTTCTACTTCCCACTGTCATTACCTAAAAAGGGGCCAGTCCAAACAGTTACAATACTCATTGTCACTACAGTTACAGCCACAACGGTCATTGTCAAAGTAGTCTTTGTCATAGTATCTATGGTCACAGTAGTCATGATCAGAATAGTCACAGTCACAGTCACATCAGGTAGGGTCACACTAATCAAAGTCACGGTGGTCATTTTATGGAGGTTATCAACATACAACCGCACGAACGATGGAATTACTTCACACTCCACACTTCACACTTGTCACTTCTCACTGCTTCCTTCACACTCCAAACTTAAACTTCACACTCCACACTTCACACTTCTCACTTCCCACTGCTTCCTTCACACTGCAAACTTCACACTGCACTCTTCACGCCCCACACTTCACTGCTCTAAACCTACGTGCAACGGCGTCGGAAAATTGTAGCTCCAAAACCGGATCTCGACGCCAGAGCGAAAAAAAGACGATTTTGAAGCACTTTTTAAAAGGATTTTTTAAAGGGAAATTACTAGCGCCAACATGGAGGAAATCTGCTGACAAATCACTGTCGCAGCCTTCATGCAGCCACTCCAATACGATTTACGAAGTCCAGCTGCAAAAGACAATAGTATTACGCATGCAGCCTCAGCATGAAGCAACCTTGACGCAGCTATTACAATGCGATCTGCGGAGACTGAGTTGCAAAACACAATAGAACTACGCGCAACGGGGTCGGAAATTGCAGGTCCAAAACCGGATCTCGACGCCAGAGCGAAAAAAAGACGATTTTGAAGCACTTTTTAAAAGGATT
>CAMXCT020001753.1:88156-134164 GCA_947184155.2 Cladocopium goreaui | reverse complement strand
AAAACCACGTAAAAACGGAGGTTGTTCAATATCCTAGAGCCCTTGCCGCCGAAGGGCCCGAAACGCCGTAAAAAACGATGTTTCAACACCGTAAGCAAAAAACACGTAAATGACGTATACGGCCAGTCGAGGGGGAGTAAGGGGGTGAACCGGGGTTGAGTCGGCGGCAGGGTTGGCAGCGCCTATAACCTTCGGTTACCACCGGCAAGGACACGGGCTGGCCCGTTTGCCGGCGCCCAGATTTGAGGGCTGCTCAAGGATCCACCGGCCCTTCCAGGCCAGAGACCGCACTCTCTAACATCATTTTCTCATAGAAAAATGGTAGTTTCAATCCCAGCACGTGAAGCTTCGGAAACGCTCCCAAACCGGAAACAGCACCCAGCTGAAGGATCCACCGGTCCTTCCAGGCCAGAGCCCGCAGTCTCTAATGTCACTTTCTGTCATTTTCTCAACTCATAGAAAAATGCTAGTTTCAAGCCCAGCACGTGGAGCTTCGGAAACCCTCCGAAACGGAAACAGCACCCAGCTGAAAGATCCACCGGTCCTTCCAGGCCAGAGACCGCACTCTCTAACGTCACTTTCTGAACCCATAGAAAAATGATATTTTCAAGCCCAGCACGTGGAGCTTGGGAAACGCTCCGAAACAGGGAAACAGCACCCAGCTGAAAGATCCACTGGTCGTTCCAGGCCACAGACTCACTTTCTGAACCCACAGAAAAATGATAGTTTCAAGCCCAGCACGTCCACAGACTGCAGTCTCTAACATCACTTTCTGAACCCATAGAAAAATGGTAGTTTCAAGCCCAGAACGTGGAGCTTCGGAAACGCTCCGAAACAGGGAAACAGCACCCGGCTGAGGGATCCACCGGTCCTTCCAGGCCAGAGACCGCAGTCCCTAACGTCACCTTCTGCACCCATAGAAAAATGGTAGTTTCAAGCCCAGCACGTGGAACTTCGGAAACGCTCCGAAACAAGGAACAAACAGGCCAAAGAGGTTCAATCTCACCTCCACCAAAAGAGACTGGCATGAGCGGCAGTGCCGGAACGACACTTTTTCTCTAACGCGCTCCCCCCTGCTCCTTGCTGGGGTCGGCGGATATACACATTAATCATTAATATACACATCGTTTTATGATGCCCTGCGCATTTTTTCCCTGAGGATGAAATGGACCGCCTTCCTTTGGAAGAAATTATTGAGATGCGGATGCAGGACTGTGTGGGACTGTACGGGACCTCTCTACAAGGTGAACCAACTGCAACTCTTGCAAATATTACTCTACAGCGGTGAATATCTACAAAATGGGGCAGATGTTTCAAAGTTAATTTCTGGTGAAAAACAGTCGCGGGTTCATGTTATTGCCCAGTTCCACCATCTCCCAAGCAGATGGAAGCTTTGCCAGGCCCGCAGCAGCTGCAGGCTTTGCTCAAAGAATTTTGGGCAACAGGCTGAAGCGTAGCAACCCGGTGTTGTTTTACCTGTCTTGTTAGAGGGCATAGACTGACGGGGACTGTCTTGCAACGCCGTTCGTTTTTGCGATGCCGAGATATGCCGAGCAAAACGCACACATTTGTTGGTTTTCAAAAATGTTTTCATTGACATTTTTGATGACGACATCTCATGTCGCGGCGCCGTGTATCACCGTGTGCCGGGTGCCAGGCTCGGCGCCATCTCCCATGCGGGCACATTTTTCATGAGACTTGCATCCGTCACTCGTCAGAGACACAATACAATGCAGTACATCATAAGGCAGTTACAATAGGTATCAAATAGTGTATCAAATGTTGTATCAATATGTTACAATCACTTTGTGCCGAGACTTGCATTGTAAAGATAAAGATATGTAAGATATGTAAGATATGTAAGCGGGGACGGTTCACATTCTAGAGGGTCTTGCCGATCATTCACTCCGTTCGCCTCAGCACACCCACGAAGAAGAAGTTTCTGATGCTTCTTCATCACAATGGAATTTCTTCAGGGAAGGGCAAAGAACCTTATGTCAAAAAATGAGCTTGTCGCTTCATCAAATTCGGCCTTATTGAAGCCCGTCCACATTGCTACATGGTTCTTAGCACAGAGAGAGAGAGAGACCACAGGATCGTCTTATCTCTCAAGAGCGCCGAGGAGAGGAATGGATAGCCACTAAGCAGATTGTGGTCCAATGTCCAGTCTGCCAAGAGTACTATCACCTGAAAGAGCTCAAGAATGTGGATCAGGCCCGCAACAGGAAGCTGTCTGGTGTGTGTCGTTGACCAGTGTTGACTAATGTTGACCATGTGCCAAGCAGACCCTGTCATGTCATTTGAATCATCCGAATTGCCCGCGCTTTTCCATCATTCCCTTTCCATCGGTTTTCTGGTCTTATCCCAGGTGAGATATCCTGCGCAGAAGATAGAGTGCGTCAGGCAGCAAGGAGAAGATTGAGGTGTCCGGGAGTTTTGTTTGTCGTTTGCTTGGTTGCCCCATGGTGGTCTATGTGTACAAAGTGGGCTCGTGGGCTCTGTCTTTGCAGGTTGGTGGAACCTCCTTGATCGCGGCGAACGGTAGAAGACTGTGATGCTGGCGATGCTGATGCCACAATGCTGTTCTGAAACAGTTGGTGCGGCTCGTCGTACAAAGCGTGCCGCACTACGACTTTTCGCGCCTGGATTTAGTGATTCCAGTCTAGCTACTGGGATGGGTCCTTGCAAGTGCCAAGTGTCAGCTTCAGAAGGTAATGTTCTGCTGTACGTACCTTGACATTCCTCCACAGCAGACGCGGATATGGAGGCAACGGGGCCTCTTGTTCCTTTGGCATCCTCATTGAACTTGTAAGCTCAGCAGTGAAAGCTTGCACTGGCTGCAAAGGTTTCCCGTGGTTCAGCTACATTATACCTGGTGTTGCAAGCAGTCTTTTACAGTGCTGACACTAAACTTGCACTCTTCGTCATTTCAAGCGCTCTTCGTCATTTCAAGCGGATGGAGGCATTCAGTGCCCATGCCTGTAGTCTCATTGAGGGGAGGCCTTGAGGAGACTCAGCTCCTAAGGCACAGCCGAAATCCAAACATTTCAGCTGTCACAATGCAGTTATGTTGCGGTGGGTTGCAGTCGATAACAGTTACAGGGTATTGAATCATGTTGGCCTCATTAGTCTCATCATGTGTCATCGATATTTGTTGCGCAGCAGCATGCGGCAGCTGTTGACGAAACCAGAGCTCGCGAGCTCGGCTGCGTAGACTGCATATAATTCGGACAACGCCGAGGGTGCATGTACTGCATTCCAGCTCATAGTTTAAAGCTCCTACTTATTAGTTACTTGTAGCTGGTGAAAACGAAGACCACATGGGATTATTGTGCGATCTGGTACGGGTCGCACTGGTGTTCATTCTGTGTCATTCTGCTTCGCATTGCTTCGCATTGCTTCGCAAGGTGCATTTTGGAGTTCATTGAGCTATAACATGGCGGTTGCATGATGGATTTGGAGCCTTCCTGGCTCCTCAGCAAGATGTGCCATCCGCAGGCGACAAGCAGCCGCGGAAGGCAAAGCTTCGGCATGCGCCCAGAGTCTCTGATCTCCACGCTTTTCTCGTGCTTTTGAAAGTAAGTCTGTTTAAGCCAGTTAGACTCAGTTAGATATGTTAGATGAAATATTTTGAGATTTCAGTCTTCTTAAATTTGGGAAATAAATTTAGTCCAGAATCGCAATTGCCTTCAGCATGGAGCCAGATTCCTATCATTGTTGCATGCATCCGTAGTGTCAAGTGCTGGATCGCATCACTAGCGTTCCAATAAGCCTTGGGCTCCCGTAGACGGCCAGATACTGCAAGTGGGCAGTTACGCGCAACACGGAAGCAGGATCAACACGCTTTATCAATATCAATCACCAGGATACAAAACACTTTGACAAAGCGGATCCCTTTCCTAACAATAGATTGGGCATATTGGGCTGTGCTCAGGCTCAATCATCCTTTCTCACTCCAGACCATTACTCACATTGATCCCAAGCCCTCCTCGATCCAAAGTCTCTGACTCTTTGACATCCTTTGACCTTACTGCTTGATCTATCTTGATCTGCCTGCGACTCATCATTGCCTTTCTGGTTTTGATCTTCCATCCTTTGACTCTCTTGCTATTGGTTTGGATCGCTTGGCAAGGGGGTTGAAGCATCTTATGACATGTTATAGCATTTTCACGTCCTTCGTGTTGGGCTTCTTTATGGACCGGAACTGGCGGACCTGTTTGTGCCAGAAAAAAGGCTGAACGTCCGCAACAAATTTTCCGGATGCAAGGTCCGCCTTTGAAGGAGGGTGGCATGGATGAGACCGTGTGGACCGAAAAAGGTACACACGCTCAACCATGAAGGGTCCCATAATTTCCTGATTTGGCTGGACAGGGGCAATCGTGAACGAGGAACTTTTTGATCATTTGATATTTTGGGGATTTTTGGGGTTTATTGATTATTGATGTCGCTGCTCCATATTGCTGCTATATTCACTTTGTTTTGCATTCAATATAATTTTATTCAATTGATATTAATTCGCTACCTATGAGAGGTCCCCAGCAGCCGTTGCAATTGATATTGTATTTGTAGGATTTTTTGTTTTATCTTTCACGTGGCCTGTGCATGTTCCAAAGGAATATTTGAATCGGTGGGCCAGTGAGAAGGCTTTGCCGTTTGGTATTCTGAGGAATTCGACGGTGGAGACCACCAATAGAACATGAGACCAGCAATAGAACACCGTTCGGAATATCACAGAGTATCACAGAATATCGGAGAGCATCAGTGAAAGGACGTAAAGTTGCATTGCACAAGTTGTTGTTGTATACCCATAAATGCTGACACTAAGAAGCTGAAGTAAAGTTGCGAGCTGCAAGCAGTTGGGGGTGACACAGTGCACATGTCCTCGTCCTGAGTCCAAGTATTGCTTTTGCAAACATGGCTTGGTTCTCGACCAAGAAAATCCAAAACTGTTAGTGATGGAATACTTCGGGGATATTTTACACGATACCCATGCCGTTTGACGAGGCCTTTCGAGAGTGCACTCAGTGTCACGGTGCTCCGCAAAAAGGACGCACCTACCCCTCGCGACTCAAAATGCCTTGGAAAAAACTGTGATTTGATGAGCCTGTCCAAGGTTACAGACTGGAGGTGACTGAGATCTATTGGCAATATAGGCATCAAGTGGCATAAACATAAGTGCACGTGTAAATGATTCTCTATCACATACAATGCTATATCTATACATATATACAAAGGTTATTTGTGGGCAGTCTGCGCCTGAGCGTGTCTATTATATGTTTGTGTGCATACATAAACACCCCAGACATACCGGTCAACCTCCCTACCTGCCTACCTACCCCGTGACCTACCTATGCGCCTAAGTACCTTCATAGTTTCGTGCCTACACACCAACGTAGCTTCATCCCTGGATGCGTGCCTACATGCGTAAATGCTTGCATCATAAGGAAGTACTATGAAAGACACATATACAATACATGTTTATCATTTGTCGCATACATGCGATATGTCGTGTTAACTCTACCATGTATGTTTGAGAAAATTTGTGAGAATACATGTTTATTTGTTATGCAAGAATACAGGATATCTATTCGATTTTTTACGAGATATTGCCAGATATTGCCACGATGGCACCATGGCACTGCGCACCTCTGAGGTGGCGTGCTTCACGGAGCCTGTCGGCAGCCGACCACAACGATGCCTTTCTTCTCCGATGCATTTCATTGTGGGGCGAGAATGCCTAAAGGACTGAAAAATGCCCAGGCACAGACATATAGCAGGCGACGCAAAATGTTCTGCATCAAGTACCTGTATTACATGCGTGTAATGCTTGGTCTTGAGGCTTGCTGAAATAGGCGTTGGAATTTGCCACGTGAAGAGTTTTGCAAGATTGCCCGTGACCGCCCGTGACCATCATAGGTTAACAGCAATCATCTGTTTAAATTGTGGAAGCTGGCGATTTTGGATTGAAGGATGCCGGTACGTATCCGATCCCGAGCTCTTGGTGAGCGATATGTTCCTGGGAGTCGAAGTTTCCACGCCCTGTCTTGTCGGAAACTTGTTGCGAAGCAAATATTCCTTATTCCACCTTTGGAGACACCATTGAAGCTGCCCACCTTTCCCTGGAGATTGTTTCCTCCTTCCAACATCTTCCAAAAGGTACGGTTACCTATATCTGCACCGAGAACGCTGCGATGCGGCCAGAGGTGGCGTGCTTGCAGGCCTGGCAGCAAACAGGCTGACAGCTGAGAGCGTAAGGTAATTCAATTTAATTCAATTTAATACATTTTTAAAATCATATTTATACAATATATATTGAATCCGTCCTAATAGCTGTAACGGTCAAAAAAAGGATTTCTTTATATGTTGTGCGCAGAATCGTGCTTTTCGGTGCTCTCCCTCGTGCCAAAAATTGTGCTTTTTGGTGCTCTCCCTCGTGCCAAAAACCGTGCTCTAGGGCGTGCTTTTTGGTACTCTCCTTCGTGCCAAAAATCGTGGTTTTTGCTCTCCTTCGTGCATTGCTCTCCTTTGTCCAAACATCGTGCTCTAGATCGTGCTTTTTGGTGCTCTCCTTCGTGCACAAAATCATGCTTTTTGGTGCTCTCCCTCGTGCCAAAAGACGTGCTTTGTGGTGCTTTCCCTCGTGCCAAAAACCGTGCTCTAGATCGTGCTTTCTGGTGCTCTCCTTCGTGCCAAAAATCGTGCTTTTTGGTGCTTTTATCTCGTGCCAAAAATCGTGCTCTAAATCGTGCTTTTTGGTGCTCTCCTTCGTGCCAAAAATCGTGCTCTAGATCGCGCTCGCTGTTACAGCTTTTAGGCTACTGTCAAAATATATATGTTTTTTTTAAATTTATTTATCTATTTATTTATCGGAATTGAATTTCGTGGAATTGGACACCTGCTTTGTCTTGTATGATCTTGCATGACCTTGTATACTGAAAGAATCTTACAAATACATTTCCATGCGTCATGGCACCAGTAGTGCGCTGCAAAGCAGGTTCAGTACCTTGTGCCTTCACACAGGCTTCCTGAGTCAAGCTTCTGGTTTCGGAGGCTTTGCAGTTTCTCGGTCTTTTATGTGGATGGGTGGACGTAGTTTGTTTCTTTGTTTGTCCGTTTTTTGATTTGAAACAGCACTTCTATCTTGCCTGTGGTGATGACAATCTTAGCACTCGAGTCCCTTGAGTCCTCCTGTTTGCCCGGCCTTGCATGCTGGCTAGGTGACTTCCGATCCCGAACCGCATTGTGTGCTATTCAGCGAGCTGCAGAGCGAAGATCACGAAAGGCACAAGTCAAATCAAATCTTTCCCGCAATCACGTCATGACCATCATACCTGACACAGAAATGAAGAACATTGCCGAACAATCATTACCACAAGTGCGATTACTGAACATTCCACCATGCTTCAACGATTGCACTTAAGCAGATTCATGTGTGCATCAACTGCTGCAGTGGAGCGCAGCTCGAGCCATAGCGAGAAAAGGCATTTGCAGTCCGAACGTTGGACCTTGATCATTCCTCTTGCGTTGAGGACATTTCCCAATTAGATTAGATAGATTCCAACGGTTCAAGTCTCAGTTGTTGGAACGGATTGCTCGCTACCATTGCAACTGCATGATAGCGGAGAGAGTATGCTCAAGGGACTGATCATGGCGTCCTCTTCGTCGCATGACGGTGTGCCAACTTGGAATGGCGATGCTGCATCATTCGTTGCATGTCGCTGGTATGAGAAGTCCTTGAAAGAATCTGAAAGGGAGCAAAGTGCATCTAGGGTTTGGCAACGTTTGACAGGATCTGCAAAGCAAGTGGTCAGACATCTCAATCCCGATGAGTATGAAGGAGAAGATGGTTTGAAGAAGTTGTTATAGATGTTCTCAGAAAGTCACCTTTGCAGCAGTTGCCAATTCCTGATAGTTTTGCTCGTTTAGAGGCATGGCACAGTTTGCGGCGAAACAACAACGAAACCATCCCTGAATTGTTGGTCAGAGAAGAAGACTTGTATACCCAGCTGACTCAGGCTCTCCACAGGGCTCGCGGTGATGTTTTTCCGCTTGTCCAGCCTAAGGCTCCACCAACAACACCATCCAGATCACCTATGGCGCACGCAGCATTTGGGCATGGACAGCAACGTGGTCACAGTTGCCGGCCGCCCCACCGGCTCAACCGGCAATTGAGGATTATTTCGAGAGCGAGATGCGTGGATATAGGCTTTTGAAGGCATCAAGATTGAGCACGTCCGAGAAGCAGCATGTTCTCACACAGACTGGCAATAGCACGCAGTTTTGGAAGATCAGGCTTGCTCTTAGGACTCTTTTTCTGATGATGAAGCCCCGCAGCAAGGCTCCGAGAAGAATCGAATCTGGTGGAATGATGACCAAGATGCATGGGATGGCAGCTGATTGGAATTGCTATGGACGCCATGGTGGTGCGTATTGGGATGAGCCTGATTACTATGCAGATTGGCATGGCTTTGAAGTCCAGTGGTCCAATGAAGAAGCACAAGGTGAAGAAGACATTCCCATGGATGAGAATGCTCAGGCTCCCGAAGAGATTCAGTACAACGAGGCACATGCTTCGGTGGCTGAAGCGCAGAAAACTTTGCGTGAGGCCAGAGAGGCTGTGAGGAAAACCAGGGCTGCAAGAGGGTATTTTGCCCCCAAATCCATGAATGGAAAAGGGGTTTCACACGCTTCGGGGTCACCATCATCACCACCATCAAGTTCCAAACGTGGAAGATTCAAAGGTGGCAAAAGTAAAGGCGGTCCATACACAGGTTCTTCTGGTCCATGTTTGGTTTGCAACAAGTTGGCCCAGATCGTTTTTCACCTGGTGGGGAGGGTCAAGAGAAAATCCAACTATCACGGCTTCAAGGGCAAGGGCAAGTTCAAGGGTAAATCAAAGTCCTATTTTGTTGTTCAATGCCCTTGCAGCCCAGTAGGATGATTCTGCAGTTCATGAAAGATCCCATACAAGGGCATTCATCGATACTGAGCCACTGAGAATGGCGTGGGTCTCAACTCCGTCCACGACCTCATTGTCACTGGGACTTCACCTACACGGTGCGCCACGAGGATCTCCCGACCTTCGGCTTCGGCAATGGCCACAGCGACAAGGCGAGGGACAGCTTTGGGTTCAATTTCATTTTATGTTTTGGATGGTCAAGCTTCATCAACATCACCACTGATTGGAACATGCACATTGCGTTCAAAGAGAGCGCTCATTTCCCATTTCAACGGCATGTTTTTGTTTAGAGATGATGAGAAAGCACCAAATCAAGAGCTTCCAGTTTTTGCCATTCAAATGAAAGCATTGAAATCGGGTCATTTGACACTTGATTTTTCACAGAAGCCACATGCGATGATGAAACTGGATTTTCGTGGTGCCACACCAGCATGGATGATAGATGAGTGGCCACATCAAAATTCTTTTTAATGGCCTAACAGTTTTGCAAATTGAAGAGATTGAGAATGCGGCATCACCCATCAGCTGTCAAGAGCAGGTTTTTGCGTTTGATGTTGAACCACAACTACCAGACCAATTGCAGCACCTGGCCCAAAGACTTCAAGTTCTTCAAGGCCAGATCCAATCAGGGCATGAGCTATCTCTCCCGGTGTCGCACGACGACCCTCGCCACACCGGCTTCCCGTGCTTCAGCCAGCACGTGAGCAGCAAGCCGCGGCAGAACAAGTCAGCAACATGGACGGTCTGCATGCGGTGTGCGATGAGGTTGCCATACCACCCAAAGGGATCAGCAGACGGCCACTCATGACAGATGGGGCCCAACCGCATCTGATTTGAGCAGATCATGCAAGGGAAACTGATGGATCTGAAAGGCCTTGCGCTCCAACGTGGACCCAATACCAGCGCCGAATGAACATGGAGAACCCAAAGCCAAAGGAGGAGACACCGAAGCCATCCGAGCCCACCGAGAAGGAAGTTAGGAGTCCAAGGGCTATCCAACAGCTGCAAAGTCTGCAGCTGCTGCTTCCAACAAGAACCAGGAGGCAGCGGACTTGGCGGACGGAGATTCGGATGGCGAATGGCAGAAAATGAACGGGGTGCTCCGAGAAGAAGGAGGATCAGCAGTGAGCTTTGGAGTTCATTGCAAAGGCTGAGGCAAAAAATGCAGAAACAGCCACACGAAAGCACCACGAGCACAACGATTTGCAATGAAAGTTTGGAGGTAAGTAAAGCCTTTCCATCAGTGCAGAGCCACGCAACCAATTCGAGAGATCATCATGGAGAACGGAAGCGGACAATCCGCAGCACCAAACCTAATGTGGAGAACCATGGCAACTTCACCGACCATGGAGTCAAGATCAACGGCAAGGATGTCATTCCTCCAACCTCAGCCAGAAGGATTTCAATAGCTATGGCTGCAGCTGGTGTTATTCTCATGGCACCGTTGGCTGGGCTCTTCAGTCAGATCTCAGGTCGTCCTGATTTTTGTGAAGTAGCATGCTCTCCAACATCAGCTCTTTGCACCGAGATGGAGCGCCGTGGCTACGTCACAAAGCGCTACAACTACAAGAATGGATACGCTCTTGAAAGGCCAATTGGCACCAAGATGTTCAACCAGGATGTGAAGTTGCATCCACCGCGAACTATGTGGGTGTTATTGCCATGTACTCGCCTCACATCATTGGTCAATTTGACCGAGCGCAGTCCAGAGAAGTGGGCCCATTTTGAAAAGAGGCAACAGCAAGATCTACGACATGCAGATGACTTTGCAGGGAGCGTCATCAAGACAGTAGAGAATGGAGGCCAACAGGTGCAAAGAAAGGCCGCCAAAGGGGCGACAGCTGGAGAACATCAGACAGCAGATGCTGAGGATCCGCATCGAGGATGAGAAAGGCTCCAACATGAGCCATAGGGATGGCAAGATGTCCTGCCCTGACTGCGTTGAGGCACAGAAGCCAAGGCCACATCCACCAGCTGCACTTGGCATCACTTGGCAACAATCCAGGGCTATTTGCGATCGTTGGAACTGACATTTTCGAGTTTGAGTTCGAGCAGAGAAAGTACAAGTTCATCCTCTGGCGCGATCGTGCGTCAGGCCTGGTGATGGTTGAAGAGTTGCAGTCCTATGGAGGTCCTGAAGATGTGGTATTCGTGGCAGATGGGGCTTTTTCATGGCAGTTGGGGGTTTTCCTTCTTGGTATTTGGGGCCAACCTGATCAACCAAAACCATCAATGCAACCTTGGAAATCAAACGTTCCTTGGACGACTTCTCTAGTCATAAATTAAATCTTGCCGGCAAAAACACAGAAGGACCTGAGTCTCACAAAAAAAGAGGTGATGTTTTTTTATGGATGAATACTTGGCACGGCATTTTGCTGGGCATTTTGCCGCGCATTTTGCCGGGTATTTTGCCGGGCATTAATTTGCCGGGCATTCTGCTGGGCATTTTGCCCGGCATTTTGCCGGGCATTCTGCCGGGCATTTTGCCGGGCATTCTGCCGGGCATTTTGCCGGGCATTTTGCCGGGCATTTTGCCGGGTCTTTTGCCGGCATTTTGCTGGGCATTCTGCCGGGCATTTTGCCGGGCATTTTGCCGGGCATTCTGCCGGGCATTTTGCCGGGCATTTTGCCGGGCATTTTGCCGGCATTTTGCTGGGCATTTTGCCGGGCATTTTGCCGGGCATTCTGCCGGGCATTCTGCCGGGCATTTTGCCGGGCATTTTGCCGGGCATTTTGCCGGGCATTTTGCCGAGCATTTTGCCGGGCATTTTGCCGGGCATTTTGCCCGGAATTTTGCCGGGCATTTTGCCGGGCATTTTGCCGGGCATTTTTCCGGACATTTTGCCGGGCATTTTGCCGGGTTACTACATCCATTTTTTGGTCAATTTTGGAACTTATTTTTTTGGATCTCTAAAACGGGAAAGTCAAAAATGGTTCATCTACACCTAAAAGGTATTCCAGGATGAGTTTTTAGGTTTTTAAGTTCTTTGGTACTCTTAGACTCTTTGGCTTAGGAAACATAGGGTTTACAACATGGATACTGCAGGAAATTTGATTTTGTTTCTGAACCTGGTCCTGTAATGCACTTGCGGAAACCTCCAAGGGTTCCTACTAGTTCGACCTGGGCCCACCAATACTTCAAATTATGAATTAACTGATGGGAAATTTCAAAGGACTTGGACCAACTACGACCCTTTATTGCCACTGGGATATTAAATAAAAAGCAGGGTAAAAAAAAAGGGTTGGAACCTCCATTTTTGGAGAACCCCCCATTCAAGCTAAAATCATTTTTGAGTTTCTTTCAAATAGTTATTTTTCTGAAACGTTTTTGGTTAATTTCAAACGGTGAGGAATGGGAAAGCAGAACAGTAACGGCAGTCTTCACTTCAATTCATGAACCTGTTCATTTAGGGAAACCTCACAGGACTTGGGCCCACCAAGTCTTCACTTCAGTATTATTTTGAACCTGTCAAGTGAAGGGATACACCTTGAAGGACTTGCGCCAATCAAGTCATCACTTCAACTTCTTAACTTAGGGGAATTTAAAAGGACTTGGGCCCACCAAGTCTTCACTAATGCACAAACCTGGTAGGTGAGGGGTAACCTCAACGGACTTGGAGCCACCAAGTTAGTTGACAAACTTTGACCCGATCAATGGTAAACTTCTACTAAGACCTCAAACGTTAGATATTTTCACTTCAGGCACTTAATGAAAATATTAGTACTTATTTGAACTTATCATAGAACTTATTTTTACTTATTTTCACTTATTTTATCTGATTTTTTTTGATACTTTCAAAGGCTTATAAGTTTGGGAAAAAACGATTGAATATAAGAAACAAGTAAAAGGTTTTGGGTAGGTTTGCAAGTTTTTTTGGCATATATTATCCTTTTCAGGATATTTTCCTATTCAGGAACCATCCTTTTCAGGAGTTATATCCTTTGCCTTGGGAGCCATGGCAGAGAAAGAAGCAGCGGTTCAGCACAGACTAGCTGCCGAAGTATGGCTGCGAGTCACACTATAGATTCTCCCATAGCTGCTTGTAATGATGGAAAAATATATAACAAAAAAAACGTTTTAGAAACTCAAGATGTTGAAACGATAATTCCTGAAATGGAAAGTTTCTGCCATGAATCTTTCAGGTTGAATGTAGTTTCCTCAGAGGAATGCGTTTTCGTTTTTTAAATTCGAAATTTACTGAATTCTAAGTTACCTAAACTATCGAAATTTTGTAATTATTTGGAATTGTAAGTTATCTACAGTTTCTGAATTTTATGTTTTGGGATTTTATGATTTTTCTGGATTCTATTTTTTTGATTTTCTGAATTTTCTGGAGTCTGATTTTTCTATGTTTCTAGATTCTATTTTTGTTTGGTTTTCTAAATTTTCTGGGTTCTAGCTTGTTTGGTTAGATTTTCTGATTTTTTTTCATGATTTTTGGTTAGATTTTCTGAATTCTCTGGATTCTATTTTCTTTTGCATTTTCCAAATTTTCCAGAGTATTTTTTTAAGATTTTCTGAACCTTCTGGATTCTGAATTTTCTATTCTTTCTAGATTCCTTTTTTCTTGGGGGTTTCTAAGTTTTCTGGATTCTAATTTGTTTGGGTTTTCAAAATTTTCTGGATCTTTTTTTTGGATTTTCCAGATTTTCTGAATTCTATTTTTTTGTTTTTTTCTGAATTTTTCTGAATTTTCTGAATCCACACTCGTAAGATGTCATGCTTGGAATTTCTGCACTACATATCGCCATTTTAGGCTGAGGCTTAGGTCGACGCTCAAGGGGAAAACTCCCCGCACACTAGCGGGTCTTACTCTAAAAGCGCCATGGATCATACTTCAGGGTTTTGGTGACAGTCCACTGATGTTTTATGGTGCCAACCGGTGAGTCTAAGAGAGATCTTGCAACGGGGCCCCATTTTACCAGCAGACATGCAGATGTCTTCTGAGACAATCCTCACAAGCAACATCAGTGCAAAACAGGCACTGCTCCATATTCTTTCCATATTTGATACCGTATTTGTTTTGGATGAGTTTTGCAGCATTCCTGTCACGACTCGGTCCTTTTGCCACCGTTTATGTGAAGAGGTAGTTCAGCAACTGACCCACAGACGTTTTCAGAAGTCTTTGTACGGTGGCTTGTGCACAGCGATTGAATTTCTAATTGGCTGGTTTTTTCCTTTGCGTTAAAAATCTCACAGAACTGCTCCTTTCTTGGATAGTCTGTTGGCGGTTATGATGGCTTGCCGTTCTTTACTGTGGATTCGGGGCCATTTCTGGTCTGACCAGGGCCAGCAGATTTTGCAACTTTTTTCTCCGGATCAGCAACGTGCACTTTGTTGCTTAGGGGAGCTTCGTGAGAGAAGACTTTGTTTAGCGGATCTTGTTTGGAAACAAATGCATTTTTTCCATACCGGGACTGTTTCTTTTGGATTGTACCAATGGGTGGGGCCCTAGCTGGAGATATGTTGGTATTGGAAGCCTCACACGAAAACCGTTGTGTTCACAGGGCGGCTTGTCACACCGTTTGTTGGAACATTTGATGGGGACTAATTATTAAGAAGGACACACGTGATGGTCAAAAACTAAGTTGACCAGGAGACTTTTAAGGGTATTCTACAAGGCACCAATTACACAGCTGCTGTGGTGTCATGGCTTGCTGCGTGTCGATGGCCCCCAGATGTTACCAAAGATTATTGCCGCAAAGACAATTGGGGCATTTCGTGGCTTGAAATGCTTTTCAGTTTCATCCTGTTTAGTAATATGTACCCCCGGTCAAAACCGGTGGTCAAAAAGCTGATGCAATTTTTTGGGACTACAATGCACAGGAAGCCCTCTTGTTGCCAACGTCCACCCGTGCTGCCTCCAGGATTTACTTTACATTCCAACAAGCCATTTTGGCTATCAAAACGATTACCTTAGTCAATAAAGAAGTGCTCATCACTCCGTCATTTCAGTTTTTCTGGTACGTTTGCTGGTCTTCCTTGCCGGCCTTGCCTACCAAACCCATCTGAGACCTGTCAGGCCGTCTTTTCCTATGTCTCCCGCTTAGGTGGGGCAGACTCTTTCCACCTTCCGCTGAATTTGCTCACTGCCCCGGTGCCTTTCAATGTTTGGCCATTGCAAGAATTGCCCATTGCACAAAGACATCAGGTCTGGCAACGTATCGTGACCCGCCGATACAAACAAAAGGCCCGTGACCGCCGTAACAACAGTCCTGCCATTAATTAGCCCACCTTGCCGTTGGCTTGAATTCACTTGTCTTGCAGTTGGCTTGGGTTGATCCTCGCTGTACAGTAGTCTGGTTCACCCCTTTTGTAGTTCACATCCCACCCCCTCCGGCAAGGGAGGATGTGATGCGAAGCACCGCTCGCGCTGAATCCCGTCAAAAACTAAGATATAGGTTGGCTAGACGACATTTCCCTTGGGAGTCACATTTTTGCATTTGCGACACTGGTAGTGAAATGTTCATCCGGGCCCGTGAGTCTTTGGAAATCAGCACCCATAGGCCTTCAGCAAATGGAATGCCAGCCCAGCAAGCACAACGGCCGGTAAACAGATCTAGGAGCCGACCACGCAAAAGAATGACAAAAGGGTGCATACATATCCCGTCAGATATTGCGCACCAGTGCTTGGACAAACATTTCGACGCGGCTTTGCAGAAACAACGTCGGCAAGCAAGGGGTGATGAACGTACTTGCAGTATTTGGGAGCTGTCTTTTGTTGAAGCGTACAGACGGTACCAAAAACAATGTTTGTGCGAACTGGGGCAAATTGGGCCAGTGTTCCTTTACCACCCGTGTTGTGTGCCGCTACTGCTGCTATTCATGACTGTTGCTTCTCTTGATTGGGATTCGATTAGCTCTTTTGATGAGAAAGCTGAAGAAGCCCTATCAGAAGAATCGAGTCCGAATTTTGCTTGACCCATGGTTGCGACGGCATGGTTTTTTTGATACTAGAATTGTTCACTTGCATGCCGATCACCCGGACCTCTGCGTCTATACACGGAACATTGTGACCACATGTGCTTGCAGTTTTGTAGACACTTGGCGTCACGTTGGTGTGGCAAAGGGGTTCAATCCTTTTCTGGAATCTCATCACGCTGGTTGGGACAGCTTGGCAATGAGGAAAGTGGACAAGACCTGGCGGGTGAGCATTCGTCCGCAGGCATTACGTGGTGAGCTTGAAGATTGTGTTCTCCGAGTCTTGCGCCATTTCCCTGCTTGCAGCAATTCTCGCACTATCACATCAGAGGTGGCATTTGATACAGAAATCCCAGGGCCCCTACAATTCTTACACTGCTGATTTTTCAATTTCTGGTGATGAAGTGGTTGTTCCCGATGACAAGTCTAAACATTGTGGCTGGATTTTGTCTGCCTCCACTTACTTGTACCTTTTGGCATACTTTTGTTTGCTTGCCCATACGTGGTCGCTCCTGTCCATTGATTTGACACAAGCAAACTGCATGTTGCACCAGCGTTTGTGCGACGCGCTTGGCCCAAAATCGTACAAAAGGCTTGGTTTGTCTGTTGACTTGTCCATTGTCCCATATGTGTACGGCACGGTCAAAAGTAAATGTTTTCTTGACAATGTCAAGATTTGCGACAAAGACCGGCACTCGTGCATGAGGAAAATTGTTTCATACCATGCTTGGCCTGGGAAGCGGATTTGGAAATCCGCCCACCGTGCTTTTGAATCCATTGCAAAGCATTTTGGCTTGACCAGAGATGCTTGGTCGTTGAAAGATGCTTCGGCTCAATTGCTTGATGGAATGCGCTTGCTTGTTGATGATGGGTCTTGCTGTTGTTGTCGATGCGGCTGCATTTTTCCTGGTGTTGCAGGTTTGGTAGCTGATGCTGGTCAGTGCTACGAAATGATCGATGCCAAAGGGGCTCTCTCTGAAGCCTTTGTTCTTCTCAGGCGCTTTCAGGCCAGTTCTGCCTCTAGTACTGTGACGGTCAAAGCGGCCAGAAATCGAGTTTCTTGGTTTGGCGGTCGCCTGCCTTCGCAGGGCGGCAGACACAGAACCTGGGATGTGACCCAGCTTTACCGATTGTTTTCGGCTGCTATGTCCGTCAACATTGCCTCTGTTGGTCACCGTGTTTTTGAAATTTAATTTTGGGTGTCCCCATTGTAGGGCTGTTGTCGAAAATTGCTACAACAATCGTGTTGGGAGCACAGGAACGCCGGTGGACGGAGAACGCCGAACGAAGGAATGCAAATGGGTTCAATCCAGGTTTTCCATGGCGACAAGCAGTTTGTCACATCAGGTATATTGATGACGTTATTTTATTGAGCAAACGTTTTTGTCGCAAATGTTTGGTTGATTTGGATTTCAGCGTGCCGTTCGATTGTACTAGTGAAAGTGATCAGTTGGTGTGGCTTGATTTGACTATTTCGTTGGAGACATGGAGAGTAGGACTCAATTGCAAAGTGCGCAACCCTCCTCCTGAGTGGGGGTGCTACAAAGGGTACATTAAAAGCGTATGTTCTATGTTTCGGCGTTGGTGTGACATCCAGCCTGTGCGTGAAGATTGGCAGCGTGCATGTATTTCAATTCTTTTTGATTTTCGCAAGGCTAAATGGTCGAAACAAAGGGTTGCTTCAAGCCTACACTAGGTTGGACACAGGGACTTCAAATGCTATGTTTTATTTTGCCGATTTGCTTGGGGACAGATTTGCAAACCTAGCCTTGAGACCTTTTGGCTGCCAATGAGCCTGGTCTGTCACTAGCTAGCTTTTCTCCAGTGATCCTTCACAGTAGTCATGGGCATGTTGTTCTTCATTTTGCTTGGCCTGTGGCCATTGCAAGCCTTTGCCGGGTGGGGTGATGGTACAGGCTCCTCCTGGCACAGACACGGGCAATGGTCCCAAGGGCGTTCGCATGGATTCTACCAATCAGAAGGGAAAGGTGGAATTTTCAATGATGCTGCAACTTTGTTGGCCAGCGTCCTCGAAAAGACTGCAGGGCGGCGCAAGAGCAGACGGGACAGATCATCTTCCAGGTCTAGATCCCCTTCTGACTCCAAAGAACTCCAGGAATTACGCCTCTACAAGGAACAAGCTGAGGCTAGCAAAAAAGCAGCCCAAGAAGCTGAACGACAGCTCCAAGAGAAGATGAGAAGAGAACAAGAGCTGAAGGACTTAGAAGAAAAGATGATGAAGATCCTGCCGATGCACTTTCGGAACCCCAAAGAAGGGAAAAAAGAAGCCCGAGACCCAGCTGACAATTCCGAGATTTCCCGAGTGGGCATGAAGGCTATCGAATGGATGCTAGACAAACAGGTTGACTTGACTGATGTATCGACGTGGCAGGGGGTTGAGTACAAGCTCACGCACCTGGAGTCGCACAGTTTGCGCGACTTGTAAGCCAGCAAGGTATCTGAGACCAATATCCTCCGCAGCAAAGCACAGCGAGTGAATGCAATCATGGATTTCCTCACCCGTGAGATGAAACACTGAAAAAAGACATCGCCACTGGCTGGCGCAGTGGCCTCTTTTGCCATTTTTTCAGCTGGTCTCATGGTTGGTTTCCTGTGGGCTTCTTCGCTGCGCATTCAGCTGCTGCACGTGGTCCATTGGCATATTTGGCCGCATTAAAGGTAACTTTATGGGACTATTCCAGTGTCACAATGTTTCTGCAAGTCTGGTCTGACATTCCAGTGTACACGACAGTGGCAGCAGCTACGGCTTTTCTTGGGAGCAACGTAGTCCGAAATGCCTTCCCACAGTTATGTACCAAGACGAGATGTGTCTTGCCAGCGGTGAACGTGAGTGGCATAGGCCTAGAGGTGCGAAATGAATTTTGGACACTCCAGTACCATTTTTTTAAGAGAAACACCGCCCTTTTCTTTGCCGGGTGGGTGCACGAGTGCGAACCCACACTCGTAAGATGTCATGCTTGGAATTTCTGCACTACATATCGCCATTTTAGGCTGAGGCTTAGGTCGACGCTCAAGGGGAAAACTCCCCGCACACTAGTGGGTCTTAGTCTAAAAGCGCCATGGATCATACTTCAGGGTTTTGGTGACAGTCCACTGAAAATTATAAATATATATTTCAAATTCTGAATTTTCTGGATTTCTGAATTCAGAATTTTCTGAAATCTGAATTTTCTGATTTTGTTGACTTCTAAATTTTCAAAAAAATCTGGATTCTATTTTTTCGCATTCCCTGAATTTTCTGGATTCTATTGTTTTAGGTTTTCTGAATTTTCTGGATTCTATTTTTTTTGCTTGGATAAATTTTCTGGATTCTATGTTTTTTAAATTTTCTGAACTTTCTGGATTCTGAATTTTCTAGTTTTTCTAGGTTCCATTTTTTTGAGTTTTTCTAATTTTTCTGGATTCTATTTTTTTGGATTTTCTGGATTTTCTATTTTTTCCAGGTTCTATTTTTTTTTGTTTCCTAAATTTTCTGGATTTTGAATTTTCTAAAGTTTCTGGTTTCTATTTTTTGCAGTTTTAGCTTTTCTGAATTTTCGGGATTCTATTTTTTTTAATTTTCTGAATTTTATGGATTCTATTTTTTTGTTTTTATAAAGTTTCTGGATTCTATTGTTTTTTGCTTTTATAAAGTTTCTGGATTCTGAATTTTCGAAATTTTCTGGTTTTTGATTTTTCTGAATTTTCTCAAGTTTGAGTTTTCCTTTTCAAGAACCTGAATTTTCTGAAACTCTCCTTTATTCAAGATAAATTGGCTTAAAGTGGGCTCCGTTTTGGGACCACTAGGCGGCATGTACATTCAGGTATTTCCATCTCCTTTGCTGGGACTTTCCTTTATAGGAAGCATCCTTTTCAGGAAGTTTCCTTTCCTGGAAGTTTCCTTCACAGGAAGCATCCTTTACAGGGACTTTCCTTTACTGTGACTTTCTTTTACAGGAAACATCCTTTACAGGAACTTTCCTTTGCTGTAACTTTCTTTTACAGGAAGCATCCTTGACAGGAACTTTCCTTTACTGTAACTTTCTTTTACAAGAAGCATCCTTTACAGGAAGCATCCTTTACAGGAACTTTCCTTTCCAGGAACCATCCTTTACAAGAACTTTCCGTTTCAGGACTCTACTTTATTGGCAGTTTCCCTGTACAGGAACCATAGTTTTGAGGTATCTATTTTTCCAACTATTCCTGGGCAGCAATCATGTTCACCTTAGATCATTTGGTGAGAGTAAATTTGGAGCACCTTGTGCTTGCAAGAAACGTATGTCCAGATATTTTCAGATATTTCCAGATATTTTTGACTAATGTTCAACTATATTTGATTATATCTTCACCAGGTTTTTTTTTACAAAGCATGGCTCGTTCCTGGTGAGGAATGCCCCCTCCAACCATTATTTAATGATATTTAATGCATTCATCCTGCTAATATCCTGTTTAAATGGTTTTTTGAAAGTTTATTTTGCGTTGAGTTCCACTTTTTTTTATTTGAATTTACTACATGATAATGAAGATATAATCAAATATAGTTGAACATTAGTCAAAAATATCTGGAAATATCTGAAAATATCTGGACATACGTTTCTTGCAAGCACAAGGTGCTCCAAATTTACTCTCACCAAATGATCTAAGGTGAACATGATTGCTGCCCAGGAATAGTTGGAAAAATAGATGCCTCAAAACTATGGTTCCTGTACAGGGAAACTGCCAATAAAGTAGAGTCCTGAAAGGGAAAGCTCCTGTAAAGGATAGTTCCTGGAAAGGAAAGTTCCTGTAAAGGATGCTTCCTGTAAAGGATGCTTCTTGCAAAAGAAAGTTACAGTAAAGGAAAGTTCCTGTAAAGGATGCTTCCTGTAAAAGAAAGTTACAGTAAAGGAAAGTTCCTGTAAAGAATGTTTCCTGTAAAAGAAAGTCACAGTAAAGGAAAGTTCCTTTGAAGGATACTTCCTGTGAAGGAAACTTCCAGTAAAGGAAACGTCCTGAAAAGGATGCTTCCTACAAAGGAAAGTCCCAGCAAAGGAGATGGAAATACCTGAGTGTACATGCCGCCTAGTGGTCCCAAAACGGAGCCCACTTTAAGCCAATTTATCTTGAATAAAGGAGAGTTTCTGAAAATTCAGGTTCTTGAAAAGGAAAACTCAAACTTGAGAAAATTCAGAAAAATCAAAATCCAGAAAAATCAGTAAATCTAAAAAAATAAGTTGTAAAAACAAAAGAAAATTCAGAATCCCAAAAAAACATAAACTCAAAAAAACATAAACTCAAAAAAACAGAAAATTCGAAAATTCAGAATCCAGAAAATTCAGAAAATCCAAAAAAAATAGAATCCAGAACCTTTATAAAAGCAAAAAATAGAATCCACAAAATTCAGAAAATTATAAAAAAATAGAATTCAGAAAATTTCAGAAAAATAAAAAAAAATAGAATCCAGAAAATTCGGAAAATGCAAAACAATAGAAACCAGAAACTTTAGAAAATTCAAAATCCAGAAAATTTAGGAAACAAAAAAAAAATAGAACCTGGAAAAAATAGAAAATCCAGAATGCAGAAAATTGAGCAAATTTTGAAAAAAGAAACAAAAAATGGAACCTCGAAAAACTGGAAAAATTTAGAATCCAGAAAATTCAGAAAATTGAAAAAACATAGGATCCAGAAAATTTATAAAAGAAAAAAAAAATAGAATCCAGAAAATTCAGAAAATCTAAAAATAGAATCCAGAAAGTTCAGGGAATGCAAAAAAATAGACTCCAGATTTTTTCAAAAATTTTGAAATCAAAAACTTCAGATTTCAGAAAATTCAGAAAATTCGGAATTCAGAAAATTTAGAATTCAGAAAAAATCAGAAAATCGAAAAAAAAACATGGAATCCAGAAAATCTGGAAAATCACCCCCAAAAAAAAAAAGATCCAGAAAATTTTGAAAATCCAAAAAAGTTAGAATCCAGAAAATTTAGAAACCCCCAAGAAAAAATGGAATCTAGAAAAAATAGAAAATTCAGAATCCGGAAAATTCAGAAAATCTTAAAAAAATACTCCCGAAAATTTTTGGAAAATGCAAAAGAAAATAGAATAGAATGCAGAGAATTCAGAAAACCTAACCAAAAATCATGAAAAAAGTAGGGTTCAGAAAATCTAACCAAACAAGCTAGAATCCAGAAAATTTAGGAAACCAAACAAAAATATAATCTAGAAAAAATAGAAAAATCAGACTCCAGAAAATTCAGAAAATCAAAAAAAAAGAACCCAGAAAAATCATAGAATCCCAAGAAATAGACATCAGAAACTTTAGATAACTTACAATTCCAAATATGAAAGATTCATGGAAGAAACTTTCCATTTCAGGAACTACATCCTTTTCAGGGATTATCGTTTCAACATCTTGAATCTTGAGTTTCTAAACGTTTCTTGTTATTTTTCCAACATATTTTACTTCACAACCATTACAAGCAGCTATGAGAGAATCTATAATATGACTCGCAGCCATACTTTGGCAGCTGGTCTGTGCTGAACCGCTGCTTCTTTCTCTGCCATGGCTCCCAAGGCAAAGGATATAGTTCCTAAAAAGGATTGTTCCTGAATAGGAAAATATCCTGAAAAGGATAATATATTCTAAAAAAACTTGCCAACCTACCCAAAACCTTTTTACTTATTTTTCCCCACATTGACGTGTGGGGTTTTTGTTTTTAGTTCTGTATCCGCTCCTCTTCCTCCTCCTCCCGCCGCCTCGCCTCCCGCCTCACTCACTCACTCACTCATCACTCATCACTCACTCACTCACTCACTCACTCACTCACTCACTCACTCACTCACTCACTCACTCACTCACTCACTCACTCACTCACTCACTCACTCACTCACTCACTCACTCACTCACTCAACTCACTCACTCACTCACTCACTCACTCACTCACTCACTCTCACACTCACACTCACACTCACACTCACACTCACACTCACACTCACACTCTCACACTCTCACACTCTCACTCACTCACTCACTCACTCACTCACTCACTCACTCACTCACTCACTCACTCACATCACTCACTCACTCACTCACTCACCCACTCACTCGCTCACCCACTCACTCACTTCACTTCCCTTCACTTCACTTCACTTCGCTTCACTTCACTTCACTTCACTTCACTTCACTCACTCTCACATCCCTCACTCACACACACCACACTCACATCACTCACTCACACTCTCACTCACTCACTGTACATGAACATACATACATACACACAAACTCACCTACCATCACCGCTCCATCACTCTTATACTTCCTCTTCCCTTCTTGCTTTTCTATGGTCAGTCTAAGTCTAAAGAAGTTGGTAACATGTGGGGTTATCCGGTCCTTTAATTAGCATTGTCTTTCTGGAATTGTGAAATGTCTATGTGTGTTAGTTCCTTACTGGAAGTGTTCTTTGATTATGCAAGTTGTCTGCATATTTAGGACAATCATTATCCAGGTAAATCTGGATCGATGGCTATAGGCTATTTGCATATATCTATCAAGTAGTAATTTCACATTTATATATATATATATATATAATAATAATTCATATAAAATCATATATATATATACTATATATACTATATATATATATATATACTATATACATAAATCCCAGTCCCCGTGTATCATGATTCTCCCAGGTTTCTGGTTGACCGGGTCGCCTAGCAGTTCTTTGGCGGGTTGGATCTCGAAGCTTTGGACGTTCAAATTCTTCGCCGGTTCCGCGCTGCTCTCCTCAAAGCTCACCTGAAGGGGATGAAGCTGGCTTCGTGGTGTCAAGTGATCGCGATAAAAATCTTCAAAGATAGAAACATATAAAACATATAAAACATACCATAGATAGCTGGTACTTTTTTTTGAATATCAAGCATCTAACAAAAACACTGATGTGTGGCTTGTTTTTTTGGAAAACAGAACTATACCACTGAAAAACCATATCTCGACATAATCTGAAGACATATATCTTTCAACATAGTGTATATATATATATATATACATAAACCTAAGCCCATACCTACCCTCTACCTGGCCTCGATCCGTCCTTCAGGCCTCGGGCCCAGCACCGTGCCACGCGTGCCGAAGGGGATGGCCACCACGTCGCCAATCATCAGGTTCATGGCGGCAATCTGCAGATCTTGCGGATTTCACTGATGATTTTTGTTTGGGATGAACATGGTCTGTAGATATATTCATATATTATCTTGTATATATTGTATATATATATATATTATTTACATTATATCATCTAGTGTATATGTATATATATATTATTGAGTATGTATATATATATATATATTTGTTTGTGGGATGAACATGGTATTGATAAGCGATTATGGTACGATAACATACACCATAGAAACATACACTATTGCAAAACAAACGAGTAGTCCCCTTCCAACGCCTCAGATCATTTGTTTGGTGATGGTATGATAACCATAGAAAGATATAAAACATACCATCTCTGGGGTATATATGAATATAAATGTACCAGCTATGCCAGGTAATGTAACGTGATGTAATGTAAAATACAAAATGGCAGGGGATATTTCATGGACATCCAACTTTTTTGCGATAAAAATTGTATGATAAGCGGACTATGGTGTGGTAACATATACCATAGAAAATTAATACCCTTGGGGTTTGTATATAGGTATGTATACTATATACATATACATATATACATTTATACCAACTATGTATGGGTATATACGTATTCATATACATTGTTATTTATGCAATCACCGGCCAGCAAAATGAATTCTATGTTCTGTGTACACCAAATATGTATATATAAGATACGCTGGGAACCCAGTGACTTACAAAATGCCCCATGCACAAATGACTGAAGCGAGAAAAACAAATCAAGCAGAAATTAATGTATGTGCTTATGTGTGCTTCTAAGGATCCGGGATCCTGTTTATGTATACATAAATGTATGTAGTATATATATATATCGAGTTTTCCTGAAGTAGATAGAACATGCTTACATGTTTCTTTTGAGCAATAAACTGATGTGAGTGATAGCAATTCTCAAGAAGATACTTGCCTTTTTCAAACAGTATGCAACTTTAGTGAAAGCCCTCCTGGAGTAGAAATAAACATAAAAAAGAATAGCAGTAATGATCATGAAATAGACAGTTTGTTTTATGTTGTAGATAGGCTATGCTTTGCTGTGTCAAACCCAAAAAACATATGTGTTTGACATGACCATATTACCTATTGTGATGGATGAGGCTTCAAGTTCTATCAGATTCTATCATTTTTTGGGGCTGCCAAAAAAATTGCAAAAAAAAACACCGGCCAAAATTCACCATTTGGCCCCTTAAATCACCATTCTCTGGCAGGTGGCAACAGCTTCTCCTATCTTCAAGCCCAGCGGATTTGGAGGCATTTGACGCATCAGGTCGTTGGGAAAGACGTTGACCTCAGTGGAAAATGAAAGTATGCTATGTCTATGCAATTTATACATATGTTCATGCATATAATATATTATATTAAATATTACTCTATATATGTATATATAGTTATATATATATATATACATATATATCTACTAAATAAATATATATATATATAGATATACTACCAGTATATATATATACTTACGTATGTATATATATATATATGAAAAAAACTTGTATCAAATTCACATGCAGCTATACCACGAGTTCTTTGTCGTTTTTCCTGGCCACATCTTTGGAGATTCGTTGGGCTGATATCATGGGGGGTGAAATCCTGGAACCTCCCGCATGAGGCACCCCAGTGATGTGAACGTTGGCTTAGATTCGCCCCAGTAACTATAGTACCATAAACCATAGTGATCAATGGCCATTTCAGGAACCGATTGATTGGAGGTACCTAGGGGTATATAAGGCCTATGTAAGGCCTATGTAAGGGGATATACCCCCAAAATATGGCCTTATATGGTACAGTACCTCCATTTTAGGATCCTGAATTTCCCATTGATAGTTATTGGATGTTATTGGAGTAATGTTCACCAACTTAGCTATCGAACGGGGGCCTCATATTGTAGGAATATGGTGTGAAAGATTGTGCAAGTCTCCCAGCAATTATAACAGCACAATGGGTTGCTTACGACTTTGGTTCTTCTTGGGGAAGATGTTATTATATACCCTCCCGTAATCTAACAAGGCCATGGAAATCGTCCTTTTATCAATGATTTACATATATTGATTTACCTATTAAACATGGTGATGTTCCATAGCTATGTCAAATTACAAGCGATTTACCTATAATGCCATCCCTGGATGAATTAATCCCATGATCTCCCATTGAATCCCAATAAATCCCATCCAAATCACCATAAAATCCCTCGAGATCCAAGGAAAATCACATGGTGCTTTGGTTAAACCAGAACAACCATATCCATTAAAGAAAGTTCCACCACCCAATTTTTTGTGCTGTAAATCCCTTACTGTTGATAGTTGAATCATGTTAACCTCTGGTAAACATACAAAAAACGATTGAAAATCACCATTTTTCATGGGGAAACTCACTATTTCTATGGCCATTTTCAATAGCAAACTGTTAGTCATTACCAGAGGGTATTTCTTTTCAATAGCCATGGTATAGATGACCCGTTTATAGATGGTTTACCTATTAAAAATGGTGATTTTCCATGGCTATGAAACAAATACATAACCAGATACTAACATAGCCATGGTATAGATGATGGCCCATAGAAATAGATGACTTTCCCAGCTATAAACCTCCATTTATGGTTGGGATTTTCCATGGCTATGTAAATCCCATGATATTCCCAGCCCAACAGCTCCAACGAATTCCAACCAGTTGCAGTTCCAGTACCCCACAAGGAAGCGTCAAACTTGACCTGGCGCCCATGAAGCGAACAAAAGAGAATCCTTGGAACTAGACCGAGATATTATATGTGAATATATATATATATGTATATTGATATGTGGATTATTATCATGAATTGTTGTTGTACATAGATTATTATTATTCTTATTATCATTAGTATTATCATTATTATTATTATTATCATTATTATTATTATGATTATTATATATATGTGTATTGGTGTATATATATATATATATGTATTGATAAATATGTATATATATATATATGCATATGTATATGTATGTATATAAATATATGTGTATATATATATATATATATGTATATATGTATATATATACATATAAATGTACTATACGGATTATTATTATGGAACAATTGTTGTAAATAGATTATATATATATACGAAAAATATAGAAGCAACCATGGTTATTACATATATACGGATTATTGTGGATTTTTGTTATATTTGGATTATGGACTGTATACACAAGCAACCACGTTTATGGTTGGATTTTATCATATCATACGCTGTACAATCAGATCACGGAGGAATCAAGGAGCCACAGTGAGACTCTCGAAGAAATACTGGTTGGTGGTTTCAAGTTTTAACCCCTCTGAAAAATATTAGTCAATTGGGATTATTCTTCCCTCTGGTAATTTAACAGTTTGCTATTGAAAATGAACCATTTAGTTCGTTGATTTACCTATTATAAATGGTGATTTTCCATAGCTATGTTAGTTCACCAGAGGGTATGTCTGGGAGAATTCTCTGACCAACTTTGGTCATTGCCCAAAACCTCTGGAGAATTGATTCAATTCAAAACTAAATAGGGCCATGAAATGTAAACTATTTAAAGGGTCAGTGCAATACCAACTATCACTTGATTTCGCACTATTGGTAAGTTACCATACCACTATTAACTATTGATATCACTAGATAACTATCATTGCTGAGTTACCTTGATTTCGCTAATAGTTATCCAGGGTAGTTGCTGCAAACATGGCAAGTTTCAGCTCAAATACATGCAAACATGCTATCCTTCAGCTATATAGGCACCATATTTCCCAATTCACATACCCCAAGCGAGATTAACTACATTGGGTCTTCACTATACAAACAATTCTTCATTGGCAAAGCACATTTCCCCATGTTTATCACTGAGGAACAAACAAATTATACCTACAAATGTGCTCTCCCGAGTTATGAGTAGTCTTGATGAACAGAACCTATCTTGAGTTCCCACAGAAACCACCCGTAACTACCGGAGGGATTACCCCCAACCTTAATGTGACTGGACTCGTGGTTGCACAACACGATCCCGCTGGTACCGAAGGCAATGACCAAGCGCTCGCCCACATAGATATCCTACAGTTTTTGAACCCGATACTAGTTAAATTAGTTAAGTTCTAAAATGGTTTTAGATGATTAAAACTGAGGTTATCATTCCATACCTGGGGTGCAAACATGCATGAGTATAGCTGGAAAAGGGAAAACAAAAAGTACGTCCACTCTTCGGCCTTCAAAGGTCAAGGAGTCAAAATGAAGGGTCAAAATGAAGGGATGCTGATGGGGAAAACATAGGTAATCAGGGTTCCAACAACGAGAGAACATTCTTTCCAAGATGGTGTTCGATGATGTTTTTCCCCCACCATTTTCAAGGAGTGTCCAATCTAGTTGAGGGTTGCTAATTTCACCGCTGAAGGAGATTTCAACCAAACGAGATGGGGAGGTGGCAGACCCAGCAAGGCTGTTGTTGATAGGGAATCCCATTGCTCCACAATTATCCACAATTCGAATAGAGCCGCCCAAATACCATAAATGGATGTGTCCCAAATTTGCGGGATACGAAAAAAAATGGCGATTGTATTTAATGTCATGAGGAAAGGATGATCAACCATGAAATTTTGGGGGTAACCATGAGATTAGAGACTTGTAGAAGGTTTCTATTGGCATATGTTCCTGTACCTTTTCTCCCTTGTCCCAAAATCTCACACATTCCATGTCATATGTTAACTGTTAAACCTAATAGTATCGTATAATAATGTATAATGTTTGCATCTGATTAGTGTGAGGGGCCCCCCCCCCAAAACAATTTGAGGATACTCTATAACTCGCACTTTTTTTTGCCCCCCCTCAACATTTTTTTGGTCAATCAAATTAAGAAAGGATTTCAATTTACTTTCAATTGATTTCCATTTACTTTCAATTGATTTCAATTTACTTTTAATTAATTAATTTACTTTCAATTGATTTCAATTTACTTTTAATTTACTTTCAATTGATTTCAATTTACTTTCAATTTACTTTCAATTGATTTCAATTTACTTTTAATTTACTTTCAATTTACTTTCAATTGATTTCAATTTACTTTTAATTTACTTTCAATTTACTTTCAATTTACTTTCAATTGATTTCAATTTACTTTTAATTTACTTTCAATTGATTTCAATTTACTTTTAATTTACTTTCAATTGATTTCAATTTACTTTCAATTGATTTCAATTTACTTTTAATTTACTTTCAATTGATTTCAATTTACTTTCAATTGATTTCAATTTACTTTTAATTTACTTTCAATTGATTTCAATTTACTTGCAATTGATTTCAATTTACTTTTACTTTACTTTCAATTTACTTTCAATTGATTTCAATTTACTTTTAATTTACTTTTATTTTTTTCACTCCCAAAAGTTGGTGCTCACAATAGAGTACCATCCAAACAATTATATTATTGAGTAACTGAGCCACTCATGAGGTACCCCCTTGAAAAATTGTCTGATTGCTGTTTTTTAATAAGGATTTAATAAGGCATCTAATTATTTGGAAAACCTTGCATTTTAAAGCTTTAACACAAATATAGCTTTCTAAAGTAAAGGCACCAGCTTTACCCAAAGAAAGGTGGAGAAAGGCTTTTGTTTTTTTTCACTCCCAAAAGTTGGTGCTCACAATAGAGTACCATCCAAACAATTATATTATTGAGTAACTGAGCCAATCATGAGGTATCCCCTTGAAAAATTGTCTGGGTGCTGTTTTTTAATAAGGGTTTAATAAGGCATCTAATTATTTGGAAAACCTTACATTTTAAAGCTTTAACACAAATATGGCTTTCTAAAGTAAAGGCACCAGATTTACTCAAAGAAAGGTGGAGAAAGGGTTTTGTTTTTTTTTTTCACTCCCAAAAGTTGGTGCTCACAATAGAGTACCATCCAAACAATTATATTATTGAGTAACTGAGCCACTCATGAGGTACCCCCTTGAAAAATTGTCTGAGTGCTGTTTTTTTTAATAAGGATTTAATAAGGCATCTAATTATTTGGAAAACCTTGCATTTTAGTTTTAACACAAATATGGCTTTCTAAAGTAAAAGGACCAGCTTTACCCAAAGAAAGGTGAAGAAAAGTTTTTTTTTCACTCCCAAAAGTTGGTGCTCACAATAGAGTACCATCCAAACAATTATATTATTGAGTAACTGAGCCAATTAGTTTTTTCAGGTTATCTAATTATTTGGGAAACCTTGCATTTTAAAACTTTAACACAAACATTGCTTTCTAAAGTAAAGGGACCAGCTTTAGCCAAAGAAAGGTGGAGAAAGGGTTTTTGTGTTTTTTTTTCACTCCCAAAAGTGGGTGCTCACAATAGAGTACCATCCAGACAATTATATTATTGAGTAACTGAGCCACTCATGAGGTACCCCCTTGAAAAATTGTCTGGATGCTGTTTTTTAATAAGGGTTTAATAAGGCATCTAATTATTTGGAAAGCCTTGCATTTTAAAGTTTTAACACAAATATGGCTTTCTAAAGTAAAGGGACCAGCTTTACCCAAAGAAAGGTGGAGAAAGGGTTTCGTTTTTTTTTCACTCCAAAAAGTTGGTGCTCACAATAGAGTACCATCCAAACAATTATATTATTGAGTAACTGAGCCAATCATGAGGTATCCCCTTGAAAAATTGTCTGGGTGCTTTTTTTTTTAATAAGGATTTAATAAGGCATCTAATTATTTGGAAAACCTTGCATTTTAGTTTTAACACAAATATGGCTTTCTAAAGTAAAGGCATCAGCTTTACCCAAAGAAAGGTGAAGAAAATGTTTTTTTTCACTCCCAAAAGTTGGTGCTCACAATAGAGTACCATCCAAACAATTATATTATTGAGTAACTGAACCAATTATGGTTTTTTCAGGTATCTAATTATTTGGAAAACCTTGCATTTTAAAGTTTTACACAAATATAGCTTTCTAAAGTAAAGGCACCAGCTTTACCCAAAGAAAGGTGGAGAAAGGGTTTTGTTTTTTTTTCCACTCCCAAAAGTTGGTGCTCACAATAGAGTACCATCCAAACAATTATATTATTGAGTAACTGAGCCAATTATGGTTTTTTCAGGCATCTAATTATTTTGAAAACCTTTCATTTGAAAGCTTAAACACAACTATGGCTTTCTACAGTAAAGGGGCCAGCTTTACCCAAAGAAAGGTGGAGAAAGGGTTTTGCTTTTTTTTCACTCCCAAAAGTTGGTGCTCACAATAGAGTACCATCCAAACAATTATATTATTGAGTAACTGAGCTAATCATGAGGTATACCCTTGAAAAATTGTCTGGGTGCTGTTTTTTAATAAGGGTTTAATAAGGCATCTAATTATTTGGAAAACCTTGCATTTTAAAGTTTTAACACAAATATGGCTTTCTAAAGTAAAGGCACCAGCTTTACCCAAAGAAAGGTGGAGAAAGGGTTTTGCTTTTTTTTTTTACTTCCAAAAGTTGGTGCTCACAATAGAGTACCATCCAAACAATTATATTATTGAGTAACTGAGCCAATCATGAGGTATCCCCTTGAACAATTGTCTGGGTGCTGTTTTTCAATAAGGGTTTAATAAGGCATCTAATTATTTGGAAATCCTTGCATTTTAAAGCTTTAACACAAATATGGCTTTCTAAAGTAAAGGCACCAGCTTTACCCAAAGAAAGGTGGAGAAAGGGTTTTGCTTTTTTTTTCACTCCCAAAAGTTGGTGCTCACAATAGTAGAGTACCATCCAAACAATTATATTATGGAGTAACTGAGCCAATCATGAGGTATCCCCTTGAAAAATTGTCTGGGTGCTGTGTTTTAATAAGGGTTTAATAAGGCATCTAATTATTTGGAAAACCTTGCATTTTACAGTTTTAACACAAATATAGCTTTCTAAAGTAAAGGCATCAGCTTTACCCAAAGAAAGGTGGAGAAAGGGTTTTGTTTTTTTTTTCACTCCCAAAAGTTGGTGCTCACAATAGAGTACCATCCAAACAATTATATTATTGAGTAACTGAGCCAATCATGAGGTATCCCCTTGAAAAATTGTCTGGGTGCTGTTTTTTAATAAGGGTTTAATAAGGCATCTAATTATTTGGAAAACCTTGCATTTTAAAGCTTTATCACAAATATTGCTTTCTAAAACAAATGGACCAGCTTTACTCAAGGAAAGGTGGAGAAAGGGTTTTGTTTTTTTTTCACTCCCACAAGTTGGTGCTCACAATAGAGTACCATCCAAACAATTATATTATTGAGTAACTGAGCCAATCATGAGGTATCCCCTTGAAAAATTGTTTGGGTGCTGTTTTTTAATTAAGTTTTTATATATATCTAATTATTTGGAAAACCTTGCATTTTAAAGCTTTAATACAATTATGGCTTTCTGAAGTAAAGGCACCAGCTTTACCCAAAGAAAGGTGGAGAAAGGGTTTTGTTTCTTTTCTACTCCCAAAAGTTGGTGCTCAGAATAGAGTACCATCCAAACATTTAGCAGCTTGTGAGGGCTCAAATCCAAGTGTAAGAAGCTTTCTCAGCTCACTTTCTCAGCTCACTTTTGCAGCCATGGAACTTAAGATCTCTGAAGAAGAGAAGGAAAGACTGGCTTCTGAGTTTCTTGCAAGACAAGGTCTCTCAGTAAGGATGGCAATTCAGATACTGGAAGAAGGTCTGGGGAAGAAGGCTGAGAAGCTTAGAGGACTGAGGGTTGGTTCTGGGGCTGTGGGGTTGGTTCTCAGCTTGCCAATGGTCTTGCACTTGTGCTCAGTTTTGTTCAGCAATGCATGCTTGTGTGATTCCTCAGCTGCTTGGTGAACTCAAGCCCATAGTTCACCCTATCTGCATTTGAGCTCAGCTGCAACTCAGTAACTGAGCCATGGCAAGGCGCACCAATGACTACTCAGACTTGGTCCCAAATGGCATGGAGTTTACTGTCAGGGGTGGCTATCCTCAGCTCAAGCTCATCCCACAAAGCTTTCCCTCAGTGGAGGACCTATTTGGTCCTGGAGCAAATCCTGAGAAGATCCTGAGCTACCCTCGCTATGATGAAGAACCTGATGTTCTTTGTCCTCAGTGCCATGCTAAGGTGAAACTCAGCAGGATCCCATTTCAGAATGGTTGCAAAGACTGCAAGGAGATGGGTTGGAACATGGGTGCATGAAATTGTTGGTCAGTATTTCTTAGCTTGGGTGCAGGGTTTTCATCAATTAATGAGTTAATTACTTTGTTTCAATGTCTGATTGAAAGTTTTCCTCACATCTTTTGCAACCTTGCAGGATGTCAATGGGTGGCCTCTGAGAGTCATTGCTCAGTATTATCAGGTGGTTCTCAACATGGCTCCATTGCCTTGGCAAAAGCGCATCTCCAGATCTTTTTGCACAGCTCAGTTCAAGCACAAGCAGCAGCCAGCTGAGCCTAGTGAGCCTCCTCCTCAGAAAAATCAAGATGCTGAAACTGCTCAGCCACCTGGGCATCCTGAACCTGAGGCTGCTCAGAAGGCTCAGCTCTTCTTATCTGGGGGGTACTGCAAGTCAGTTCTTGCTCATATTGACCCTCAGAACAGCATGGCAGCTACCATCTCTCAGCTGAAGGATATGGACCTTGGTTCTAATGTCTCAGATTTGGAGAGACTGGGAGTCATCCTCTCTCAGAAGCTTATGCTCCTTGACAATGCCTATGCAGCTCAGGATGAGACTATGAAGATGCTCCTACAAGATGCTGAGAAGATGTCTTAGGAGCAAAATGTCTTGACTGACTTCAGGCTTGACATCCTTGCAGCTCAGGAAAGGATTCATGCTTTCCTGGCTAAGAAGAAGGAGGAGGAAGAGATGGCAAAGGCTCAGGAGGAACTGATGAAGGTAAAAGAACAGCAGGCTGAGCAGATTCTCAGTCAGATGGAAGCTTTTGGTCTAAGCCCTCAGGCTTTGCTGGAGCTGCATCAGAAAAGGCAGAATGCTGCTCAGCAGCCCATTCCTTCTGAGGCTGCCAGTGCTGAGTCTGGTCCAAGCACCAAGAAGGCAAAAATTGAAGAGCATCAGGATTCTGATATGGTGGATGTCCAAGTTGAGGAGGGGGAGCCTGAGTAGCTTGAAGCCTGAGCAAAAGACTCAGGTATTTTTTAAAAGTATCTTAGCTGAGACTGAGTTGTGCCACCACAGGCCATGGCAAGCAGCTGAAGTGGCAAAATGCATTTGATGTGCTGATGTGTTTCTGTTGTTAATCACATTGTTTTTTTTGAACTAGTTTTCCAAGAATTACTTGTAAGTAATTAATTAATTAATTAGTACATTGTAATGGTTCTTCTTAGTTCAGTGCCAATGTAGTTGACCTTGTCCTTATACTGTTCCACCTGGCAGGACCTGAGGATGTGGTGATGCTCACAGAGAACAATCATCTCAAAAGAAAGCATCAGAATGATGGCAATGCTGAGGATGGTGGTCATGCTGAGAAAAGACTCAAGGAAGATAAGACCTCTGAAGAAGAGAAGCAAAGCCTGCTTTCTCTGTTTCTTGCAAGAGAAGGTCTCTCAGTAAGGAATGCAATTTACCTACTGGAATCAGGCCTGGAGATGAAGAAGAAGGCTGAGAAGCTTAGAGGCTTAGAGAAGTGAGGGTTGGTTCTGGGGCTGTGGGGTTGGTTCTCAGCTTGCCAATGGTCCTGGACTTGTGCTCAGTTTTGTTCAGCAATGCATGCTTGTGTGATTCCTCAGCTGCTTGGTGAACTCAAGCCCATAGTTCAGCCCATCTGCCTATGTGCTCAGCTGCAACTCAGTAACTGAGCCATGGCAAAGTACACAAAGGATTACTCAGACTTGGTCCCATCTGGCATGGAGTTTACTGTCAGGGGTGGCTATCCTCAGCTCAAGCTCATCCCACAAAGCTTTCCCTCAGTGGAGGACCTATTTGGTCCTGGAGCAAATCCTGAGAAGATCCTGAGCTACCCTCGGTATGATGGAGAGCCTGATGTTCTTTGTCCTCAGTGCCATGCTAAGGTGAAACTCAGCAGGATCCCATTTCAGAATGGTTGCAATACCTGCAAGGAGATGGGTTGGAACATGGGTGCATGAAATTGTTGATCAGTATTTCTTAGCTTGGGTGCATAGTCTTCATCAATTATATAATTAACCAATTAATTACTAAGTTCACATCTTTTGCAACCTTGCAGGATGTCAATGGGTGGCCTCTGAGGGTCATTGCTCAGTATTATCAGGTGGTTCTCAACATGGCTCCATTGCCTTGGCAAAAAATCATCTCAACACCTTACTGGACATCTCAGTTCAAGCACAAACTGAATCCTCCTAAGCCTGCTGAGCTTCCTTCTTGTGAGCTACCTCAAGCTGAAGCTGATGCTGAACCTTCTCAGCCACCTGAAGCTGCTGCCTCTGCTAAGATTGATGACCCCAGCTTTGCTCAGGGGTACTGCAAGTCATTGCTTGCTAAGATTGACACTGAGAATGGCATCAGCCAGGCTATCAATCAGCTGAAGGAGAAGGAGATTGACCTTAGTCCTGGTGCCTCAAATGTGGAGCAGTTGGAAGCCATCCTCTCTCAGAACCTTCTGCTTGTTGAGGAAGCCTATGAGGCTCAGGATGCCACTCTGCAGAGGATCTTCAAAGATGCTGAGCAGATGGCTAAGGAGCAAAATGTCTTGACTGACTTCAGGAATTGCATCCTTGCAGCTCAGGAAAGGATTCATGCTTTCCTGGCTAAGAAGAAGGAGGAGGAGGAAGAGATGGCAAAGGCTCAGGAGGAACTGATGAAGGTAAAAGAACAGCAGGCTGAGCAGATTCTCAGTCAGATGGAAGCTCTTGGTCTAAGCCCTCAGGTTTTGTTGGAGCTGCATCAGAAAAGGCAGAATGATGCTCAGCAGCCCATTCCTTCTGATCTAGTTTCTGAGCCTCCTGGTCTCAGCAAGAAGCCAAGGATTGAGAAGCCTGAGGAATACTCAGGTAATTCCTGAGGATGAACACTCGATGAACCTAGGTAATTAACAGATTACCTTATTTTTGGAAACATCACAAGCCATTGCAAGCAGCTGGCAGGGAAAATATGTCAATGCTCCTGCTGTTTCTGTTGTTGTTGTTGTTGTTGCCATTGTTTACTTTAGTTACTTAGCATAAGTAATGGCTAGTGTTGGGCATTGTAATGGTTCTTCTTAGTGCAGTGCCCATGTAGCTGACCTTGTCCTTATACTGTTCCCCCTGGCAGGACCTGAAGATGTGAAGAAAAGTCTCAGGGCTACATCATCTCAGCAAGCACAGTAAGATTCAGCAGATGCACTTCTGATGGGGCTTAGGTGACTTCTACTTTTTAGAAGCTTGGCACAGCCCAAGCAACCCTCAGCCATGACTTGGTCATGATTTTTTGTCTACTTGATGCATTCTCAGCATGCATCAGCTCTTCAACAGCATCATATTTCAGATGCACTGGATGAAAAAGTGGCTTGGAGCTGGCTGCAATCACTCAGATTTGACTTAGCATGATCAGGGGAGGATGTTGTCACTACTAATTAATGCTTAGCTAAGGATCTAGGCCACACATGGGAAAGGCTATCTAAAGTAGAATTTATATAACTTAGCATACTAGGCATACTTAGGTTGGCTGCAGCCACTACTAAGCCTTGGCACTGAGTGTTGGCCATCCTAAGTTGGTGACATTCCTTTCTAAGTTTTCATCTAGGGCTGTTCTGAGCCTCCATGCTAATTACCACAGCAGCATCCAACATCCAAGCTTCAGCACTTTGAGCACCCAGTTGCAACTGCATTTGCTTCCTGGCTTCTCAATCAAGTTTAGTCATGTTTTTGTTTCTATTTTTTTTTTAAAAAAATAGGATGAATTAAAACATAATCAATTAATTAATGGCATGTGTTTCCATGTGCTTCCATGGCAGCCAAGGCTACAGCCATGAATCTTCAGCTGAAGGCCTTTGTGATCCTCAGCTTGGTGGCTTCATCTGGGCTGAGCCTCTCAAGTTCCTGAGCTTGCACCTTATTGTTGTTTGCTAATTAATTAAATAAATAATTAATTAATTAACTAATGATTTTGCAGGAGATAAACCTGGTCTTAGACACAGTAGCACAAATATGATGTCAGCCTTTGAGCTAGTCTGTCTTCAGCATCTCAGTCTCTTGAGCACCATGTGCCTCAGCAGCTTTTTCTGATCTCAGCACATCAGCAACCTTCATCAGCATCAGTCATCAGTTCTTCTCTTGGAGCCATGGGACCTCAGCTGAAGATGGTTTGCATCATGGCTCTTGCTTGCAGCACAGGCATCAGCTTGGCTAGCATCTCAGCTACATAACAACTTGTTTTTGGGTCCTTGGATTGCATGGTTCAACATGTTTTTGTTCATTCCTCAGATGGTGGCCCTAGGTGGTACCTCAGTGGACCTACAGGCTAGGCTCAGCCAGCTATCAGATGTCATTCATGCACCCCAGCTTGCTTCTTGACAGCAAGCAGTACCATACTTGGATCAGCTGTAAAAAATTGCTTAGGCCAATGGTAAAAACTACTTTTTTTTTTTGCATGGAAGCACAAAACAACACCAGGCTGGGCTCTCAGTCTTGGCTCTTTGCTTCATCTTCCTCCTGGGCATCAAGACTGAGCTCAGCACCTTGGTGCAGGTTCTGCAGAACCTCAGAGATGACCTTTGGCATGCTTCTGATCATTCTCAGCAGAGGCTTGACTTCATCTCAGAGAAGGTCAGGGCCATGGAGCTCAGGATGGATATGACTGGAGGAAGTACCTGGGACACCCTGAGGCACCTCAAGCAGCATTTTGAAGAGTTTGACCCTCAGGCAGGTGGTGCAGCTTTGTTCTCAGAATTCTTAGTGAAGAAGCGCTGGGCACTTCTCAGTGGACCTGTCTCCCACTGGGACCAAGAAGCTCAGTTCACAGAGTGGGACTTGCTGCTGAGCACTGCTATCTTAGCCACCAGGGAGGGTGTCATGTACAATCGATTCCTCAGGGTACTTGAATTCATTTGGTTTCCTTTTTTTGTGAAGAGGAACATGTTGTTGGATGTTTTTTGTTGAGGTCTGTTGGTTTCTTGAAACCTTTTCAGCCAGCTCAGGCACTCTACAGCAGGACTGCCTCAGATGAAGAGCTCAGGCAGGAGACCCTGGTGGTGGAGAACACTCAGCGACCTGAGCTCTCAGCACTTTGGGCCCACCAACCTGAGAATGGCATCCATGAGCTGCTGGCCTCAGCACATGCTTTCAGCTGTGCTAAGCAACATTGGCTCAGTGCACATAGCAGGGAAGTAGGACTCAGAACCAAGGCTGAGAGGCTCAATGTGCTTAGCAGCATAGACCTCTCAGATGTGGCTGAGCCTGACCTACTTTCTCAGTGGAACATTGAAGCTGAGGTGGAATGGCACCTCAGTGATCTACAGGCTCAGAATGAATTCTGAGACAATTCAAGGGCTCAGCTTACCTGAGCAGCGTTTTTGGAAAAAGGAGTCTGCCTCAGTATCCAACATCAGTAAGTAATTAGTTAATTAATTAGTTAGTAATCATTTGGTATGATTAATTGACTAATTACTTAATTAATTAGGCAACTAGCTCTTTTCTTAGTGTATTCTTGTTTTGCACCAAGCCTGCACTTCAGGTTGCAATGCTATTGACCTGGCAGTGAGGCTGAAGGACCTCAATCCTTTTTTTTCCTCAGCTGAGCTTGACCTTGGGCACAGCTTAGTGTTGCCTATTTTCATGTTTTCAATTTTCTATTTTATCAACAAGTTTCTTATTATGTAGGTAAAGGTGACTCTTGTAACATGAATGCAATGTTGCAAAACTCAGGGATGGCTTGCATTCACTTCTTTGCTCCTCTTCACCCTGAGCATCCTTTTCAAGCCACTCAGTAACTTGAGAGCCCTGGTCACTCAGATGCAGCTGCTCAGGGATGAAGCTTGTTGGCACTTGAGTATAATTTTGTGCATCTGAGTTGCTTGAGGTAAACTCATTATAATTACAATTCATTGTATAGTTAAATTATGTTTATATCTTTTGGGATCTTTCATTGAACCAGCTAGGAGATGAAGAAGCTCAGCAAATCCTTTGAGCAGTGGCTCAATTACTACAGCTCAGCAGTTCATTACTTCAAAGGAGCTCTCAGCAGGCAGAAAGCTCTCCACCACAAGGCTGAGGAACTCAATGTCCTTCAGAGCTTGGACATCTCAGACATCCTGGAGCCTTTGCCCAAAGAAAGGTGGATAAATATTTTTTTTCACCTAAAAGTTGTTGGGCACAATAGAGTACCATCCAACCATTCATATTATTGAGTAACTCAGCCACTCATGGGGTACCACCTTGAAAAATTGTCTGGATGCTGTTTTTTTAATAAGGGTCTAATAAAACATCTAATTATTTGGAAAACCTTGCATTTAGATTTAACACAAATATCTATTTCTAAAACAAATGGACCAGCTTTACTCAAGGAAAGGTGGAGAAAGGGTTTTTGTTTTTTTTCAACCCCAAAAGTTGTTGGGCACAATAGAGTACCATCCAAACATTCATATTATTGAGTAACTCAGCCACTCATGGGGTACAACCTTGAAAAATTGTCTGGATGTTGTTTTTAATAAGGGTTCAGTAAGGCATCTAATTATTTGGAAAACCTTGCATTTAGATTTAACACAAATATGGCTTTCTAAAGTAAATGGACCAGCTTTACTCAAAGAAAGGTGGAGAAAGGGTTTTTGCTTTTTTTTTTCAACCCCAAAAGTTGTTGGGCACAATAGAGTACCATCCAAACATTCATATTATTGAGTAACTCAGCCACTCATGGGGTACCACCTTGAAAAATTGTCTGGATGCTGTTTTTAAATAAGGGTTTAATAAGGCATCTAATTATTTGGAAAACCTTGCATTTTAAAGATTTAACACAAATATGGCTTTCTAAAGTAAATGGACCAGCTTTACTCAAAGAAAGGTTGAGAAAGGGTTTTTGTTTTTTTTTCAACCCCAAAAGTTGCTTGGCACAATAGAGTACCATCCAAACATTCATATTATTGAGTAACTCAGCCACTCATGGGGTACCACCTTGAAAAATTGTCTGGATGCTGTTTTTTTAATAAGGGTTTAATAAGGCATCTAATTATTTGGAAAACCTTGAATTTTGAAGCTTTAATACAAATATGGTTTTCTAAAGTAAATGGACCAGCTTTACTCAAAGAAAGGTGGAGAAAGGGTTTTTGTTTTTTTTCAACCCCAAAAGTGGTTGGGCACAAAAGAGTACCATCCAAACATTCATATTATTGAGTAACTCAGCCACTCATGGGGTACCACCTTGAAAAATTGTCTGGATGCTGTTTTTTTAATAAGGGTTTAATAAGGCATCTAATTATTTGGAAAACCTTGCATTTTAAAGCTTTGACACAAATATGGTTTCCTAAAGTAAATGGACCAGCTTTACTCAAAGAAAGGTGGAGAAAGGGTTTTTGATTTTTTTTCAACCCCAAAAGTTGTTGGGCACAATAGAGTACCATCCAAACATTCATATTATTGAGTAACTCAGCCACTCATGGGGTACCACCTTGAAAAATTGTCTGGATGCTGTTTTTTTAATAAGGGTTTAATAAGGCATCTAATTATTTGGAAAACCTTGCATTTAGATTTAACACAAATATCTATTTCTAAAACAAATGGACCAGCTTTACTCAAGCAAAGGTGGAGAAAGGGTTTTTGTTTTTTTTCAACCCCAAAAGTTGTTGGGCACAATAGAGTACCATCCAAACATTCATATTATTGAGTAACTCAGCCACTCATGGGGTACCACCTTGAAAAATTGTCTGGATGCTGTTTTTTAATAAGGGTTTAGTAAGGCATCTAATTATTTGGAAAACCTTGCATTTAGATTTAACACAAATATGGCTTTCTAAAGTAAATGGACCAGCTTTACTCAAAGAAAGGTGGAGAAAGGGTTTTTGCTTTTTTTTTTCAACCCCAAAAGTTGTTGGGCACAATAGAGTACCATCCAAACATTCATATTATTGAGTAACTGAGCCACTCATGGGGTACCACCTTGAAAAATTGTTTGGATGCTGTTTTTTAATAAGGGTTTAATAAGGCATCTAATTATTTGGAAAACCTTGCATTTTAAAAGCTTTAACACAAATAGCTATTTCTAAAACAAATGGACCATCTTTACTAAAGGAAAGGTTGAGAAATGTTTTTTTTTCAACCCCAAAAGTTGTTGGGCACAATAGGGTACCATCCAAACATTCATATTATTGAGTAACTCAGCCACTCATGGGCTACCTTCATGTTGGCTTCTTGCTGACTAAGGTGATTCAGCAAGCCAGAGCTAGGGGTGGAGGAGCTGAAGCTACACCTGAGAAGGATGCCACTGGCAGCCCTGAGTCTTCACCACCCAGCTCAGGAAAGGTCCAGTATGGCATAAACAAGTTCTTTGGCTCAGCAAGCCAGAAGAAAGAAGCTCAGCCAGTGCCATTACATCTGCAAGCTCAGCCTTTCAAGAGGCAGAGGCTCAGCAGATTCCAGCAAGATGCTCTCCAGGAAAGGAATGATGCACTCAGAAAGCATGCTGAGTTAGAAGCTGAGCTAGCCACAACTGAAACTGAGCTTGTTGAGGTAGCAGAAAAAAAGAGGAAGCTGATGAGAAGAGAGCCTCAGAGATCTCCAAAAGCCAGCCCTCAGTCAACAAACAGAAAAGCGCCAGGCTCACAAATGAAAAGAGTTGAAGTCTCAGCTGCTACTAAGCTGAAATACTGTGAGGAGATGAAGGCAGCCAAAGACTCTTTCAGCAGTTTACAAGATTACTGGAAAGCTCAGGTGCAGAAGTTTGGCATTGCAAAGAGATCTCTTCAGAACATCTTGGCTAAGGAAGAGTATTGGAAAGTTCTTGTAGCTGAGAAGGAGCTCAAATGCAAGCCTGTGCATCAGACCTCCAAGAGGAAAAGAGCTTCAGGAGGTGGCAGAAAGGTTCCATTCTCAGACATCATCTCAAAAATGAAGCAGTGGCTCAGCATTGAAAGAGCATGTGGTCACACCATATCTAAGCAAGATTTGCTTGCTGAGTTTCTTGGCAGGCTGCAGCTCACAGCCAATGAGCTTAGAAACCAAGCTCAGCTGAGTGATATTTCTGCTATACATAGAGCTGAGCTTCTGGCAGATGCTAAGGAAAGAGAAGTCAGGAAAAGCACTATCTTGATAAGTGATGGTTACAAGAAAAAAAATAAGACTCAGCTGGTCAAATGGCTTGATGCTAAGTACATGTCCACTGAGCTAGTTACAAACATCTCTCAGGTAGAATCCCAAACCAGGACCAAGCTGACCTGGCAAGAGTTTGACCACACACTGTGGCTAGCAACATGTGCATCTCAGCAGACATTAGCTGACAGCAACAGGCTCAGCAGCCCAGCCCAGTTCATTTCAGCAAGGTCTCAGTTGGCCATTGGATTCTCTGATCAGGTGCCTTTGTGTGCTAAGGCTACAGGTAGAAGAGCTGTCTTTGCCGAGGAGGAACTGCATGCCTCAGCTGATGTCAAGGACTACTCTTCAGTCAGGGTAGCCATCAGTGAAGCCATGCACTCAGAGCATGGGCCTGACATGATGGTAGGGCCTCTTGTACCAGCCACACCTCAGCCACAAAGAAAGCTGAGCTTTGAGTCATCACCCAAGGGGTCAGTAGTGAGGCAGCTCAGCTTTGCATCAGCAGCCAGCAGCCCCCCAGCCAGCCAACCTGAGCAAGATTCTCTGGTGAAGCAGGCCAGCTTTGATTCAGCTCCACCCAGCCAATCTGAGGATTGTCTCTTTGGCTCAGCCAGCCCTGCTCCAGGAGATGCTGAGCAAATGGTCCCAGCCAGCCCTGAGCAAGATGCAAAAGCCAGCACTCAGAAAGATGCAGCAAGCTCAACTCAGCCCTCAGCACCAGCAGACAAGCCAGCTTTGCCTCAGCCAGGATCCACAACTCTCATTGGAATCTCAGGGGAGGATAGATACAGGATCACTTATGAAGCCAGGCAGCTCCTGCACTCAGTTTATGCTGATGAGTCTCAGGAGATCATTGGCTCAGTTGGCACAGGGCTGTTAGTTGTGCCAGGTGAATGGGCCAGACTGAGCAACATTTCAGAGAGTGGCACATGGCTCAGTGATGAAACCTTCAAAGTGGGTGAGAAGGTCATCACCAGGACTCAGGGAAACTCAGCTGGGAGAATCATGCTGCCCTACAGGAGGCTGAGGCAGACCCACCCTGAGCTCATGTCCAAGATTGAGATCATGCAGCAGCCTGCAGCCAATGTGGACTCAGTTATCCTCAGCTGGAGCATCCAGGCTCAAGCTGCCCAGTACCCTGCATCCATTTGGATGAGGGATTGCTTCTCCTCAGTCTTCAGTGACTCAGCCACTGAGTCCATGGCCTTAGCAAATCAGTTAAGCTGCCTTGTGGCTGAGAAGTGCACCTCTAAGTTGCAAATCACTGACACTGATTTTGCTAAGCAGTTCAAGGCCTTAGTGAGACACAAGCTCATTGACCTCAGAGCTGAGTGGCAGGCCCAAAGAAAAGCTGAGCACTCAGTTTGGAAAGTTGGCCCCTTACAAATTGTCACTGCAGTTGTGACAGCTCAAGAAGCCATGGCTGAGAAGAATCTCAAAGATGAGTGGGTTCTCAGAGCTGCAGTCAGGAATGGGATCCTGGTCTACAGACCTGATCCAGCCTCAGGGAGGCTTGTAGAACTCCTGTCTCAGAGGTGGGCTAAGGAGATGGGCTTAGAGGTTGGCACCAAGAGGTACAGTCCTGAGTGGCTCAGAGACAGGCTCAAGTGGAGAGATGCTGAGGGTGTGCCTGTAAAGGCAGATTGGAATCTGAGCAGCACAGCAAAGCACATCTCAGACCTCCAAGTCTGGGACCATTTCCACCCTGAGGATGAGAAGGACTTCACTGAGGAAGAGCTCCAGCCAGAGATCTGTGATGGCATTGCTGAGGACTTGGAACTAGAGCTTCAAAACTCCTTGTCCCTGAGGATTCACCCTTCCCTCAGAAGAGCCCAAATCAGAAGAATGGGGACTGCTGAGTACCAAAGCATGAAAGAGAGAGGGGTTGCTAAGAGGGAAAGGCAGAGGAAGCTCAGAAAGCTGCTGAGGAAGCATAAGAGCAAACTTGTGCAAAAAATGGCTCAGAAACTCTCAGACATGAGCAGACATGAAGCTTTGGCTGAGCTCCAGCCTGAGGCCAGGCAGAAAGGCAAGCCTAAGAAAAAAAACTCTCCCTAGCATTCAAAGCTTCCATCAAGAACAAAGCTTCCATGAAGAACAAGCCATCAGCTAAGCACAAGAACTTGAAGAAAAAACTAAGAAAACATCAGAAGCTAAAGCCTTAGTCAAGGCTGGCTCCAAGCAGCACCTTTCTGATGCACCACCATTGCCTCCACCTGAGGAAGCACCACCTGCTGAGGAAGCACCACCTGAGGATCCCCTTCTCAAGCAGGAAGCTGTGATTGTTTCAGAAGCAGCAGGCAAGCTCAGCTTTGGCAAGCATGGCAAGCTAACTTATGGCAGCACATCAGGTATGTACACCTGTGTCACTGACTCAGGTGCATATCATGTTGAGCCTGAATGGGTGGAGCTCAAGAGCTCTAAGGCTGAAGTTCTGAGGGTGAAGTGGCCCAAGTGGACCCAGCTCAGCAAGAGAGATCTCAGCCTCATGCTGAGCCTTCTGAGCTGCAATCCTGAAGATGAGGTTGGCCTCAGCCCAAAGGAGTGGAGTATCCACACAATGCTCCCATGCCCTAAGGAAATCCCTGAGGTGGAGGATCAGCACCTTTGGCTTGGCTGGGCCCTTCTCAGATGGTGCTTTGACAAGGCCAATGTTGCTCTCCCAGATGTCTTAGGAGTTCACTGTGTGGACCCAATCCTCAGCAAGCTGATCCTTGAAAATGATGGCAATCCTCAGCAGCTGGAGGGCTTCAAGGAAGGCATCAAGAAATACTGGTCTCAGCACTGCAAGCTTCTTTTGGTTCCAGTGTATTCTCAGTTTCACTGGACTTTACTGGCAGGGCCTGGGCAATCCATCACTTGGAGGAGGTATGACTCCCTCAGCAAAGAGCATGAAGAATCTCATCCTCAGCAGATCCTCATGGGAACCTTGCTTGACCCTGATTTCAATCTCCCACCCCTCAGCAACATTGCCACTCAGCCTGTGGGCAGCAATGCTTGTGGCTGCTATGTGCTCCATTACATGGAGCAAGAGCTGAGGCTTTTCAGGGGTGAGTGGCCTTCAGTCTGGCCTGAGGATGGCTGGAAAGATTGGAAACTCAGGTTGGCCACTATTGTGCCTAAGCTGGTGGCTCAGGCAAATGCACTCATTGAAGATGCCAAAGTCAGACATGCTAAGCTTGAGTCTGAAATGGCAGGCATTGCTCAGCAAAAAAACAAGGCTGAGAAAAGGCTGAGCAAGCTGACTGACATCACCTCAGTTGCCTACCAGACTGCCAAGGACCAGCTGGACAAGAACTCAGTGAGATTCACCTGGAAAAACCTTTCTCAGGACTCAGTTCACAAGGTCAAGCTCCTGAAGGATTCCTTTGGCAAATGTTCTAAGTGCAGGTGGCAGTCAGGCTGCCTGAACTGTGATGCCTACAAATGCCTCAGGTACCACCTGCACTCAGAGGCTGCTAAGGCTCAGAAGCTGCCTTATCTCAGCACAGGCCCTGAGGATCTGGAGCAGCTGCTCAAGTCAGCTACCCTGCCAATCTCAGCAAGCTCATCTTCAGCACCTATTTCTTCGAGCTCAGCTGCACCTACCTCATCAACATCAGCTGCACCTGCCTGAAGCTCTACTGAGAGACAGTGATTTGTAGCTTTGCACTGGGCAGGCTTAGGATTTGTTAATTTCAGTGCCAAAAAAGTAAAACAGCTTGCATGTGCTGCATGTGGTGCAATCAATTTTAAAATTGAAAAAAAGGTGCTGATTTCTTTCAAACTTGCATTTGCTGCATGTGGTGGAATTTGACAA